>CM038682.1:599300915-599768426 GCA_021605205.1 Aegilops longissima | reverse complement strand
TTAGGAGGCTGGTGCAAGCTTGAGTTAGTCCGCTTTTGGCGGATGAACCTTCTCCATCCTTGCACTCATGATAGTGCGGTGCTCTTCGTCGATGGAGCGTCTTGGGCGCTTCCAGCAAGTGTCCGTGCCTCTGGATGGGCCGAGAGGTCACCGCACGCGCGGCTTGCCCTCTTCACGAGGGTCACTTGGCGAGTCGGAACCATTGAAGGTTCCAGCGGTGTTATTTGGAGGCGAACTCGGGCCCATGGGAGTCTTGCTCCCTTTGTGCCCAGGGTCCGGAGTGTCGCCTTGAGGCGCCTCCAGGACTACCTCCCCCCCGGCTCGGTGCCTTTTGAGACAACACCTCGGCATTGCCCGTAGGGCGAGGGGTGGAGGCGGTCGGAAGTGAATCACTATTCATATCCGACGGGTCCAAAGAACCATCCGACGAAGATACATCGATATGGGCTCGGGACGGACTACATAATCATGTTCGGCGTGATGAGAAGCAGTGTGATAAAATATATCAAGAATTATTATGGTATCCGGATACTTACGACTTCACTAGGGGCTTGTTCCGGGGCAACCACTCGTCATCGCTGTGGGCGGCGGTCGTGGAGCAGTCCGGAAGGAGGATCCTTCCTTTCTTGGACCCTTCGGCCTCCCCGGTTGGGGCGGCCTTCCTTTTCTTGTCTCCCCCGGCTGCAGGAAAACTTTCCTCTTCCTCCTCGTCGTAGTGGGAGGAGTGCGCCTTGGACTGTTCGGACGATGAGTCCAACACAACCTTGCGCCGGAGACCCTGTCGGGTCCCCGTGGCCTTCTTCTTGGCCGTCTTCACTGGCACCTCGTAAGGTGCCGGAGTCAGCATCTCCATCAGGAGAGCGTCTGCTGGATCTTCGGGCAGGGGGGCTGGGCAGTCAATCCGCTAGGCTGTCTCCACCCAGTACTGTCAAAGGCATGAGGGCTTAGATCCTGCATATGATTAAACTGAGGAAACTAAACATCTCGTGATGTGTAAAAACCTACCGGATTGGCGCGGTGTTTTGCGCTGAGTCCGCGGTCCTCGATAAGGGGAGGAGGTACCTCGGCGCCTTTAAACATCACCTTCCAGACGTCCTTGTGCGTCGTGTCGAAAAGCTCCCGCAGCGTCTGGAGCTCGGCCGGGTCGAACTCCCACAAATTGAATACCCATTGTTGACACGGGAGGATCCGGCGGAAGAGCATGACCCGGACCATGTTGACAAGCTTGATTTTCCTGTTCATCATGTTCCTGATGCAGGTCTGGAGTCCGGTCAGCTCTACCGGGTTACCCCAGGCCAGGCCCTTCTGCTTCCGGGGAGGTGAGCAGCGTGGGGATTCGGATCGAACTGGGGCCGCCACCCGGTTGGTGTTGCGCGACTTCGGTGATGTAGAACCACCCGATTGCCACCTTATGGTCTCCACATAGGAGCCCTCGAGCCATGTGACATTGGGCATTTTGCCCACCATGGCGCCGCCGCATTCCGCTTGCTGGCCGCCTACAACCTTGACTTGACATTGAAGGTCCTCGACCCACGAGGCGAAGTGGGGCTGGATGCAGAGGAAGGCCTCGCACACGACGATAAACGCCAAGATGTTGAGGATGAAGTTCGGGGCCAGGTCATGGAAGTCCATCCCGTAGTAGAACATGAGGTCGCCGACGAATGGGTGGAGAGGAAATCCCAGTCCGCGGACGAAGTGGGTGAGGAAGACTACCCTCTCGTAAGGTTCCGGGGTAGGGATGATCTGCCCCGCGTCGGGCAGCCGGTGCGCGATGTCTGCGGCCAAGTATCTGGCTCCCCGCAGCTTCTTGATGTCCTCCTCCGTGACAGAGGATTTCATCCATTTACCTCCCGCTCCAGACATGATTGAAGCGGTTTGAGGATGTAACATCCCAAATTTCCTATTTGGAATGTTTTACAATTATAGCTAAGCATCTATGCATTCTGTTTGAATTTGAGTGCCATTTGGAGTTTCAGAAGATTTTGAGTTTTGGAATTTGAATTCAAACTTTGGCAAGTGGGAATCATTTCAAAAACTATAACTGATAAATACTTGAGCAAAAGTATGAGAGGAGTAAACATGACACTCCAAAAATATCAGAGGAAAACAATGCCAAAAGTTTTGAATTCAAATTTGAGTTTTATTTGAATTTTGGAAAAAATGGTTTTTTTTATAAACTTTGGATTTTGCCCCTGGAAAAATGTTTAAATGATAGGGAATATTCCCCTGATCATTTTGATATATATATGTCCTATATAAAATATTTATATTTTATAAAGTATATCTCTGTTTTTATTTTCAAAAAAATAAAATTGGAAAAAGAGAAAAAATACCCAACCGCGCCAGCCAGGCGGCCCACCAGCGACCGAGTCGGCCCAGCGCGAGCCGACCGCACCCCCCCGCGCCGAAACTCCCCCGCGTTGGTCGACCGACCCGCACCCCGCTCCCCGCCGTCACCGACAGGTGGACCCCACCCGTCTACCCCTCGCCCACGCCAATCGCCTCGCCGCCGCTGGATCGAGCGATCCGGATTCACGGATCTCCCGATTCGCCCCCTTCGCAAGACGTCGCCCCGCCTATAAATACCCTCCCGCACCCGTTTCCCCCTCGCCCCCTCACGGACCCTCTCTCCCTCAGCTGCAGCCTCGCGGAGTAACCGAACGCCGCCGCCATTAACCTCGCCGCCCGACGCCCTAGACCACCCCGAGCTCCACCAACTCCACCAGACGCACCCCTCGTCGCGCCGCACCCACGGAGCTCCCGCCCGTCGCCCCGACCACCGGAGACGCCGGCCTTTTCGCCGCCCGAGCCGCCGGCGCCGTCGACGTCCGGTACGTCGCCGGAGTTTCCCTCCCCCGTCCGATCTAATCTCGACGGTCTAGATTAGAACCCCCGAAGGGGTACGGTCATTTAAATAAAACCGGGTTTTTACCCCGGTTCGTTCCGGTTTATTTTAAGTTAGGGTTTTTATTTTAGATCGGCCCGATTCGTTTAAACCCTAGGGCCGTTTAGTTATATTATGCACAGGGCGTTAGTTAGGCCCATTTAGCCCGTTTTTCTTTATTTTCGTTTTTCTGTTTTAACAGAATAGTTTCAGATTTGAAAAATTCATATCTTTTATTCTACTTAATATTTTTAAGTGATTCTTTTTTTGTTGGTTTAAAAATTTCTTATAGTTTCTGTAGAATATATAATTAGCTATGTTAACATTATTTAGAATTGCTTTATTTTAGATTTAGTCAGAATAGTAAATTGCTATAAAATGAGTTAGGAAAATTATTTTTGGGTGATTCTTTTTGTCCCAACTTTGTTTTGACATTACCTAACCGTAGGAATTAATTTGGGTATTTTAGGATTAATAAAATTAGTTTCTAGCAGAATCATGTTATTCTTAATTAATTAACTAGCTACTGTTTTCCTATTATTTTAATTAGCAAATAAATTTATTTTTCACATGTGATTGATTATTCTAGGATAGTTTCTGTCACTTTAGAGCATGAACTTTTATTTATAATAAATAAAACTTTTATTTTATTTTTCCTACTAAAAATTTAATTAGGCCTAATAGGAGTTTTATAATAGCTTTTAAGGTGATTCTTTTTGCTCCTAGTTGCATAATGCATTCTTTTCTGTTAAGTTAACATAAACCCATGGTTAGGTTATGTTGAGAAAAATTTTGTTATGTAAAATTATTTTAGTTGTTGCTTGAAGTAGGAAAAACTTTGAGTTGGATTCTTGAGTTTTCTTTTGGGTTTTGATTCGTTTGTTTTGGTGTGTTATGTTACTATGCTATTGTGTTAAGTGATCATATGCTATATGCTTATTGTGAATTATTGTTTGTCTCGGTAGAGTTTCGAGTCTGAAGCTTGCTACTACGATTCCCTAGCTTACGAAGATCGTCAGAAGGCAAGTCTTTGATCATGTTCTTATTAATACCTATGATTTTGTTGCATTAGAATAATACCTCCCCACCATGCATGCAGTAGTTGAAATTTTGAAGTTATGTTCTTGAGTAGTATCATGTGGTAGGATGAACCAAATCCTTGTTACCATGGCCGGGACGAAGTAGTTTATTTTGCTATGCTCGTAGACGGATTGGTTGAGTGAAATTCATAAGTAAGATGTGAGAGTCAAGATGATGACAACCCCATGAACTTCAAGATCAAGATGAACTTGAATTCACTCTTTGGGTGGAGGGCGGTTGACGGGCACCTGGAGAACCCAGTGGTTGGCGAGATGCATGGAGAAGTGCCATGACATCTTGCGGAAAGCTTCACCCAGCCACGAAGAGACGGATGGATGCCCCATTGACCGGAAGCTTACATGCAGCCGCAAGCCATTATGGGCTCTGGCTGGGTCAACCCTAGTAGTGACGCTGGCTAGGCGGTACTGAAATGTAGAAGAACGGTAGGATTGGATGGGTACGGCGGTGGCGGAAGAACTCTTTGGAAGACCTGTTTCATTCATCCGTCTTCAAACACCATGAAGTGCGAAGACTTAAAAGGAGGGAATGATTCTTGCGGGTAAAGTGCGCAAACCTCTGCAGAGTTAAAGATCTAATCGATTAGCCGTGTCCCCGGTTACGGACAATTTGAGTCTCTGGAACTTGGAAGTATTCGGAAATCTCAACACTAAAACTAATAAAATTAATTTGAGGGGGTTATGACTTAATAATTTGGGAATGAGATATTGGTTGGCGGAACCATCTCAATAATTACCAACAATTTTGTAGTATTTGCAAGCAAGTCCACTGTAGTAGGGAAAAATTGGCTTTTCGCAAAATGATGAAACTTAGAGCCCCACAACCAAAATGCATATAGTGTTAGTAATTTTATTATTGTTATTCTCTCTTCATGACTTGCCAGCATATTCAAAATGCTGACCTACACGGCTGCAACGTCTTATGTTGCAGAGGTTTATTCCGATCAGGATTGAGGCTACGATCCGCGCTTGGCGATTGCCCTTGGAGTCGGATGGACTCGCTATTCTTCTCGCGCTCGCAGCTTTACTAGTTTATTTCTCATGAGTTGGCCTTTGGCGAATTTATTCTCTTGTAATAAAGACTCTATATGAGAATCGTGTAATAAATTCAGGTGTGATTGAACTTTGATTATTTCATCGATGTCTTTGTGAGTACCAAAGATGATCTTGGGATGAATATGAATACGTAGATTTGACCGATTTTGGGTCAGGTCGCTCTGAGAGATGGTATCGAGCTTACCTGACCGTGGGGCGTAACCCCTAGGATCGGAAAGCCATAGGAAGAGATTATTTACTTTATATCCTTATCATTCCGTAATTCTCCCTGTTCATTTCTGACTTCTCTCCGATTTTCAACATTCTAGATGGCGTCGAGTTCACCCCAGTTTTGCTACGGAGTTTTGCCACCAGATGAGGCGATGCCCTTGGCGGGAAGCTGGTCCAGATCGTGAAGAAGCTAAAGATTGCTCGCCCTCGATCACGGGAAGCCTACCAATGCACTTCCGACGGATACCGCTCTGAGATTGAAGTGCATATTCCAGGAGAACCTTCGGAGGACATCTGAGCCCATTGACTTTGAGTTTACCGACTTCAACTGGATCCTCGGAAGAGACATGGCGATTTATCGTGCACTTGGACAGCTCCGAGAAGAGTACAGGGCCGAGCTCGATCCATCAGACCTCGCCATGGTTTCTCGCAGAGCAAGGAATGGAGATATCATCCGTACCATAGAGGACGCCTCCATTCTCTCATATGTCCAAGACTTGGAGTGTCTCCTCGGAAGCGGGAGATCCGGACTCGCCGTAACTTCGAAGGTACACAGAGGCTGTTGTTCCGTGAACTGGAACTGGAGGAGAAGGCACACGCAGACTTCCTTAACCACGAGGAAGAAATCGCGGACTTCATGGAGAGAGTCGACGACCTGAAGATGAAGGTTGCCGCATTGGAGGAAAAGATGGACTTGGGAGAGGACCTTTTTCCGAGTGGAGATGACGGACCCCTCGTGAGCAATGATCAGGGTTATGAAGGGAGTTCCACTGGAGAAAGCCGCAAGAGGAGGCGCCGTAACAGAGGACGCCACACTGGAGGACATCGCAGCAGAGGACGCAAGGATTTTTTATGAAGACATTTAGTCGACCACCATGTTATTTTACTTTTTCGTCGATCAGCTAGGCCGATATTTTTGATTAGTCGTGATCATTTTGTAACCGAGATTGAACCATGTTTGAGTGGAATGAATAAATGATTGGTGTTTTTATGATTGTGCATTCATATGGGTAGTGCTATTTCTCATTAGACCATTGTTCTATTCTAATTTTCTCATCCACTCCAAAACACCAGATGCCTCCGAGACGTGACACGGTTTTCCGCGGAGCTCACCCAGCTACTCCATGGCAGAATGCCCTCATGCGATACTCATCGAAATCGAACAACAACAACAACAATCCACCGCCACCACCCCATGTTGACAACTTGACTCGATTCCTAAGGCTGAATCCGCCAGTGTTCTCTAGCAACCTTGAGCCGATTGTGGCGATGATTGGCTCCGCAAGGTCGGAAGAGAGTTAATCACTGTTGGATGCACTGATGCAGAGAAGGTGCGCTTTGCCGCACATCAACTTGATGGACCTGCAGCTTCTTGGTGGGAGAACTACACCGCCACTTATCCCATTGGCACCATCACGTGGGATCAGTTCCAGCAGGCCTTCCGCACCGCTCATGTTTCAGCGGAGCCATGAGTGCAAGAAGCGTGAGTTCCGCAACTTACGCCAGGGAACCGTCTTGTGGTGCGATGCGTGGATGAGTTCAGCAAGTTAGCTCATTATGCCCGGATGATGTGGCCACGATGCCGCAGCGCAGAGAAGTTTCTCGAGGACTCAATGATGAGCTGGGCATGCAGCTTATGGTGGCTACCTTCACCAACTACCGGGAGCTGGTAGACAAGGCCATCATACTTGAAGGCAAGCAGCAGCAGATTGATAGCATAGCGGAAGTACAGCCGGGGAAGCACAACTCCGGAGCTCAGCGAAGCCCGTTATGCCCCATACTCGGGAGGGCATACCCATCACAACCATGGAGGACATAACCATGGAGGAAATGGGAACAACCGCAACCAGGACAACAAGTCGGGCAATGGCAATGGCAATCAAGATCGCCCTGCCCGGCTCAAGGATCTGAGTCACATCACACCTTCAAGTGCCGAAAACAGGGCACTATGCCACCGACTGCCCGGAGGCCAAGCGGAGGAATGGAAGCGGCAATGGAAGCTCAGCGAAGAAGCCCAACCCTTTCCCTCGTGCTCGGGTGAACCACATTGGCGTGGAGGGCGTCTATGATCAGCCGAACATTGTGGTTGGTAAGTTTTATTGAATTCACGTTCAGATTGGTACTCTATGATTACGGTGCAGCGCATTCATTCATATCAAGGGTAGTTGTGGAAAGTACGGGTTGCCCACTAAAACCCTTAGAAGCCCCTTCGCGTCGGCCGCGGGAGGAGAAATGATGGCGAGCTTAGGCTGTCATGCAACCCTCAACATCGGAAATCATAAATTTCCGCAGACCTCATAGTATTGGAAACCCGGACCTTGGATGTAATCCTAGGCATGGATTGGTTGACAAGTTTGAAGGAAACATAGATCGTGCCCAAGAAGTCGATTACGCTCACCACCCGGAGCGAAAGAGGATCAAGTATGTATCCGGACATAGCGGATGAAGAATCAGTGCATTCCCTCACGGGAGTTGTTCAGAGGAAGTGCCGATGGTGCAAGATTTTCCCGATGTGTTTCCGGAGGAATTACCAAGAATGCCACCGGACAGGGACATTGAATTTCTGATTGAGTTATTGCCCGGCACAGCCCCAATATCCAAGAGACCTTATCGGATGCCACCGAACGATTTGAAGGAGATCAAGAACCAGATTAATGAGCTATTGGAGAAGGGATATATTCGGCCAAGCTCATCACCTTGGGGAGCCCCAGTTCTTTTGGTAGAGAAGAAGGATGGAACCTTGAGGATGGTTGTGGATTATCGTTCGTTGAACAAAGTAACCATCAAGAACAAGTACCCTCTGCCGATGATTAATGATCTATTTGATCAGCTAGTTGGAGCCAATGTATTCTCCAAGATCGATCTTCGATCAGGGTATCATCAGTTGAAGATCCGTGAAAAGGATATACCCAAAACATCATTTACCACCAGGTATGGTTTATATGAGTATACCGTCATGTCATTTGGATTGACTAATGCTCCTGCATACTTCATGAATTTGATGAACAAGGTATTTATGGAATATCTGGACAAGTTTGTCGTGGTGTTCATCGATGATATACTGATTTTCTCCAAGAGCGAGGAAGAGCATAAGGAACATTTGCGTCTAGTTACGGAGAACCTTGAGAACATCGCTTGTATGCCAAGTTCAGTAAATGTGAATTTTGGTGAAGGAAGTCGGATTCCTCGGACATGTTATTTCAGGAGAAGGAATAGCAGTTGACCCGCCAAGGTTGAATCGACCACCGATTGGCGGTCACCCACCTCGATCAAGGAGATCCGCAGTTTTCTCGGACTCGCGAGGATATTATCGGAGGTTTATTGAGAACTTCTCGAAGATTGCCAAGCCCATGACTGAGCTGTTCAAGAAGGAAGCCAAGTACAGTTGGACCGAGGATTGTGAGGCCAGCTTTCAGGAATTGAAGAAACGTTTGGTCACAGCGCCAGTGCTGATTTTGCCAGACGTACACAAGGATTACCAGGTTTATTGTGACGCTTCTCGTCAGGGACTCGGAGGAGTACTCATGCAGGAAGGAAAAGTTGTAGCTTATACCTCCAGACAGCTACGACCTCACGAGATGAATTATGCCACATATGATTTGGAGTTAGCAGCCGTAGTGCATGCACTCAAGACTTGGAGACATTTCCTCATCGGAAACCGTTGCGATGTTTACACGGATCACAAGAGCTTGAAGTATATTTTCACGCAGAAAGAGTTGAACCTCAGGCAGAGGAGATGGCTAGAGTTAATCAAGGACTATGACATGAGATTGCATTATCACCGGGGAAAGCTAATGTGGTAGCAGATGCTTTGAGCCGTAAGAGTTATGTGAATACTCTTATAGCGGGAGGATTACCTCAGAGTTAGTCGATGACCTCGGAGATCTCCGATCGGAGATAGTTCGAGAGGATATGTTGCAACTCTGGAAGTTCAGTCCACTTTGGCGAAAGGATTCGTGAAGCCCGAAGTCGGACAAGGAAGTTGATGAGATAAAGCAAAAGATGAATGAAGGAAAAGCTAAAGGATTCCGTAAGGATGAATACGAGCTATATGGTTCGAGGATCGTATTTATGTGCCCAATGATCCCGAACTCAGAAGCTAATTCTTCAGAGGCTCATGATTCACCGTACTCGATTCACCCGGTAACACCAAGATGTACCGGATTTGAAGGAAAGTTTACGGTGGGCGGTATGAAGAAGGATATTGCAGTACATAGCAAGATGCGATGTTTGTCAACAGTAAAGGCGTAACATCGAAGCCAGCAGGGTTACTCCAACCTTTGCGATTCCCGATTGGAAATGGGAAAAACTTGGAATGGATTTTATCACAGGATTACCCAGACCCGTTCAGGTTATGATTCCATCCGGGTAGTGGTTGATCGTTTGACCAAGGTAGCTCACTTCATTCCGTGAAGACTACCTATACCAGTGCTAAGTTGGCCAAGATATACATGACCAGGATCGTATGTCTGCATGGAGTTCCGAGGAGTATCGTGTCGATAGAGGAACACAATTTACCTCAAAGTTTTGGAATCGGTTGCATGAAACTTTGGGTGCGAGGCTGGAATTCATGCAGCTTTTCATCCGCAGACAGATGGACGGGCCGAGAGAGTCAACCAGATTCGGAGGACATGTTGAGAGCTTGTGTGCTAGACTATGGGTCTAGCTGGGATGATAATTTGCCATACGCAGAGTTCTCATACAACAACAGTTATCAATCCATCAAAGATGGCCCCTTCGAAGCTCTATACGGAAGGAGGTGCGAACACCATTCTTTGTGGGATGGTGTTGGAGATCGATCACTTTTCGGTTCCGATCTTATCGAGATTCGAAGAGAAAGTCAAGCTGATTCGGGATAGACTCAAGATAGCTCGATCGAGGCAAAAAGTTATGCCGACGATGAACGCAAGGAAGTGACTTACTGGCGGGAGACCGAGCATATCTTCGTGTGTCTCTCACTTCGTGGAATCAAGAGGTTTGGTGTCAAAGGAAAGTTAGCACCCGATTCATTGGCCCATACAAAATCCTCGAGCGTCGTGGAGAAGTTGCTTACAAGTTGGAATTGCGGAAGGATTGTCCGGAGTTCATGATGTCTTCCATGTTTCTCAGCTGAAGAAGTGTCATGCCGACATGGCCGATATTCCGTTGAGAGACACAGTGCCCCTAGAGGCCATACAGCTTGACAGTGATCTGACTTATAAGGAGAAACCTGTCCGAATTCTCGAGACTGCGAGCGAGTCACCCAGCAAGGTCATCAAGTTTTGTAAGGTCTTTGTGGAGTCATCACTCCGAGGAAGAAGCCATCTGGGAGCGAGAGAAGACCTTCTTGAGACCACCGCACCTATTGCTAGCCAACCCGAATCTCGAGGGCGAGATTCATCTTAAGGTGGGTAGGTTTGTAACATCCCAAATTTCCTATTTGGAATGTTTTACAATTATAGCTAAGCATCTATGCATTCTGTTTGAATTTGAGTGCCATTTGGAGTTTCAGAAGATTTTGAGTTTTGGAATTTGAATTCAAACTTTGGCAAGTGGGAATCATTTCAAAAACTATGCTGATAAATACTTGAGCAAAAGTATGAGAGGAGTAAACATGACACTCCAAAAATATCAGAGGAAAACAATGCCAAAAGTTTTGAATTCAAATTTGAGTTTTATTTGAATTTTGGAAAAATGGTTTTTATAAACTTTGGATTTTGCCCCTGGAAAAATGTTCAAATGATAGGGAATATTCCACTGACCATTTTGATATATATATGTCCTATATAAAATATTTATATTTTATAAAGTATATCTCTGTTTTTATTTTCAAAAAAATAAAATTGGAAAAAGAGAAAAAAAAATACCCAACCCGCGCCACCCAAAGGGCCCACCAATGATCGAGCCGGCCCAGTATGAGCCGACCACTTCCCCTACCGAAACTCCCCCGCGTCAGTCGACCGACCCGCACCCTGCTCCCCGCCGTCGCCGACAGGTGGACCCCCACCCGTCGTCTACCCCTCGCCCACGCCACTCGCCCGCGCCGCCTCTCCGGATCGAAGGATCCGGATTCACCGGATCTCCCCCGATTCGCCCCCTTCGCGCAAGACGTCGCCCCGCCCTATAAATACCCCTCCCGCACCCGTTTCCCCGCCGCCCCGGACCCTCTCTCCCTCGCTGCAGCGCTCGCGGGAGTAACCCGAACGCCGCCGCCATTAACCTCGCCGCCCGGCGCCCTAGACCACCCGAGCTCCACCAACTCCACCAGACGCACCTCGTCGCGCCCGCACCCGCGGAGCTCCCCGCCGTCGCCCGACCACCGGAGACGCCGACCTTTTCGCCGCCCGAGCCGCCGCCGCCGTCGACGTCCGATGCGTCGCCGAGTTTCCTCCCGTCCGATCTAATCTCAACGGTCTAGATTAGAACCCCAAGAAATACGGTCATTAAATAAAACCGGTTTTTACCCGGTTCGTTCGATTTATTTTAAGTTAGGGTTTTTATTTTAGATCGGCCCGATTCGTTTAAACCCTAGGGCCGTTTAGTTATATTACATGTATGCGTTAGTTAGGCCCATTTAGCCCGTTTTTTCTTTATTTTCGTTTTTCTGTTTTAATGTAATAGTTTCAGATTTGAAAAATTCATATCTTTTATTCTACTTAATATTTTAAGTGATTCTTTTTTGTTGGTTTAAAATTTCTTATAGTTTCTGTAGAATATATAATTAGCTATGTTAACATTATTTAGAATTGCTTTATTTTAGATTTAGTCAGAATAGTAAATCTGCCATAAAATGAGTTAGGAAAATTATTTTTGGGTGATTCTTTTGTCCCAACTTTGTTTTGACATTACCTAACCGTAGGAATTAATTTGGGTATTTTAGGATTAATAAAAAATAGTTTCTAGCAGAATCATGTTATTCTTAATTAATTAACTAGCTACTGTTTTCCTATTATTTTAATTAGCAAATAAATTTATTTTTCACATGTGATTGATTATTCTAGGATAGTTTCTGTCACTTTAGAGCATGAACTTTTATTTATAATAAATAAAACTTTTATTTTATTTTTCCTACTAAAAATTTAATTAGGCCTAATAGGAGTTTTATAATAGCTTTTAAGGTGATTCTTTTTGCTCCTAGTTGCATAATGCATTCTTTTCTGTTAAGTTAACATAAACCCATGGTTAGGTTATGTTGAGAAAAATTTTGTTATGTAAAATTATTTTTAGTTGTTGCTTGAAGTAGGAAAAACTTTGAGTTGGATTCTTCGAGTTTTCTTTTGGGTTTTGATTCGTTTGTTTTGGTGTGTTATGTTACTATGCTATTGTGTTAAGTGATCATATGCTATATGCTTATTGTGAATTATTGTTTGTCTCGGTAGAGTTTCCGGAGTGCGAAGCTTGCTACTACGATTCCCTAGCTTACGAAGATCGTCAGCAAGGCAAGTCTTTGATCATGTTCTTATTAATACCTATGATTTTGTTGCATTAGAATAATACCTCCCCACCATGCATGCAGTAGTTGAAATTTTGAAGTTATGTTCTTGAGTAGTATCATGTGGTAGGATGAACCAAATCCCCTTGTTACCATGGCCCGGGACGAAGTAGTTTATTTTGCTATGCTCGTAGACGGGATTGGTTGAGTGAAATTCATAAGTAAGATGTGAGAGTCAAGATGATGACAACCCCATGAACTTCAAGATCAAGATGAACTTGAATTCACTCTTTGGGTGGAGGATTGTTGACGGCACCTGAGAACCCAGTGGTTGGTCGGGATGCATGGAGAAGTGCCATGACATCTTGCGGAAAGCTTCACCCAGCCACGAAGAGACGGATGGATGCCCCATTGACCGGAAGCTTACATGCAGCCGCAAGCCATTATGGGCTCGGCTGGGTCAACCCTAGTAGTGACGATGGCTGGGCGGTACTACGAGATGTAGAAGAACGGTAGGATTGGATGGGTACCGGCGGTGGCGGAAGAACTCTTTGGAAGACCTGTTTCATTCATCCGTCTTCAAACACCATGAAGTGCGAAGACTTAAAAGGAGGAATGATTCTTGCGGGTAAAGTGCATAAACCTCTGCAGAGTTAAAGATCTAATCGATTAGCCGTGTCCCGATTACGGACAATTTGAGCCTCTGGAACTTGGAAGTATTCGAAATCTCAACACTAAAACTAATAAAATTAATTTGAGGGGTTATGACTTAATAATTTGGGAATGAGATATTGGTTGGCGGAACCATCTCAATAATTACCAACAATTTTGTAGTATTTGCAAGCAAGTCCACGTAGTAGGGAAAAATTGGCTTTTAAAAATGATGAAACTTAGAGCCCCACAACCAAAATGCATATAGTGTTAGTAATTTTATTATTGTTATTCTCTCTTCATGACTTGCCAAAGATATTCAAAATGCTGACCTACACGGCTGCAACGTCTTATGTTGCAGAGGTTTATTCCGATCAGGATTGAGGCTACGATCCGCGCTTGGCGATTGCCCTTGGAGTCGGATGGACTCGCTATTCTTCTACGCTTCCGCAGCTTTACCAGTTTATTTCTCATGAGTTGGCCTTTGGCCGAATTTATTCTCTTGTAATAAAGACTCTATATGAGAATCGTGTAATAAATTCAGGTGTGATTGAACTTTGATTATTTCATCGATGTACTGTGAGTACCAGCATGATCTTGGGATGGTGCAGACACAGAGATTTGACCGATTTTGGGTCAGGTCGCTACAGAGGAGAAAAGGTGCGCAAGAATGGATATGCGAGAGGGAAGAAGGCGTGGGTGAAAAAGGTGAAGTCCTTATCCCTTTATAAAGGCGGACGAAACTATGCACCCCCACTTGCATAGTAAAACTCGCTTGATCCCCAAGTGCCGTAATTGATGGAACGGTTGGGTTACCCACATCCGTATTGATGAGAATCCCGTGATAAGGGGACACAATCTCTGCTTCGACAAGACGTGCCTAGGAAACTGCCTCGCGATATATGCGGTGGCTGGTTGTGAAAAACGGTTCGAATAATGGCGCGTAACTTCCGGCCGGCGCTCCGGGCGGCCTCTGGCTTCAGGCGGACGGTTGTTGCAGCAGGGCCTCCTGGGCTTCGCTGGAGGTCTCCGTCGCCGGGAATGTGACCCTGACCCGCGGCTGGCAAACGTTTGCCCGTGCGCGTGGCCTGAGCCGGCGGTGCACCCTGCACTTCAAGTTCGACGGTGACGCCACCCTCTACGTGAGGGTGTTCGGAGAAGACGGTCGCTGTGCCGGGTGCTGCCCCGAAGATGATGACCGTGGCCATGTACCCAGCCCCAGTGATGATCGGGATGAAGATGACAGCCGACGCGTGGTCGGAGGCGCTCGGGGCTCGTCGATCTTCGGTGGTTCTCCTTCGGACAGCAGCTCCTCCAGCGGTGGCCGCGACCAGCCCCCGCGCCATCGCGCCTGCCTGGAGGGAGGTAGCGGGTCAGCCCGCCGTCGCGCCTCGGTGAAATACGAGGAGGAGTCCAACTGAGCTCCGGAGGCAGTACCAGCCTTCGCCGCGAGTTGGTGCCGAGCAAGCCATGCCTATTTTGTTTTTCTCCCTTCCCTGCGCAAAGAGAAAGTAGTGTAGGGCCCCGTGGGGGCGTGCTAGACTGTTGTTGTTAATTACCATGTTGTTTCCGTTGTTTCTGTGCTTTTGTGCCGCATACCCGCGTGCATGAATTACTTAGCTTGGGGGGGGGGGCTGTCGCGGTCTTTGCTTTCCGAGGCGGAGGCCTCGTTGAACGCTTCATGTCCTGCAAGGATTAGTCAGGAGGGGTAGCTTCCGGCCTCGGTTGTGGAGGCGACCGATCTAAGTCTGGTGCTCCCGTCGCAATGCCTGTGGGGCATGGACTGGGAGGGGTGCTCCCATAGTGGACCTGGATAGGAAAGCTTCAGACGACAAGGGCAGAAAACACTCGCAAGGGTGCCCGCGCTGCTCCCTTGCGAGACTTGCGCGAGAGAAATCAAGGCGAGAGAGCGAAAAAGACAAAGAGTCACAAGCCGAGGATGGCAACAACTTCAATAAAACTTCAAATAGGAACGAACAAGCCAACTGCAGAAAGCAAATGAAAAATTCGCGTCCGGCACCTAATCTAGTCTTTGACGTCTTCTCACCAGCGCGGAGCTAAGTGCTGCCACTAGGCGTGGGCGGGAGCCCCCGAGGCCCGAGGGCGGCTCTCCGGAGACTCCGGAGCATGTACAGCCCCAACTCATTATTACGTGAGAGTGTCACAGGCAGCGAGCTTCACAGGCATTGGCCTTCTTCACAAGCTCCGGGCCTTTCTCGGGAAAATGGGCTTCACAGGCGTTGGCCTTCTTCACAGGCTCCGGGTCTTTCTCGGGAAAACGAGCTTCACAGGCATTTGCCTTCTTCACAGGCTCCGGGCCTTTCTCGGGAAAACGAGCTTCACAGGCGTTTGCCTTCTTCACGAGCTCGGGCCTTTCTCGGGAAACGAGCTTCACAGCGTTTGCCTTCTTCACGAGCTCGGGCCTTTCTCGGGAACGAGCTTCACAGCGTTTGCCTTCTTCACGAGCTCGGGCCTTTCTTCAAGGGTAGAACTTCCGGAGATGCTGGATGTTCCACGCGTTCGGGATGGGCACCCCCTCCTGAGTCTCCAAGCGGGCGGAGCTGGGCCTGGAAACATGAACAACTTTGAACGCGCCCTCCCACATGGGAGGGAGCTTGTGCAACCCTTCCCTGGAGAGGACCCGCCTGAGCACGAGGTCCCCTACCTCAAGAGTCCTGGGGCGGATGTTGCGGCAGTGGTGTCACCGCAACGCCTGTTGATACCTTGCCGCTCGCAGCGCAGACTCTCGACGATGTTCCTCCCCCAGCACGAGATCCATCCCCCGCATGGCGTCCTGCTGCGCCTCGTCGAACGCCAGGACCCGTGCGGAGCGACGCCTGACCTTGTGAGGGAGGACAGCTTCTGCTCCGTAGACGAGGAAGAATGGGGTCTCGCCAGTCGGCTTGGACGCGGTCATGCGGATGGACCACAGCACCGACTGGAGCTCGTCGTGCCAGCCCCTGCCGCAGGCCTCCAGCTTCTTCTTGAAGGTCCTGGTTTTGAGGCCCTTCAGGACCTCCGCGTTGGCTCGCTCAGCCTGGCCGTTACTCCGGGGGTGCGCCACCGAAGCGTAGCATATCTGCGTTCCAAGGTTAGCACATTACGTTTTGAAGAGGCTGCTGGTGAACTGCGAATCGTTGTCGGTGATGATGCGGTTAGGCACCCCAAACCGGCTCACGAGGCCCTTGATGAACTTGACCGCAGATCCCGCTGGGATGGTGCGGACAGCTTCCACCTTAGTCCACTTGGTGAACTTGTCCACGACGACGTAGAGGTAGCGATAGCCCCCTGGCGCCCGAGGGAACGGGGCTAGAATGTCCAGCCCCCAAACTGCGAATGGCCATGAGAGGGGTATAGTTTGCAGACCTCCCGCCGACTGATGGATCTGCTTGGCATGAAATTGGTAGGCCTCGCAAGCCTTTACCAGCTCAGCAGCGTCGCTGAGTGCTGTGGGCCAGTAGAACCCGCTGCGGAACGCCTTGCCAACGAGGGTCCGTGACGATGAGTGATGCCCGCAGTCTCCGCCGTGTATACCTTCCAGCAATTCCTTCCCTTGCTCTCTGGAAATGCAACATAGGGACACGTCGTTCGGTGCCTCCGGTAAAGCTCTCCGTCCCAGATGCAGTAGGCCGTGGCTTGCCGCGCCACACGCTCCGCCTCCTCCTCCTTCTTCGGCAGGGTCCCCCGCTTCAAGTAGCTCTTGAGGTCTGTGATCCAGCACCCCTCCTGAGGCTCCAACTCCAGGAGTAGGCGTGCCGCTGAGGCCGGGCCGCAGGCCGGGGCTCCCGAGGCAGGCGGCTGGGGGAGCTCCTCCCGAGGTTGCGCCGCGCTCGATAGTGATGGTGCCGCTGAGGGCCTGAAGAGTCGCTCTTCGAAGACGCCAGGCTCCTGAGGCAGCCGCCTGGACGCCCTCTTGGCGATGTCATCCGCCTCTTGATTGGTGCCGCGAGGCTGTCTGCAACTCCAGCCCCAGGCTGTTTCTCCATCCTGCGAACCTCCGCGAGGTAGGCTTCCATGTGCTCGTCCTTCGGCTCGTATATCTTGTTGGAGAAGTTGACGAGGAGTTGTGAATCGCCCTTGATGATGAGGCGCTTTACCCCAAAGCGATCATGGCTCTCGGGCCGCTATCGGGCCTTCATATTCTGCTATGTTGTTGGAGACCTTTTCCCGTCTTTGGAAACAGAGCTGCACGCGAATAGAGCTTGTCTGAGTAGGTGATCTGAGCACTGCACGGCCCCGCGCCATGTCGGGAGAATGCCCGTCAAGTACATGACCCAGCCGTCCGGTGCCTCGCTCCCCGGAGAAAGCGATCGGTCTTCGCCTGCTTCGAGGGCGGGTGCCTCCGTCCATTCTGCCATGAAATCTGCCAATGCGGCCCCCTTGATGACTCTGGTTGTGCTGAATTCTAGTTGAAATGCTTGTAGTTCCATGTTCCACTCGGCGACTCTCCCAGCTGAGTTGGGGCTCCTGAGCACCCTCTCCAGAGGGTATGCTGAGACGACCTTGATGGGATGACCTTGGAAGTAGTGCCGCAGCTCGCGGGAGGCTACCAATAGCGCGAGGAGGAGTTTTTGGGGCATGGGGTATCCCGCCCTCGCATCCCGTAGCACCGTGCTGACGAAGTATACTGGGTGCTCGACGAGAGTAGGAGTGCTGACGAGGACCGTGCCCTCCGGAGGGCCTAACGCCTCCTGCGTCGACGGAGCCCCCAGCGCCTGGCTGCCTGGCGCGGCCTCTACGGCCCTAGGGGCATCTTCCTGCTGAGGCTGGTTTCCATCTGCCGAGGCCGTGACATTCGCGAGGCCTTCTTGGTGTTGTGCCGCCACGGCCGGTGCCGCGGCCGGGCGTGACGCAGCCTTGATCTGGCGCTCTTCCCGAACCGCCACTAGAGCTGCGCTGGCGGAGTAGGGTGTGGCGGCGAGGTAGAGCACCAGGGGCTCGAGTGGGCGTGGCGCGACCATCACAGGAGGGCTGGTGAGGTACCTCTTGAGTTCTTGGAACGCCTTGTCGGCCTCTTCAGTCCATTCAAAGGGGCCCTTCTTCTTCATCAGCTTGAAGAATGGTAGTGCTCGTTCCCCCAGCTTGGAGATGAAACGTCCTAGCGCGGTCATGCGCCCGGTGAGTTTCTGCATTTCTCTGAGAGTCTGTAGCGGGCTCATGTCTTCGACTGCCTTGAACTTTTTCGGGTTGGCCTCGATGCCCCTATGGGACACGAGGAAACCCAGGAGCTTGCCCGAGGGGACTCCAAATACGCACTTCTCCGGGTTGAGCCACAGGTCCACTTTATCGAGGCTCGCGAAGGTTTCTTCCAAGTCCTGTATCAGGGTCTTCGCCTCCCGAGACTTCACCACAATGTCATCGACGTACGCCTCAGCATTCCTCCCGAGCTGTTGGCCCAGGGCGATGTGCATCAGCCACTGAAGGTCGCGCTGCGTTGCAACCCAAACGGCATGCAGGTATAGCAGTACACTCCGCACGGGGTCAAGAAAGCCGTTTTTTCCACGTCTTCTACCGCCATCTTGATCTAGTGATAGCTTGAGAAGGCATCCAGGAAGCACAGCAGGTCACACTCAACGGTGGAATCGACGATCTGGTCAATGCGAGGAAGCGGAAATGGATCCTGTGGGCAGGCCTTGTTGAGGTTGGTGAAGTCGACACACATACGTTCCTTTCCCCCCTTTTTTCGCACGACAACTGGGTTAGCCAGCCAATTCGGGTAGCGGACCTAGCGAATAACCCCTGCTGCCTCTAGCTTGCGGGTATCTTGGACGATATAAGCTTGTTTCTCTGTGGACTGTCGGCTCGCCTTCTACTTCACGGGGCGCACGTTGGGGCACACGTTGAGGTTCAATCACGCCCCTCGGGACCCCCGCCAACTGATCAGGTCCCCACGCGAACACCTTCTTGTTTGCGCGCAGGAACTTCACTAAGGCCTCCTCCTGCTTCGGTTCGAGGGTTGCACCTATGGTGAAGGTGGCGTCAGTGGACCCGTCCTCGTCGACTGGTACCTGCTTGGTTTCCGCCTTGTTTTGAGTGAACAGCTGCTTCTTCTTGGACGGCGCAACCGCCTTGGGCTAGGGGGCGTCAGCGCTGGCGGGCCGTGCTGCCGCAGCCGCCTTAAAAACAAGCTTGAGCGCCTGCAGTGCATCTCCGGTGTTTCCTGACACGGTAAGGACGCCGCTGCTCCCGGGCATCTTCATAAGGTTGTACGCCGGGTGAGTTGCTGCCATGAACCGGGCCAAGGCCGGGTAGCCGAGGATGGCGTTGTAGGGGAGGCCGATGGGGGCGATGTCGAAGTCGATCAGCTCCATGCGGAAGTTGTCGCGGGTGCCAAAGGTCACCGGGAGGTGAATTTGCCCCAGGGAGGCGG
Source organism: Aegilops longissima (assembly GCA_021605205.1). Classification (NCBI taxonomy): domain Eukaryota; kingdom Viridiplantae; phylum Streptophyta; class Magnoliopsida; order Poales; family Poaceae; genus Aegilops; species Aegilops longissima. Next base: position 599,748,747 of record CM038682.1, on the reverse strand, counting down.
TGGAACCGGCTCCGACTCCTGAAAAAGGCCTGCTGGGCTGGAGCCGCTCTGGTGGCACATGGAGGTGGTTGAAGGCCTCCACAGAGAGCACGTTAAGGCCGGCTCCGCCGTCGATGAGGGTCCTGGTGACCGCCACTTCGCAGATGGTGGGGGTGCACAGCATCGGAAGTGCTCCCGAACCGGCGGGGTTGGAGGGGTGATCGTCCGAGCTGAAGAGCAGGTCGGCCTCGGGCGCCAAGCAGCCCAGCGGGGCTCCCTGATGCTTGGAGGCGGTGGCGATCTGGCGGGTGAACGGCTTGACGTGGCGGCTCAAAGGTGGCGCCAGTGAGCCGCCCAGGAGAGCTGCGACGACCGGGGGCACCAGCTCGGCACGATGGGCGAGGTAGAGGTCGCGCAGCTCCCCCCAACAGGCCTGCTGCCCGTCCCCCGTCGGGCCGGTGGCGGCGTTGGCGGCAGGCGACGGGGAACAATGAGGGCGTCCGCCGACGGGAGCCGTCCGGGCAACTCGAGCGGCGCGATCAGCCCGACGCTCGGCGCGGGCTTGGCGAGCGTCAGCCATGGACACGACGGAAGATCACACGCGACCAGCGGAAGAAAGATTCCGGCGCACCCCTACCTGGCGTGCCAAATGTCGGATTTCGGGTTCGGGCTGACCCTTGAGGTTCAAACACTGGGGTGCGCACGGAGATCTTTCCCCTACCAGGTCATGCGTGAATGGTTAACGAGGGATCTAAACTACTAACGATGAACAACACAAGGGACGCAAAGTTTATACTGGTTCGGGCCACCGATGTGGTGTAATACCCTACTCCAGTGTGTGGTGTGGTGGATTGCCTCAGGGGCTGATGATGAACAATGCAAATGGAGAACAGCCTCGCGAGGGCTGTTCTTGAGCTGGTGCAATGGACTGCTTGGGTGAGTCCAGTCGGTTCTCTCTCCCCCTCTTGTGAATATCTCCCCCCCCCCTCTCTCTGTGGTGGCTAGTCCTATTTATAGAGGGAGGCCCTGGGCCTCTTCCCAAATAATGAGCGGGAAGGGCGCCAACAATTGGCCATTTTGAAGGGGAACATCTAGTACACTTATCCTGACTAAAGTTGGTCTTCGGCTGCCAAAGGCTCTGACGGTGACGCCGTCCTGGGCTCCACGATGACCTCCGTCCTGCCGCTCTGCTGGTCTTGTTGCACCGAAGCGGTAACCTTTGCCTGATGCCTTGGCCTGTTCTTTCCCCCTTTGCACCAAAGGGGAAACGAGGACACTGCGCAGGTTGGCGCCCTCCTGGTCTTGATCGTCATGGCTTGCGTCACAGGGCACCCTCGTGAGGTACCCTGCCTTGATCTCTTCGCCTCCTCATGAGCCTGCCTGAGGAGGCTGCTCCTGAGGGAGGTTCCTGTCATCCGCCCCGCGAGGCTTGGCCCCTCGTGAGGGTCTTGAGCGTGAGCTGATGAAGCTGGGCCGTGCTGGGGCCCCAGTTGAGCCACGCCGCAGGCCGCAGGCAGGCAAGTCTGGGGACCCCCGTTCCCAGAACGCCGACAAGCTCGCCCAACACCAACGGAGCGAGTCACCCTTGAGCCCACAACCTCTAGCATAAATCTACTACGTTGAGGCAAGGGCTCGGGAGACACTCCTTGGTGGCATGCAGATCTTCGCCAAGACCAATAAAGCAACGACAAAGACCAAGCCACAAGGATCGGATGGGCGAAGTAGGTTTTCCCGACAAGGACCCTTGCTGGGGCAGCCTCAGCGGCCCTGGCAAGACCCTTGCCGGGGAAGCTCGCCCACGCCAGCCGAGTGAGCCACCCTTGAGCCCACCAATGCTCAAACAGACGCATTGGAACAGGGCTCGGGAGGCACCACCATGGTGGCATGCAGATCTTTGTGAAGACAAAGAATAATCAAGATCAAGTGAGGATAAGAAGGCAATCATCCTCACAGAAGAAACCCACAAGACCCCCGGCAAGATCCTTGCCGGGGACGCCTACGCACTGCGGCAAGACTCTTGCCGGGCCGCCCGGCAAGGCCCTCGCCAGGCGCGCCAGCAGGGCCGCTGCTAGGCCCGCACCAACCAAGTTTCCACCGTCGTTTGCATGCAGCTGCCGACCCATCCAGCTGGGCAGGTACCTGCGTGGTAGCATGCAAACCTTCCTGGAGGCTCCACCACCGCGCCACCTCAGCTGCCTGCCTGCCTACATGGCACAGCATGCATCGCTGGCCAGGGCGCGTGTCGAAGCAAGGAGGAGCGGCGACGGATGGGACGGGCCTCGCTCCCGTCCCCAATAAAGCAAGAGGACACCTAAGCGATGCATTAAATGCATCTTGTCCTGTAATACGAGGGATAACCTCACGATACTGTACCCTTTCCACCTCCTGCTTGCCACTGTGGCGACCCCTTTCCCTATAAAAGGAGGCCCGAGGCGACCAGGAAAAGGACTCAGCTTTTTGGAGCTCGTTACACCCCGTAGCTAGCTCAAGAACCCAGAATACGTCCACCAAATCAGGACTAGGGTTTTACGCATCCTCGCGGCCCAAACTTGGATAAACGAACTGCGTCCTCTCTGTCAGATCCACTCTTCTCTCAACCCCGCGCCCCACAACCGCAGTAGGGATCCTTGTGATCCCATAGGTGTCGTTCCCACCGACACACTCTTTGAGGTTCTATGTGTTGGTTGAATAGATGAATCTGAGATTGTGTGATGCATATCGTATAATCATACCCACGGATACTTGAGGTGACATTGGAGTATCTAGGTGACATTAGGGTTTTGGTTGATTTGTGTCTTAAGGTGTTATTCTAGTACGAACTCTAGGGCTGTTTGTGACACTTATAGGAATAGCCCAACGGATTGATTGGAAAGAATAACTTTGAGGTGGTTTCGTACCCTACCATAATCTCTTCGTTTGTTCTCCACTATTAGTGACTTTGGAGTGACTCTTTGTTGCATGTTGAGGGATAGTTATATGATCCAATTATGTTATTATTGTTGAGAGAACTTGCACTAGTGAAAGTATGAACCCTAGGCCTTGTTTCCTAGCATTGCAATACCGTTTGTGCTCACTTTTATCATTAGTTACCTTGCTGTTTTTATATTTTCAGATTACAAAAACCTATATCTACCATCCATATTGCACTTGTATCACCATCTCTTCGCCGAACTAGTGCACCTATACAATTTACCATTGTATTCGGTGTGTTGGGGACACAAGAGACTCTTTGTTATTTGTTTGCAGGGTTGTTTGAGAGAGACCATCTTCAACCTACGCCTCCCACGGATTGATAAACCTTAGGTCATTCACTTGAGGGAAATTTGCTACTGTCCTACAAACCTCTGCACTTGGAGGCCCAACAACGTCTACAAGAAGAAGGTTGCGTAGTAGACATCAAGCTCTTTTCTGGCGCCGTTGCCGGGGAGGCTAGGTAAGCGGCACTCACACCCTGTCAACTAAGATCTTTTCTGGCGCCGTTGCCGGGGAGGTGAGTGCTTGAAGGTATATCTTTAGATTTTGCAATCGAATCTTTTTGTTTCTTGTTTTAGCACTAGTTTAGTTTATAAAAGAAAACTACCAAAAAAATGGAATTGAGTTTGTTTCATACGCTTCATCTTTTTAATATCTTCCGTGAGTATGATGGAAAGGAAAATTGTGCCAAAGTGTTAGAAGAAGAATGCATTAAGATGTTTGGCACTAAATCTTTGAATGATGAGCATGATTGCAATGTTGTTAGTATGAACTCCTTGAATATCCATAGTACTAATGATGATTGCACTAGTCCTGATGAAAATATATCCTATAAACATGTCAATTTTTGTGGAGTGCATTGGGTTTGCAAGTACACACCAAATAGGGAAGATAGATATTGCAAGAGGCATAAGTACTTGGAAACTAAATGGTTGCAAGAAAGACTAGATGTGAGTGCTGAAAATTTAAAACATCTTTACCGTACTTGTGAACTTTGCAATGAACATGGTCATTTAAATATCAAATGCAAATTGTTTCATGATCGAATCGTGTCCAAAAATTGTGATGATTTGATTTCCCTTGCACATCATAATGAACTTAGTTTGCTTTTGGGTTATGAAGAAATGAAACGTCAAACCAAGCATATTCCAGAATATAACCTTGGGAAATTCCTCGATATTGATCTAGAGAAGATTTATATGTATTGTGCGGTGAATTGTATTGAAAATCCTTATATTTCCAATTACATAAAGAAAAGAAAACAAATAGAAGATGAAGAGAATGCTAATGAAAGGGAAGAGACGTCCCAATATTCTCCTATTATTTCTTATGATGAATCAGGTAACGAGGAGGAGCCTTCTATTCAACCAATCTCATTAATAAGGAGCTCCAAAAAGAGGATTGAACCCACACATGATGTGGTGAAGAAGAAGAAAAGGAAAAGGAAGAGAGGTAAAAAGGTATCCCTCCCAAATAATGTTGCTCCTATTATTGTTGTGCCTCATGAAAATGAATCAAAACTAATTGTGGAAGATGATGCACTTGATGATGATCTCGTTATGCCTATTGCTTGTTGTGCTGATTATGATTGGGAAAATAATGATACCTCTTATGATCTTGAAAATCTTTTTGGCACTTGCTTGTAAGAATATGATAATTGCTATACTATTGGTGCTGTCCATACTATTAATGATGAGAGTGCTTATGCTTATGATATGAAAAGGCCCAAGCTTGGGGATTCTATGTTTGATGAATATGATGTTTTTGAGAATATATTTGCTGTAATTAATGTTTGTCCCAAGCTTGGGGATGCTACGTTTAATAAGGATGATATTTTTAGCCTCTCAAGTTTTGATATGCAAAGTTGTTATGATTATAGCATGCCTTCTACCTATGATGATTATATTGATGAAAGTGGGTTTGGAAGAGTGTCAACTTTAGGAAGTAGTGATCCCACTATTTTGGAGGATGTTGAATCTTATAATATTTATGGAAGTGGATTTGGAGAGGTCATGACTTTATTTAGTGATGTATCCACTGTCTTGGAAGAGGTTTCAATCGATTATGATGAGAACAAAGTTGCTACTTATGATGATTATTGTGATGAAACTTATGCTATAAAAAGTAGTGATGATTATATTTATAAAACTTGTCATGATTATGATTACCATTTTCCGAAAATTACTATTTTAATGTGGAAACAATTTATAGTATTCAAGTCTCTTATGAAACTCCCACTATTCGAATGAGAAGAATTTTGCTTATGTGGAGAGTAATAAAATTTCTATGCTAGTAGATCATGAAAACAATGCTTTAGGTGCTGGTTATATTGTTGAATTCATTCATGATGTTACTGAAATTTATTATGAGGGAGGAATATATGCTTATAGGAATTGCAATAATATCAAGTTTCCTCTCTATGTGCTTAAAGTTTTGAAGTTATGCTTGTTTTGCCTTCCTATGCTAGTTGATTATTGTTCCCATAAGTTGTTTGCTCACAAAATCCCTATGCATAGGAAGTGGGTTAGACTTAAAAGTGCTATTCATATTCTTCATGATCCTCTCTTTATGTTTCAATTCTTATATTTCATGTGAGCATCATTGAAATCATCATGCCTAGCTAGGGGTGTTAAACGATAGCGCTTGTTGGGAGGCAACCCAATTTTATTTTAGTTTCTTACTTTTTGGTTCTCTTGAGGAATAAATAATCCATCTAGCTTCTGTTTAGATGTGGTTTTGTGTTTTAATTAGTGTTTGTGCCAAGTAGAACCTTTGGGAAGACTTGGGTGAAGTCTTTATGATCATGCTGTAAAAAACAGAAACTTTAGCACTCACGAGATTAGCTTAAACTTTTTACTGGAGAGTACTATTTAGTTGATTCTTTTTTAAGATGATTACTATACAAATTCCTCAGGTCCACCAATTTATTTTAGAATTTTTTGAGTTCTAGAAGTTTGCGTTAGTTACAGATTACTACAGACTGTTCTGTTTTTGACTATTCTGTTTTTCGTGTGTTGTTTGCTTATTTTGATGACTCTATGGCTAGTAAAATAGTTTATAAAACATACAGAAGTTGGAATACAGTAGGTTTAACACTAATATAAATAAATAATGAGTTCATTACAGTACCTTGAAGTGGTGTTTTGTTTTCTTTCGCTAACGGAGCTCACGAGATCTTCTGTTAAGTTTTGTGTTGTGAAGTTTTCAAGTTTTGGGTAAAGATTCGATGGAATATGGAATAAGGATTGGCAAGAGCCTAAGATTGGGGATGCCCGAGGCACCCCAAGGTAATATTCAAGGATAACCAAGAGCCTAAGCATGGGGATGCCCCGGAAGGCATCCCCTCTTTCGTCTTCGTTCATCGGTAACTTTACTTGGAGCTATATTTTTATTCACCACATGATATGTGTTTTGCTTGGAGCGTCATTTTATTTTATTTAGTTTTGTTTGTTGTTTGAATAAAATACCAAGATCTGAAATTATTAAATGGGAGAGTCTTCACATAGTTGCATAATTATTCGACTACTCATTGATCTTCACTTATATCTTTCGGAGTAGTTTGTTGTTTGCTCTAGTGCTTCACTTATATCCTTTTAGAGCACAATGGTGGTTTTATTTTGAAGAAATAGATGAACTATCATGCTTCACTTATATTATTTTCAGAGTCTTAAACAGCATGGTAATTTTCTTAATCCTAATATGCTAGGTATTCAAGACTAGTAAAAACTTTCTTATGGGTGTGTTGAATACTAAGAGAAGTTTGATGCTTGATGATTGTTTTGAGATATGGAGGTAGTGATATTAAAGTTGTGCTAGTTGAGTAGTTGTGAATTTGAGAAATACTTGTGTTGAAGTTTGCAAGTCCCGTAGCATGCACGTATGGTAAACGTTATGTAACATATTTGAAACATGAGGTGTTCTTTGATTGTCCTCCTTATGAGTGGCGGTCCGGTACGAGCGATGGTCTTTTCCTACCAATCTATCCCCCGAGGAGCATGCGCGTAGTGCTTGGTTTTTGATGACTTGTAGATTTTTTCAGTAGGTATGTGAGTACTTTATGACTAATGTTGAGTCCATGGATTATACGCACTCTCACCCTTCCATCATTGCTAGCCTCTTCAATACCGTGCATTGCCCTTTCTCACATTGAGAGTTGGTGCAAACTTCGCCGGTGCATCCAAACCCCGTGATATGATACGCTCTTTCACACATAAACCTCCTTATATCTTCCTCAAAACAGCCACCATACCTACCTATTATGGCATTTCCATAGCCATTCCGAGATATATTGCCATGCAACTTTCCACCGTTTCGTCTTTCATGACACGTTCATCATTGTCATATTGCTTCACATGATCATGTAGTTGGCATAGTATTTGTGGCAAAGCCACCGTTCATAATTCTTTCATACATGTCACTCTTGGTTCATTGCATAACCCAGTACACCGCCGGAGGCATTCATATAGAGTCATACTTTGTTCTAGTATCGAGTTGTAATCATTGAGTTGTAAATAAATAGAAGTGTGATGATCATCATTTTCTAGAGCATTGTCCCAAGTGAGGAATAAAAAAATAGAAAGGCCATAAAAAAGAGAAGGCCCCAAAAAAGAAAGGCCATAAAAAAAGAGAATGCCCAAAAAAGAGAGAAAAAGAGAGAAGGGACAATGCTACTATCCTTTGCCACACTTGTGCTTCAAAGTAGCACCATAATCTTCATGATAGAGAGTCTCTTGTTTTGTCACTTTCATATACTAGTGGGAACTTTTCATTATACAACTTGGCTTGTATATTCCAACAATGGGCTTCCTCAAGTGCCCTAGGTCTTCGTGAGCAAGCAAGTTGGATGCACACCCACTTAGTTTCTTTTGTTGATCTTTCATACATTTATAGCTCTAGTGCATCTGTTGCATGGCAATCCCTACTCCTTGCATTACCATCAATCGATGGGCATCTCCATAGCCCATTGATTAGCCTCGTTGATGTGAGACCTTCTCCTTTTTGTCTTCTCCACATAACCCCCATCATCATATTCTATTCCACCCATAGTGCTATGTCCATGGATCGCGCTCATGTATTGCGTGAAGGTTTATAAGTTTGAGACTACTAAAGTATGAAACAATTGCTTGGCTTGTCGTCGGGGTTGTGCATGATGAGAGCATTCTTGTGTGACAAAAATGGAGCATGACTAAACTATATGATTTTGTAGGGATGAACTTTCTTTGGCCATGTTATTTTGAGAGGACATAATTGCTTAGTTAGTATGCTTGAAGTATTATTAATTTTATTTCAATATGAACTTTTATCTTGAATCTTTCGGATCTGAATATTCATACCACAATTAAGAAGAATTACATTGAAATTATGCCAAGTAGCATTCCACTTCAAAAATTTTGTTTTTATCATTTACCTACTTGAGGACGAGCAGGAATTAAGCTTGGGGATGCTGATACGTCTCCAACGTATCTATAATTTTTTATTGTTCCATGCTATTATATTATCCATCTTGGATGTTTATGGGCTTTATTTTCCACTTTTATATTACTTTTGGGACTAACCTATTGACCCAGAGCCCAGTGCCAGTTCCTGTTTTTCCTTGTTTCAGTTTTTCGAAGAAAAGGAATATCAAACGGAGTCGAAACGGAATGAAACCAACTGGAGAAGTTATTTTTGGAAGGAAAGCTACCTGAAATACTTGGAGTGCACGTCAGGAAAGAAACGAGGGAGCCACAAGGCAGGGGGGTGCGCCCACCCCCTAGGGCGCGCCCTCCACCCTCGTGGCCCCTCGTGGCTTCCCTGACGTATTTCTTCCGCCTATATATATCCATATACCCTAAAACGATCGAGGAACAAAATAGATCTGGAGTTCCGCCGCTGCAAGCCTCTGTAGCCACCAAAAGTCAATCGGGACCCTGTTCCGGCACCCTGCCGGAGGGGGGAACCCTCACCGGTGGCCATATTCATCATCCCGGCGCTCTCCATGACGAGGAGGGAGTAGTTCACCCTCGGGGCTGAGGGTATGTACCAGTAGCTATGTGTTTGATCTCTCTCTCTCTCTCTCTCTCTCTCTCTCTCGTGTTCTTGATTTGGCACGATCTTGATGTATCGCGAGCTTTGCTATTATAGTTGGATCTTATGTTGCTTCTCCCCCTCTACTCTCTTGTAATGGATTGAGTTTTCCCTTTGAAGTAATCTTATCGGATTGAGTCTTTTAATGATTTGAGAACACTTGATGTATGTCTTGCCGTGCGTATCTGTGGTGACAATGGGATATCACGTGATTCACTTGATGTATGTTTTGGTGATCAACTTGCGGGTTCCGCCCATGAACCTACACATAGGGGTTGGCACACGTTTTATTCTTGATTCTCCGGTAGAAACTTTGGGGCACTCTTTTAGGTTCTATGTGTTTGTTGGATAGATGAATCTGAGATTGTGTGATGCATATCGTATACTCATACCCACGGATACTTGAGGTGACATTGGAGTATCTAGGTGACATTAGGGTTTTGGTTGATTTGTGTCTTAAGGTGTTATTCTATTACGAACTCTAGGGCTGTTTGTGACACTTATAGGAATAGCCCAACGGATTGATTGGAAAGAATAACTTTGAGGTGGTTTCGTACCCTACCATAATCTCTTCGTTTGTTCTCCACTATTAGTGACTTTGGAGTGACTCTTTGTTGCATGTTGAGGGATAGTTATATGATCCAATTATGTTATTATTGTTGAGAGAACTTGCACAAGTGAAAGTATGAACCCTAGGCCTTGTTTCCTAGCAGTGCAATACCGTTTGTGTTCACTTTTATCATTAGTTACCTTGTTTTTTTATATTTTCAGATTACAAAGACCTATATCTACCATCCATATTGCACTTGTATCACCATCTCTTCGCCGAACTAGTGCACCTATACAATTTACCATTGTATTGGGTGTGTTGGGGACACAAGAGACTCTTTGTTATTTGGTTGCAGGGTTGCTTGAGAGAGACCATCTTCAACCTACGCCTCCCACGGATTGATAAACTTTAGGTCATCCACTTGAGGGAAATTTGCTATTGTCCTACAAACCTCTGCACTTGGAGCACTACTAGAAAAAGGGCTGCTAGTGGCGCACCTGTTTTCGCTACTAATGGCGCATTACAGGTGCGCCACTAGCACCACGCCATTAGATTTTTTTTCTAATGGTGCGCCTGTGGTGCGCCATTAGTATATGGCATACTAATGGCGCATCGCTAGTGCGCCATTAGAATAGCCCATGGTGCGCCATTAGAATAGCCCATGGTGCGCCATTAGAATAGCCCGCTGGTGCGCCATTAGAATAGCCCATGGTGCGCCATTAGAAGTGCGCCATTAGTAACAATTTTTTTTCAAATTTTTTTTCAGATTTTTTTTTCAGATTTTTTCAAAAAAAATTTGTTTTTTCTTAATCTCAGGTCACTATGGCTTAATCTCGGGTCAATATGCTTAATCTTAGGTCAAATCGCACTCCGTGGTCAAACTTCCCGAAATGTCACCCATCCTCACAAGATTACTACAGCCCAAGCATGCTTAACTTCAAAGTTCTATCCAACCCAAAGAATAGAATGACTCACTTCACGAGCACTTGTTGATATATCTAGCATATCAATCCTATTATACCTTGTTGATGTCTAGGACTTTGTTCATGTTCATGACTATGATGAAATTTTGAAAAATATTTCAAACTTCCCGGTCATTTTACGTATCATTTTTTGAAAAAAAATTCAAAAACAATTTTTTTTCTGTTACTAGTGGCGCACCACATCCACGGTGCGCCACTAGTAAGTTTGATTTTTTTTGAATTTTTTTGCCTCTAGATCTTGAAAGCCCCGTAACTTTTTTCTGTTAGGTTTTTGGGGATTTTGAAAATGTTTAACGGGGTTCCCCCGGTTAAATTCGGATGTAACTTTTTGAGTAGATGATTTTTCATATAAAAACTTTTTAATCCGAGTTCGTATGCAAAAGTTATGCCCATTTTACAAATTTCCAGAGAGATTTTGCAAATAAAGTCGAAATTCATATTTGTAAATTTTCCCAACAACTAGACCACATATCACATGGGAAACTTATTTCCTTTTATTTTTTGACATTTCCATCATTTTCTTTTATTTTTTTTAAACTGAAAAGGTGGTCCACGGGGGAGGGGGGGGTAGATTCGGTGTTGGGCCAAGTTAGTAATGGCGCACCGTGGGGTGGTGCGCCATTACTACTTAAACTAGTAATGGCACACCGTGGGTGTGGTGCGCCATTACTAGTTTTGAAAAAAAATGAAAAAAAATTGAATTTTTTTTGAATTTTTTTTAAAACTTAGTAATGGCGCACCTGTGGACAATGCGCCATTACTAGTTAATTAGTAATGGCGCATTGTCCACATGTGCGCCATTACTAACAATTTTTTTATTTTGTTTTTACTTTTTTTTCAAAACTACTAATGGCGCACGGTGGGTGTGGTGCGCCATTACTATGTCAACTAGTAATGGCGCACTATCCCACGGTGCGCCATTAGTAACAAATTTTTATTTTTTTCAAAACTTCTAATGGCGCACCACACACCAGGTGCGCTATTAGTAATATATTACTAATGGCGCACCTGTATGTGGTGCGCCATTGCTATATACTAATGGCGCACCACACATGTGGTGCGCCATTAGTGTCCATTTCATCTATAGCTGTTTTCCTAGTAGTGGAGGCCCAACAACGTCTACAAGAAGAAGGTTGCGTAGTAGACATCAGACATCTTTTGTCCTACCCTCCCGTGGCAGCGGGGTCCTATTGGAAACTAAGGGATATTAAGGCCTCCTTTTAATAGAGTACCGGACCAAAGCATTAACACTTAGTGAATACATGAACTCCTCAAACTACGGTCATCATCGGGAGTGGTCCCGATTATTGTCACTTCGGGGTTGCCGGATCATAACACATAGTAGGTGACTAATGACTTGCAAGATAGGATCAAGAACTCATATATTCATGAAAACATAATAGGTTCAGATCTGAATTCATGTCACTCGGGCCCTAGTGACAAGCATTAAGCATAGAAAAGTCATAGCAACATCAATCTCAGAACATAGTGGATACTAGGGATCAAACCCTAACAAAACTAACTCGATTACATGATAAATCTCATCCAACCCATCACCATCCAGCAAGCCTATGATGGAATTACTCACGCACGGTGGTGAGCGTCATGAAATTGGTGATGGAGGATGGTTGATGATGACGACGGCGATGGATGCCCCTCTCCGGAGCCCCGAACGGACTCCAGATCAGCCCTCCCGAGAGATTTAGGGCTTGGTGGCGGCTCCGTATCGTAAAACACGATGAATCCTTGTATCTGATTTTTTTCTCCCCGAACGTGAATATATGGAGTTGGAATTGAGGTCGGTGGAGCATCAGGGGGCCCAAGAGACAGGGGGGCGCGCCCCCACCCTTGTGGACAGGGTGTGGGCCCCTGTCTTGATTCTTTCGCCAGTATTTTTTATATATTCCAAAAATATTCTCCGTGAAGTTTCAGGTCATTCCAAGAACTTATATTTCTCCACAAAAATAACACCATGGCAATTCTGCTGAAAACAGCGTCAGTCCGGGTAAGTTCCATCCAAATCATGCAAGTTAGAGTCCAAAACAAGGGCAAAAGTGTTTGGAAAAGTAGATACGATGGAGACGTATCAACTCGCCCAAGCTTAAACATTTGCTTGTCCTCAAGCAATTCAGTTGACAAACTGAAAGTGATAAAGAAAAACTTTTACAAACTCTGTTTGCTCTTGTTGTTGTAAATATGTAAAGCAACCATTCAAGTTTTCAGCAAAGATTATGAACTAACGATATTCACAATAACATTTAGGTCTATTGTTTACTCATATTAATGGCATAATCAACTAGCGAGAAATAATAGCAAATCTCGGATGACAACACTTTCTCAATACAATCATAATATGATATAACAAGATGGTATCTCGCTAGCCCTTTTTGAGACCGCAAAACATAAACGTAGAGCACCTCTGAAGATCAAGGACTGACTAAAGATTGTCATTCATGGTAAAAGAGATCCAGTCATACTCAATATAAATTAATAGTAATGGATTCAAATGACAGCGGTGCTCTCCAACTGGTGCTTTTTAATAAGAGGAGAATGACTCAATATAGAAATAAATAGATAGGCCCTTCGCAGAGGGAAGCAGGGATTTGTAGAGGTGCCAGAGCTTAGTTTTGAAATAGAGATAAATAATATTTTGAGCGGCATACTTTCATTGTCAACATAACAACCGAGAGATCTCGATATCTTCCATGTTACACACATTATTGGTGGTTCCCAAGCAGAATGGTAAAGTTTATACTCCCCCACCACCAACAAGCACCAATCCATGGCTTGCCCGAAACAACGGGTGCCTCCAACTAACAACAATCTCGGGGGAGTTTTGTTTGCAATTATTTTGATTTGGTTTGAGCATGAGACTAGGCATCCCGGTGACCAGCCATTTTCTCATGAGTGAGGAGCGGAGTCCACTCCTCTTGATAATAACCCGCCTAGCATGGAAGATACATACAGCCCTAGTTGATACATGAGCTATTCGAGCATACAAAACAGAATTTTATTTGAAGGTTTAGAGTTTAGCACATACAAATTTACTTGGAACGGCAGGTAGATACCGCATATAGGAAGGTATGGTGGACTCATATGGAATAACTTTGGGGTTTATGGAAGTGGATGCACAAGCAGTATTCCCGCTTAGTACAAGTGAAGGCTAGAAAGAGACTGAGAAGCGACCAACTAGAGAGCGGCAACAGTCTTGAACATGCATTAAAATTAATAAACATTGAGTGCAAGCACGAGTAAGATATAATCCACCATGAACATAAATATCGTGAAGGCTATGTTGATTTTGTTTCTACTACATGCATGAACATATGCCAAGTCAAGCCACTCAAATCGTTCAAAGGAGGATACCACCCTATCATACCACATCACAACCATTTTAATAGCATGTTGGCACGCAAGGTAAACCATTATAAATTCCTAGCTAATTAAGCATGGCATAAGAAACTATAATCTCTAATTGTCATTGCAAACATGTTTGATCCATAATAGGCTGAATCAGGAACGATGAACTAATCATATTTACAAAAACAAGATAGGTCGAGTTCATACCAGCTTCTCTCATCTCAATCAGTCCATCATATACCATCACTATTGCCTTTCACTTGCACGATAGAACGGTGTGGATAATAATAATTGTGCACGTGCAAAGGACTAAGCTGGAATCTGCAAGCATTTAATACAAAGGAGAAGACAAGGCTATATGGGCCCTTGGTTAATTCCATAATAATGCATATAAGAGCCACTTCAACATTTTCATCATGGTATTCTCCTCCCGACCCCCAAAGAAAAGAAAGGAAATAAAACTATTTACACGGGAAAGCTCCCAACAACCAAAAGAAGAACGAGAAATATGTTTTGGTTTTCTTTTAATTATTACTACTACAAGCATGGAAAGTAAACTAGCTAAAAGCTACAACTATTTTTTTTGGTTTTTCTTAAGGTTTTTCAAACACACAAGAAGAAAGCAAGAAAAGAAAATAAACTAGCATGGATGGTACAATGAAAAAGTATGAGCACCGACAACTAGAACGAGTGTGTGAACAGGAATGTAATGTCGGTGAGAAATACATACTCCCACAAGCTTAGGCTTTTGGCCTAAGTTGGTTTATGCCCAAGGATGGCCTGGCGGATATCCAAAGTTGTAACTGGGGTCGTACTGAGATGCAGCCGCTACTGCATCACGAGCTGCAGCTTGGAGGCGAGCTGCCTCCATCCTCCTCTCGTACTCGTTCGCCTCCTCCCTGGTTATGACATGTCTCCTTTTTGCCTGAAAGTCAAAGAAAGTAGGAGCAGGGAGAGTAATATGAACGGCGCGACGTCTGTCAAAGATTAGTCGGTACTGGAGAGACTGTTCATTTTTCTCAACAAACTGATGACGAACCATAGCATTAAAATCTAGATAAGAAGGGGGCAACTCCATATCATTTTCATGTATGGGTACCTCAAGAAAATTAGCTAAACGGGTTGCATAAATGCGACCAAACAAATCTCCACTTATACTGTTATGATGCAACCTTCGTGCAACGATAGCCCCCAAGTTATATTGTTTATCTCCTAATACAGCACTCTTGTGAACACTAAGATCAGGAACACACATGTGACATGCCTCATCCTTACCATTAATACATCTACCTATAAAGAGAGCAAAATAATGTATAGCAGGAAAATGGATGCTCCCTATGGTAGCTTGCATGATTTCTCTAGATTCCCCCACAGTTATAGTAGCAAGAAAGTCTTTATATTCAGATTTGCGAGGTTCACTAGCATTACCCCACTGTGGGAGTTTACAAGCAATGTTAAAATCTTCTAAGTCCATGGTATAAGATTTATCATAAAGATCAAATAGAACAGTGTGAGAATTGCGTGATGATGTAGATTTAAACCTTCTCACAAAAGAATAAGTTAGGTAATGATATTGAGGGCACTTATCTGACACGAAGCCCTCAAGTTCAGCATTACGCACATATGCGTCAATTCATCCTTAATTCCTACATGGACCAGGAAATCTTCTGACGGCCATTCACAAGGCCGCACTTGAGCTTTTCTCGGTAGTTCATAGTCCGGCTCACGTATTGCGGGCCTAGGTCCTTGCTTCCTTGAAGAACCACCTTGGTACATTTTCCTAAACATATTTCTTCCTCTAAAAAATTTCTGAATTTTTTAGTAACTCAAAATAAAAGTGAACCAAACTCAACAAAATTGATAGCAACTACTCCCACAAGTGCCTAGAGACTACATCATGCATTAGAACTACTTGGGACCAAATAAATTTGACATGCAAGCTCGAGAACAGGGTCAACTAAGTAGCAAATTTGCAATAAATAAAGCACTAGAACAAAAACTAATTGGACCATTGGAGGAGTCACATACCGAAGAACAATCCCCCAAAGAAGTTTTGTGAGAGGAGCTTTGAGCAAGGAGATCAAAAATTGCAGAAAAACAAACTAGAACACGGGTTTGAGCTGGTTGTGGATTTTTTTCTAGAGGAAGAAGAAGCATGTGGGTGCTGGAATAAGTGGAGGGGGCCACGTGGGGCCCATGAGGCAGGGGGCGCACCCTGGAACCTCGTGGTCAGGTGGTGGCTCCCCCTGGTGTGTTCTCAGTGCCAATAATTCTTAAATATTCTACAAAAAATCATATTTCAATTTCGGGGCATTTGGAGAACTTTTATTTTCGGGGTATTTTTATTGCAAGGATAATTCAGAAAACAGACAGAAGATACTATTTTTGCTTTATTTAATCTAAATACCAGAAGGTAAAAGGAGGGTACAGAGAGTTGTGCTTTCTAACTTCATCCATCTCATGCTCATCAAAAGGAATCCATTAACAAGGTTGATCAAGTCTTGTTAACAAACTCATTCCGAATAACATGAAACCTGAGAATTTTCGAATAACACTAGGTTACCTCAACGGGGATATGCACATCCCCAACAATAAGAATATCATATTGCTTCTTGACAGTAGGAAGAGGAAATTCAAAACCTCCAATAATAATCAATGGGATCTTTCCAATAGAATTGATACTGTGGACTTGAGGTTGTTTCCTCAGAAAGCATATTGTATGCTCATTACCGATAACAAGAAAAGTGACATTGCCTTTTTTGCAATCAATAACAGCCCCTGCAGTATTCAAAAAGGGTCTACCAAGGATAATCGACATACTATCATCCTCGGGAATATCAAGAATAACAAAGTCCGTTAAAATAGTAACGTTTGCAACCACAACAGGCACATCTTCACAAATACTGACAGGTATAGCAGTTGATTTATCGGCCATTTACAAAGATATTTCAGTGGGTGTCAACTTATTTAAATCAAGTCTATAATATAAAGAGAGAGGCATAACACTAACACCGGCTCCAAGATCACATAAAGCAGTTTTAACATAGTTTCTTTTAATGGAGCATGGTATACTTGGTACTCCTCGATCCCCTAGTTTCTTTGGTGTTCCACCCTTAAAAGTATAATTAGCAAGCATGGTGGAAATTTCAGCTTCCGGTATCTTTCTTTTATTTGTAACAATATCTTTCATATACTTAGCATAAGGATTCATTTTAAGCATATCAGACAAACGCATACGCAAAAAGATAGGTCTCATCATTTCAGCAAAGCGCTCAAAATCCTCATTATCCTTTTTCTTGGATGGTTTAGGAGGAAAATGCATGGGTTTCTGAACCCATGGTTCTCTTTCTTTACCGTGCTTCCTAGCAACGAAGTCTCATTTATCATAAAGTTGTTCTTTGATTGTGGGTTATAAAGATCAACAGCAGGTTCAATTTCTACATCATTGTTATTGCTAGGTTGAGCATCAACATGAACATCATCATTAACGTTATCACTAGGTTCATGTTCATCACCAGATTGTGTTTCAGCATCAGAAATAGAAATATCATTGGGATTCTCAGGTGTGTCAACAACAGGTTCACTAGAAGCATGCAGAGTCCTATCATTTTTCTTTTTCTTCCTCTTAGAAGGACTAGGTGCAGCAACATTAGTTCTATGAGAATCTTGCTCAATTCTCTTGGTGTGGCCCTCAGGATACAAAGGTTCCTGAGTCATTTTACCCGATCTAGTCATAACTCTAACAGCATTATCATTTTTCATGTTATTTAATTCATTGAGCAAATCATTTTGAGCTTTAGGCACTTGTTCTACTTGAGTGGTAACCATGGAAGCATGTTTACTAATAAGTTTAAGTTCACCTTTAACTCTACACATATAATCACTCAAGTGTTCAATCATATAAGCATTGTGTTTCAATTGTCTACCAACTGGAGTTTTCTTGTTTAACAATAAAATTATCAAACTAATCTAAGCATTGGCTAGCAGACTTATAACAAGGAATATCACCTTCATCAAATCTATTGAGAGAATTTACCTTTACCACCTATGTCGGGTTATCAAGACCATGTATTTCTTCAATAGGTAGTAAATTCTTAACATCTTCAGCTTTAATACCTTTTTCTTTCATAGATTTCTTTGCCTCTTGCATATCTTCAGGACTGAGAAATAGAATACCTCTTTTCTTTGAAGTTGGCTTAGGAGTTGGTTCAGGAAGTGTCCAATTATCCCTGAAAACACAAGCAACACAACTATCCAGGTGGTCTGTGGAAGCATCAGTTAGTCCATTGTAAAATATATCAAGTATTTCATTTTTCTTGAGAGGATGATCAGGCAAAGCATTAAGTAATTGGAGAAGCATCCCCCAAGCTTGTGGGAGACTCTCTTCTTCAATTTGCACAAAATTATATATTTCCCTTAAAGAAGCTCGTTTCTTATGAGCAGGGAAATATTTGGCATAGAAGTAATAAATAAATCATATCCCGGGGACTACGCACACAACCAGGACCAAGAGAATTAAACCATGTTTTAGCATCACCCTTTAATAAGAACGGAAATAGCTTAAGGATATAGTAATAACGAATTTTTTCCTCATGAGTGAATAGGGTGGCTATATCGTTTAGTTTAGTAAGATGTGCCACAACAGTTTCAGATTCATAGCCATGAAAAGGATAAGATTCAACCAAAGTAATTATCTCAGGATCGACGGAGAAATCATAATCCTTATCAGTAACACAGATAGGTGAAGTAGCAATAGCAGGGTCATATTTCATTCTAGCATTCAAAGATTTTTCTTTCAGCTTAGCTAATAATTTCTTAAGATCATATCTATCATTGCAAGCAGGAAAGTCTCTAGTAGTTTCTTCATCCATAACATAATCCTCAGGCACAACAGGCAATTCATATCTAGGGGGAGAATCTTCATCATCACTTTCATCAATATTAGCAGTTTCAATAATTACATTCTCTCTAGCCCTAGCAAGTTGTTCATCAAGAAATTCACCTAGTGGCACATTATCATCAAGCATAGAAGTAGTTTCATCATAAGTATCATGCATAGCAGAAGTGGCATCATCAATAACATGTGACATATCAGAATTAATAGCAGAAGCAGGTTTAGGTGTCGCAAGTTTACTCAAAATAGAAGGAGAATCAAGTGCAGAGCTAGATGGCAGTTCCTTACCTCCCCTCGCAGTTGAGGGATAAATCTTGGTTTTCTCATCTTTCAAGTTCCTCATAGTGATCAGCAGATATAAATCCCAAGTGACTCAAAGAATAGAGCTATGCTCCCTGGCAACGACGCCAAAAAATAGTCTTGATAACCCACAGGTATAGAGGATTGCAACAGTTTTCGAGGGTAGAGTGTTCAACCCAAATTTATTGATTCGACACAAGGGGAGCCAAAGAACTCAAGTATTAGGAGTTGAGTTGTCAACTCAACCACACCTGGATAACTTAATATCTGCAGCAAAGTATTTAGTAGCAAAGTAGTATGGAAGTAACGGTAACGGTGGCAAAGGTTATAGTAGCAGTTTTGTAGTAATTGTAATAGTGGCAATGGTAAAGTAACTAAGCAAAGATCAGTATGTGAAAAGCTCGTAGGCATTGGATCAGTGATGGATAATTATGTCGGATGCGATTCTTCATGCAACAGTTATAACATAGGGTGACACAGAACTAGCTCCAATTCATCAATGTATGTAGGCATGTATTCCAAATATAGTCATACGTGCTTATGGAAAAGAACTTGCATGACATCTTTTGTCCTACGCTCCCGTGGCAGCGGGGTCCTATTGGAAACTAAGGGATATTAAGGCCTCCTTTTAAAAGAGTACCGGACCAAAGCATTAACACTTAGTGAATACATGAACTCCTCAAACTACGGTCATCACCGGGAGTGGTCCCGATTATTGTCACTTCGGGGTTGCCGGATCATAACACATAGTAGGTGACTAATGACTTGCAAGATAGGATCAAAAACTCACATATATTCATGAAAACATAATAGGTTCATATCTGAATTCATGGCACGCGGGCCCTAGTGACAAGCATTAAGCATAGCAAAGTCATAGCAACATCAATCTTAGAACATATTGGATACTAGTGATCAAACCCTAACAAAACTAACTCGATTACAAGATAAATCTCATCCAACCCATCATCGTCCAGCAAGCCTACAGTAGAATTACTCACGCATGGCGGTGAGCATCATGAAATTGGTGATGGAGGATGGTTGATGATGACGACGGCGATGGATTCCCTTCTCCGGAGCCCCGAACGAACTCCAGATCAGCCCTCCCGAGAGAGTTTAGGGCTTGGCGGCGGCTCCGTATCGTAAAACGCGATGAATCATTCTCTCTGATT
Organism: Aegilops longissima; assembly: GCA_021605205.1. Lineage (NCBI taxonomy): Eukaryota > Viridiplantae > Streptophyta > Magnoliopsida > Poales > Poaceae > Aegilops > Aegilops longissima. Next base: position 599,728,473 of record CM038682.1, on the reverse strand, counting down.
TTTTTTCTCCCCGAACGTGAATATATGGAGTTGGAGTTGAGGTCGTGGAGCATCAGGGGCCCACGAGACAGGTGGCGCGCCTAGGGGGTAGGCGCGCCCCCACCCTCTTGGACAGGGTGTGGGCCCCCTGGTCTTGATTCTTTCGCCAGTATTATACTCCAAAAATATTCTCCGTGAAGTTTCAGGTCATTTCGAGAACTTCTATTTCTGCACAAAAATAACACAATGGCAATTCTGCTGAAAACAACGTCAGTCCGGGTTAGTTCAATTCAAATCATGCAATTTAGAGTCCAAAACAAGGGAAAAAGTGTTTGGAAAAGTAGATACGATGGAGACGTATCAAACAAGCAACTATATGTGTGTCATAAAAGAATATTATTCAGGGTTTGTTTGGACATTTTATACATTAAACTAGTTTTCTAGCCATTTCACATGCACAATTCAAAATTAAACTACATGCACATGCTCCAATGCACCAAAGTTGGTTGAAAAATCACTTGTGTGTCCTTGGGTGAATTTGTACGTCCCATGCAAGAGATGGGAATGAAATTCAAACACTAGGGCACTGTTGATTGCCGGCAAAACGTTGAGATGCCTAGTTTTTAAATTCTAGTAAATCCTAAACTCGTCTAAAATTCATGAAACTTGGCATGCTATCATGGAAGCGGCATCAACATGCCGGGGTAAAAAATTTGACCCATTTGGGGCAGGTTCAAGTATAAGCTTCTCACAAACAAGAGCTTCTCACAACAAGCATGATGGTTTCGATAGGGAACGTCCCACCTTTGGGGACAAAACGATATCCATTGCCTCTTATTGCTTTCAAATGTTTTCTTGTGTCAACATAGAACAACAGGAGTGTTGTGTCAATTTTTGGGACTTTTTGGGGTTCGCTTGCACATTTTTATGCATTAACAAAGTTTTCAATGCATTTATGTGCATAATTCAAATTTTAACTACATGCACATGCTCTAGTGCATATAAATTGGTTGAAAAATCAAATATGTTTCCTTGGGTGCATGCTTAGGTCCCATGCAAGAAATGGGAGTGAATTTCAAACACGAGGGCACCGTTGATTGCCGATAAAACATTGAGATGCCTGGTTTTTAAATTCTAATAAATCAAAAACTCGTTTGAAATTCATGAAAGTTGCATTGCTATCATGGAGCGGCATCAACATGCCGTGGTGAAAATTTTGTCCCATTTGGGGCTGGTTTGGGTATAAGGTTCTCACAAACCAGATCTTCTCACAACAAGCATGATGGTTTCGATAGAGAACGTACCACCTTTGGGGACGAAACGATATCCATTACCTCTTATTGCTTTCAAAAAATTTCTAGTGTCAACATAGAATAACAGGAGTGTTGTATTTTATCTTGGAATTTTTCGAGGTTCGTTTGGCCTTTTTTTATACATTAACTGGGTTTTCTAGGCATTTTATATGCACAATTCAAATTTGAACTACAAGTACATGCTCCAATGCACCAAAGTTGGTTGAAAAATCACATGTGTGTCCTTGGGTGAATTTCTAGGTGCCATGCAAGAGATGGGAATGAAATTCAAACACCAGGGAACTGTTGATTGCCGGCAAAACGTTGAGATGCCTGGTTTTTAAATTCTAGTAAATCCAAAACTTGTCTGAAATTCATGAAACTTGGCATGCTATCATGGAGTGGCATCAACATGCCGTGGTAAAAAATTTGTCCCATTTGGGGCAGGTTCGGGTATAAGCTTCTCACAAACCTGAGCTTCTCACAACAAGCATGATGGTTTTGATAAGGAACGTCCCACCTTTGGGGACGAAACGATATACATTGCCTCTAATTGCTTTCAATTTTTTTCTCGTGTCAACATAGAACAACAGGAGTGTTGTGTCAATTTCTGGTACTTTTCGGGGTTCGCTTGCACATTTTTATGCATTAACTGAGTTTTCAATGCATTTATGTGCATAATTCAAATTTGAACTACATGCACATGCTCTAGTGCATATAAATTGGTTGAAAAATCAAATATGTGTCCTTGGGTGCATGCTTAGGTCCCATGAAAGAAATGGGAATCAATTTCAAACACCAGGGCACCGTTGATTGCCGGCAAAACATTGAGATGCCTGGTTTTTAAATTCTAGTAAATCCAAAACTCGTCTGAAATTCATGAAACTTGGCATGCTATCATGGAGCAGCATCAACATGCTGTGGTAAAAAAATTGTCCCATTCGGGGCAGATTAGGGTATATGCTTCTCACAAACCAGAGCTTCTCACAACAAGCATGATGGTTTCGGTAGGGAACGTCCCACCTTTGGGGACGAAACGATATCCATTGCCTCTTATTGCTTTCAAAAAAATTCTCGTGTCAAGATAGAACAACATGAGTGTTGTGTCAATTTTTGGGATTTTTCGGGGTCCGTTTGGACATTTTTATGCATTAACTCAGTTTTTAATGCATTTATGTGCATAATTCAAATTTGAACTACATGCACATGCTCCAGTGCATATAAATTGGTTGAAAAATCAAATCTATGTCCTTGGGTGCATGCTTAGGTCCCATGCAAGAAATGGGAATGAATTTCAAACACCAGGGCACCATTGATTGCCGGCATAACATTGAGATGCCTGGTTTTTAAATTCTAGTAAATCCAAAACTCGTCTGAATTCATGAAACTTGGCATGCTATCATGGAATGGCACGCGACATGCTGTGGCATTTTTCGTGTCCATTTTGGGAGAAGGCGCACTCGAATAATGACAGCCAACAAAGGCATTTTGAAAAAATAGCTGCCACTTTAATATCTCAAACGTTTGTAGAATTTTTCCCTCAATAAAAGACGTTTGTAGAATTCAAACCGTGTGCGTTCTGTTAACCATTCACGTGACGCCACGTGTCTTGGTTTTAATGGCTTTAGGAGGTGCCGTGCGGACAGCTGCTTCACCTTGACTGAACGGGAGGCGTGCGAGTGCAGTCAGGTGCGCAGGCTGACCGAGAGGCGTGCAAGTTGTCCTCCAATGCGCAGGCTCACCGGGAAGCATGCAAGCTATATGCTATGCAGGTTCCCTGGGAAGCGTGCAAGCTATATGCTATGCAGGTTCACTAGGTTAATAGGTTAGTCCCAAAAAAATATAAAATAGCATAATAATGCATATAAAACATTCCAAACAGATAATATAATAGCATCACTGGTACAACGACGTGCTAAACAAATGGTTTTTAACCCCTTTCCACGACGGCATTTGGAACCGTCGCCAGGTGAGTGTGGGCGATAGGGGGGCCCTTCCCACACGACCAGAAATCGTCGAGGATAGGCCCTCCTGGGACCCAGGCTGGGCCGTGTAAGATCGGGCAAGGCATCAAAACCCAATCATTTTCGTAGGTATGTACATCCCACATGGTGAATCCCAGAAATCATTTCCGTAGGTATGTACATCCCACACGGTGAATCCCAGAAATCATTTCCGTAGGTATGTACATCCCACACGGTGAATCCCAGAAAATCATTTCCGTAGGTATGTACATCCCACACAGTTCTTTGTGTGGAAACGTTTGTGCAAGGTGGCCTAACGCAACTAGTTCGCTGCCGGAAGCCATGTGTGATTGTTAGTTGATCGAACACGCCTACTTTCTAGAAACCGTGCGGGTTGTTTGAGTTCATTGCCCACAATGCTGTCTGAGTAACTGTTTGCAATAGAAAACCCCAATAAGCAGGGTAATTAACCTATTATTGATAATCCATGTACTAATCAAACTGATATTTATTATAAAACACGCCAGATATTTCATATCCGTATAAAAGCAACCAGAATTTCATAATCGAATTACATCAGATAGCTTTGGCACTCAGTTACGCCATTACACAACAGCACCAAGTTTCACATACATCATCAAAAACCTTTGGAAAGTAGCATCATACACGGTAAATAGACAGATGAATCTCATCTCGGAAGCTATGACGGAAGGCAAATATTGAGCCTTCAAGTGATGTTGAATGTCCTTGCAACTTTGGGCGGTGGCTATGGATAATTGCCTGCCCAACCTTCGTCCTCTTCAGCAAAACTTCAATATTGTACCGTGGGTGTTGAATGAATACCTTCCTCGCCTCTTGACCATGCAGGTGGTTTGAGAGGTAATCATCGGTGAACTGCTTTGAAAAGTACTGAAAACAAAACTATGCATAAATTGTTGTTGTAAATTTTGAAATGGAGCTGAGATTGCATCGTAGCTGCACACTGCCTGCCCAGCCGGCCACCAGCCCGCACGCTGCTATCGCACCCAGAGAGATGAGGGAAACCAAAGAATGACGCGCGTGAGCTCACGGAGACCGAAGATGGGCATTTCAGGTGCGCCTGGCCTCCATGACCGGCTGAAGAAGACGACTGAGAGGGCTGCCCGGCCTCCCAGCTCGGCTGAAGAAAACAAGTGAGAGGATCGCGAGCGCGACGGCGAGAAGCGGGGGATACGCGGGAGTGGCTAGCGGCGTTGCAGATCCGATGGAGAGAGATGAGGAGGTGGCGGCTGGCGGCGGACTGAGGCGGAGAGAGACAAGGATGATGATGAGAGTCGGGGGAGAGAGGCGTTCTGCATGGTCCGCTCGTTTTCGAGGAACTGCTCGGTTCGGGATAATGAGCGAATATGCCTTTCCTTGGAACTGGTGGGTTCCGGTTCCTAGGACGAGCCAAACGCGAGAATGGTCTATCGAGATGGGTCCGACCCATTACGTTCTAGCCCATGACATAAAGCAAACACACCCTTTATTAATGACCCTGAGCCTCCTCACCATTTCTTTATAACTTGGTATTTAGGGAGAACACTCGCGATATTATTCCAGTGCCTGCATCCTCTTTGTTTGATGATTCTCATGCCAGGCACGGGTATGCCATCATGCCGCCAGACATCACTGCTTACAAGAACAAGTTGGATGCGGCAAAGAACGAGGCCCAGCCTTGGGATGCTCGAGTGCCACCGCCTCGCCACTATCCTGCTGGACCCGATGGCTACTAAGAGTGGTGATTACCAAGCTAGGCCAAAAGCCTAAGCTTGGGGGAGTATGTTTTCTCACCAATATTACATTCATGTTCACACATTTATTCCAGTTGTTGGTGTTCATCCTTGTTCATTGTATATCCATGTTAGTTTTATTTTTGCTTTCTTCTTGTGTGTTTGAAAAACTTTGAAAAATCCAAAAATATTTCTTGCTTCTTTTCGAGTTTTTCTTATTTAATTAGCTCACAATATCAAAAGAAAACCCAAACAGATTTCTCGTTTCTTGTTTTACTTGTTGGGAGCTTTCTCGTGTAAATAGCTTTTCTCGCTTTATCATTTTTCCTTCGTTAATTTGCTTTCTTCAGCAAAACTAAAAACTCCAAAAAAAATCAGTGTGTTTCTCTGAATTTCTTTTCTTTTAGTTGAGTCATCGTAAGGAGAAGACCATGATGAAAATGTTGAGTGGCTCTCATATGCATTATTATTGATCTAACAAAGAGCCAATATTACCTTGTCTTCTCCTTTGAATTAAATGTTTGCAGATTCAAACTTAGTCCACGTCACTCTTGCACTATTATTATTTTCACATTATTCGGTAGTGCAAGTGAAAGGCAATAATGACGATGATTTGATGAAGTAACTGTGGCAAATAAAGTTGGTATGAACTCTTCTTCTCTTTGTTTTTGTAAATATGTTTAACTCAGCGTCCATGATTCAGCATATTATGAGTAAACATGTTTATGGTGACAATTAGAGATTATAGTTGCTCATGCCATGCTTAAGTAGCTAGGAGTGGATAATGATTTATGTTGAATGTCAACATGCATTAAAATGGTTATGATGTAGTATGTTAGTATGGTATCCTCCTCTGAATGTTTCAGGTGGCTTGACTTGGCACATGCTCATGATGGACATATGCCCTAGAGGCAATAATAAAATTGTTATTATTATATTTCCTTAATCATGATAAAGGTTTATTATTCATGCTAGAATTGTATCGACCGAAAACTTAAATACATGTGTGGATACATAAACAAATATAGTGTCCCTAGTGAGCCTCTACTAAACTAGCTCGTTGATCAAAGATGTTTAAGGTTTCCTAACCATAGACATGAGTTGTCATTTGATAACGGTATCACATCATTAGGAGAGTGATGTGATGGACAAGACCCTTCCGTTAACATAGCATATGATCTTTGATACGTCTCCAATGTATCTATAATTTTTGATTGTGACATGCTATTATATTATCCATCTTGGATGTTTTATATGCATTTATATTATTTTTGGGACTAACCTATTAACCTAGAGCCCAGTACCAGTTTTTGTTTATTCCTTGTTTCTGAGTTTTATAGAAAAGAAATATCAAACGAAGTCCAAACGAGCTGAAAATTTATGATGAATTTTCATGGACCAGAATAAGCCCACGAAGCATCGGAGTTGGGCCAGAAGAGTCCCGAGGTGACGGAAAGGGTGGAGGGTGCCCCCCAGGGCATGCCCCCCTGTCTTGTCGCGGCCTCATGGACCCCCTGACGTGAAACCGAGTCCAAAAATTCTTATAAATGCCGAAACCCCCAGAAAGAAACCTAGATCGGGAGTTCCGTCGCCGTAAGCCTCTGTAGCAACGAAAAACCAATCGGGGGCCTGTTCCGGCACCCTGCCGGAGGGGAAACCATCACCGGTGGCCATCTTCATTACCCCGGTGGTCTCTGGTACGTCTCCAACGTATCTATAATTTTTTATTGTTCCATATTGTTTTATTATCAGTCTTGGATGTTTTATAATCATTTTATAGCCATTTTATATTATTTTGTGGTACTAACCTATTGACATAGTGCCAAGTGCCAGTTGTTGTTTTCTGCATGTTTTTTACATCTCGGGAAATAAATATCAAACGGAGTCCAAATGCCTCAATACATTTTGGAGATTTTTTATGGGCCAGAAGAAGGAAGATGGGCCCTGGTTGCACCTGGGGGCTGTCCCGAGGAGGGGACAACCCACCAGGGTGCGGCAGGAGGCCCTGGCGCGCCCTGGTGGGTTGTGCACACCTTGGGCACCCCCTGGACCGCCTCTTTGCTCTATAAATACCCCCAAAAATCCACAAACCCTAGGGGAGTCGACGAAATATTCATCCAGCCGCCGCAGAGTCCAGAACCACCAGATCCAATCTAGACACCATCACGGAGGGGTTCACCACTTCCATTGGTGTCTCTCCCATGATGCGCGAGTAGTTCTTTGTATACCTTTGGGTCCGTAGTTAGTAGCTAGATGGCTTCCTCTCTCTCGCTGAATTCTCAATACAATGGTCTCTTGGAGATCCATATGATGTAACTCTTTTTGCGGTGTGTTTGTTGGGATCTGATGAACTTCGAGTTTATGATCAGTCATATCTTTTTATATCCATGAAAGTTATTTGAGTTTCTTTGATCTCTTATATGCATGATCTCTTATAGCCTCGTATTTCTTCTCCGATATTTGTGTTTTGTTTGGCCAACTTGATCTATTTATCTTGCAATGGGAAGAGGTGCCCGGTAGTGGGTTCGATCTTACGGTGCTTGATCCCAGTGACTGAAAGGGAACCGACACGTATATATGTTGCTACTAAGGATAAAAAGACGAGATCTATATCTGCCGCCATATAGATAAACGGATCTTGTCTACATCATGTCATCGTTCTTATTGCATTACTCTGTTTTTCCATGAACTTAATACACTAGATGCATGCTGGATAGCGTCAATTTGTGGAGTAATAGTAGTAGATGCAGGCAGGACTCGGTCTATTAATCTTGGACGTGATGCCTATGTATTGATCATTGCCTAGATATCGTCAATTGCCCGACAGTAATTTGTTTACCCACTGTTTGCTATTTTTCTCGAGAGAGGCCACTAGTGAAACCTACGGTCCCCGGGTCTTCTTTCTTATATATTTGCCTTGCGATCTACTTTTCCTTTGCGTTTTTATTCAGATCTATTAAACCAAAAAAATACAAAAATACCTTGCTGCACTTTTATTTATTTGCGATCTATTATTTCAATCTATTACAATTTTCTCCCGTCAACTTGCCAATTTATGGCGTCGTTACCCGGAAGGGATTGACAACCCCTTTAACATATCGGGTTGCGAGGTGTTGTTATTTGTGTGCAGGCGTTGCTTACATTGTGTTGCTTGGTTCTCCTACTATTTCGATACCTTGGTTTCCTAACTGAGGGAATTATCTACCGTTACTATGCTACATCATCCTCTCCTCTTGGGGGAAATACCAACGTAGTCCTAGGGACACCATCCAGTAGAATTTCTGGCGCCGTTGCCGGGGAGGATCTTCAACATAACCAGGTTCCTAATCACAAATATCATCTCCTCACAATTTACATTATTTGCCATTTGCCTCTCATTTTATTCTCCCCCACTTCACAAAAATTTGCCGTTTTTTTGCCCTCTTTTTCATTCACCGTTTTCTCGTCAGATCTATGTTTTTGGTTGCAATCTTGTTTGCTAGATTTGCTTGTGTTACCATGTACCTTCTATTTTCTTGCATCTTCGCTTGCTAAAAATCTATTGAGATGAATCCTCATCCACTTTCTAATCTTTTCAAAAGACCTGATTATGTTGAACCAATTGCTAGTGAGTTGAGTGCACTTGATTATCTTTATGAAGTTTTGTTTGAGATTCGTGAATCTGAAGATTGTGATGAAGAAATTTATGAAGTGATTCATGATTGCTCCTTGAATGAAAAGCATGATTCAATGATTTTATTATAAATTCTAATAATACCAATTTTGCAATTAATATGCAAACCCCCAAGCTTGGGGATGCTAATTTTGCTATGTCCACTACTTGTTGCAATGATCATGATTGGGGTGATGTTTCTTATGATCTTGAAATTTTATTTAAGCCTCATGATGAATATGTTTGTGATAATATTGAAAGTGGGTTTGGAAGAGTGTCAACTTTATCTAAAAATAATCCCACATATTTGGAGAGTGTTCAATCTTATGAATTTTTTGATGAAAGTGGGTTTGAAGAGGTCATGACTTTATTTGATGATCCCATTATTTTGGAAGAGTTTCAACTTTGCATGCATGTGGATCATAAAGAGAAAATTTTATATGATATTTATATTATTGAATTTTATTATGATCCTACATATAATTATTATGAGAGAGGAAAATATGGTTGTAGAAATTTTCATGTTACTAAATTTCCTCTCGTTGTGTTGAGATTGTCAATGTTTTATTCCTCTCCATTGCGTATGCTAGATGTTTCTTGTCTCGATAATTTGTTTTCCTATAAAATTCCTTTGCAGAGGAAGTATGTTAGACTTAAATGTGTTTTTCACATGTTTTATGATGCTCTCTTTGTGTTTCAATTATTATCTTTCTTGTGAGCATCAATAAAAATTATGCCTAGCTAAGGGCGTAAAACTATAGCGCTTGTTGGGAGGCAACCCAATGAATAAATTTTATTTTTTATTTTTGTTTTCTGTTCTTGTGTGTTTACACAATTATGTTACTAGTATGATTGTGTATTTTTTTTTATTTTTTAATTAGTGTTTGTGCCAAGTAAAGCCTTTATGATCTTCTTGGGTGATAGTTGTTTCATCTTCCTGAAAAATAAAGAAACTTTGTGCTCATGAAAATAATTGTTAAAAATCACCAGAATGTGATAAAATGCCAATCTTTTGTAGAAGATCAATAAACAAATTACCCTGGTCGTCCTAATTTTTCAGAATTTTTTGAGTTACAGAAGTATTCGCCAAAGACAGATTACTACAGACTTTTCTGTTTTGACAGATTCTGTGTTCTTTGTGTTGTGTGCTTATTTTGATGGCTCTATGGTTTTCTTTGATGAGTTTTTGCCATAGAAAAGTTGGAATACAGTAGATATAATACAAAAACAAAATATTAATTGGTTTAATAAAGCACTTATAGTAGTGGTTTGCTTTCTTATACTAACGGATCTCACGAAAGTTTTGTTGAGTTTTGTGTGATTGAAAATTTAAAGTTTTGGGTATCTTACGATGGATGATGGAAGGATGTAAGAGCCTAAGTGTGGGGATGCCCCAACATCCCAAGCTATTATCCAAGAATGAGCAACCAACTAAGCTTGGGGATGCCCCCGAGTGGCTTCCCCGCTTTCTTCCAACGACTATCGGTATTTTACTCGAGACTATATTTTTATTCGTCACATGATATGTGTTTTGCTTGGAGCGTCTTATATGATATGTGTCTTTGCTTGTTTTATTTTGTGTATTAAGTCATCAATCCTTGTTGGACACACCTTTTTGAGAGATCCAAAATTATGTCATGACTTGTTATAATTGCTCTCTATGCTTCACTTAAATCTTTTATGAGCTAGGACTTGCCCTAGTACTTCACTTATATATTTTTGAGCATGGTGTGCTAGTTATTTTTGAAGAAATGTTCTCTTGCTTCACTTAGATTTATTTGAGATTTATTAAAAATTTCTTCTCTTGCTTCACTTAAATCATTTTGAGAGAAAGAAAATTTGTTATGCTCATGATCTTCACTTATATTTGTTTGAGCTTATGAAAAGCAACACATAAAAATTAGTCCCAAAGTGATAGATATCCAAGAAGGATAAAGTAAAAAATGTCATGAAGATCATTGGACAAAATAAAATTGATTCTTAGTAATAGTTTTGAGACATCATGATGTGATATGTGAGTTGTGCTCCCTTAAGAATATTGGTGTTAAGGTTTGTGATTCCCTATGCATGCATGAAAGTCAATAATCATGCAATGAAAATTATATCCTACTTGTGGTGCATTATTCGGTGTTACTTATGCTTAATCCTTGATTTACGAAATTATTCGTTTCTTGGTTGGTCACTTCTCAATCTTTTTGCTAGCCTTCATTTTGCACCAAGTATGATCTCTACTTGTGCCTCCAAAATCCTTTAAACCAGTTTTGACACATGAGTCCACTATATCTACCTATATGCGTGTTGGGGAACGCAGTAATTTCAAAAAAAATCCTACACACACGCAAGATCCATCTAGGTGATACATAGCATCGGAAGGGGAGAGTGTTGTCCATGTACCCTCGTAGACCGAAAGTGGAAGCGTTATGACAACGCGGTTGATGTAGTCGTACGTCTTCACGATCCGACCGATCCTAGTACAAAAAGTACGGCACCTCCGCGATCTGCTGAGGTCGAGGTTGAGTTTCGTCAGCACGACAGCGTGATGACGGTGATGATGAAGTTACTGATGCAGAGCTTCGCCTAAGCACTACAACGATATGACCGAGGTGGAAATCTGTGGAGGGGGCACCACACACAGCTAAACAATCAAATTGTGTGTCTATGGGGTGCCCCCCTCCCCCGTATATAAAGGAGTGGGGGAGGGGAGGGCCGGCCCCTCATGGCGCGCCCAAGGGAGGGAGTCCTACTCCCGGTGGGAGTAGGATCCCCCCTTCCCTAGTTGGAGTAGGAGAAAGGGGAAGGAGGAGAGAGGGAGAAGGAAAGGGGGGCCGGCCCCCCACCCAAATTTGGATTGGGCTTGGGGGGGGGGGGGGGCTCCCCACCTTGGCCGCCTCCTCCTCTCTCCCACTAAGGCCCAATAAGGCCCGTAGACTCCCCGGGGTTCCGGTAACCCCCGGTACTCCGGTAAATGCCCGAACTCACCCGGAACCATTCCAATGTCCAAACATAGCCTTCTAATATATCGATCTTTATGTCTCGACCATTTCGAGACTCCTTGTCATGTCTGTGATCACATCCGGGACTCTGAACAACCATCGGTACATCAAAACTCATAAACTCATAATACCGATCGTCATCGAACGTTAAGCGCGCGGACCCTACGGGTTCTAGAACTATGTAGACATGACCGAGACTCATCTCTGGTCAATAACCAATAGCGGAACCTGGATGCTCATATTTGTTCCTAAATATTCTACGAAGATCTTTATCGGTCAAACCGCATAACAACATACGTTGTTCCCTTTGTCATCGGTATGTTACCTTCCCGAGATTTGATCGTCGGTATCTCAATACCTAGTTCAATCTCGTTACCGGCAAGTCTCTTTACTCGCTCCGTAATGCATCATCCCGTAACTAACTCATTAGTCACATTGCTTGCAAGGCTTATAGTGATGTGCATTACCGAGAGGGCCCGGAGATACCTCTCCGACAATCAGAGTGACAAATCCTAATCTCGATCTATGCCAACTCAACAAACACCATCAGAGACACCTGTAGAGCATATTTATAATCACCCAGTTACATTGTGACATTTGATAGCACACAAGGTGTTCCTCAAGTATTTGGGTGTTGCATAATATCATAGTCAGCGGAACATGTATAAGTCATGAAGAAAGCAATAGCAATAAAACTCAACGATCATAATGCTAAGCCAATGGATGGGTCTTGTCCATCACATCATTCTCTAATGATGTGATCCCGTTTATCAAATGACAACACATGTCTATGGCTAGGAAACTTAATCATCTTTGATTAACGAGCTAGTCAAGTAGAGGCATACTAGGGACACTCTGTTTTGTCTATGTATTCACACATGTATCAAGTTTCCGTTTAATACAATTCTAGCATGAATAATAAACATTTATCATGATATTAGGAAATAAAAAAGTAACTTTATTATTGCCTCTAGGGCATATTTCCTTCAATGCGGTATTCTTTTTCCGTTCTAAGCAAATTTTCATGTGCCATCTCTAATTTTGAAAATAAACTTCTCTTTTGTGTATTTTGTTTCACTCGCGGAATGTTAACGGGTGGCTAATATTTTACATGCTGGATGTGTTATTCTCACGATGAGTGTTTATTCACTTGTCATTGCACGAGAGTAAGGCAAAGGTTTTAGGGATTCCCAGTCCCGAAATGCAAAAATGAATTTTCTTTATGTTGTCAAATAATAAATTCCTTGGAAAGTGTTGGTATGGAAGGCACCCGTGGATACAGTTAGCCATGGAAAGTGAAAGTATGGTGGAAAAAGGAATAAACTTTATTTTCTGTTTGGGAACCTCCTATGGCATATCTAGCATGGAAAGTGTTCATATCTCTACGTCGTTTTCTTTGGTGGGATGGATACACCTCCCAAAATGTTTTTATCTCAAATTTTCCGCTTTGAGCTCTGGCACCTCTACAAATCGCTACTTCCCTCTGCGAAGGGCCTTTCTTTTACTTTATGCAATTTTTATTTTGAATTTGGGTCTCCATCTTCTCTTACAAAAGGACCAACTAGAGGCAATATGATCATGAGTAACTATTGGGTATAGCTAGTATACGAATGTGTTTCATGAATGGATCAATGTTTGAGCATGATGGGCTAGGGATAACTTGTTTTAGCATTGATATTTTGAAAGACATGGTTGCTTGTTGATATGCTTGAGTATCTATATTATTATGCCAAAAATAGGCTATTGCTTTGAATCATATAAAAGTCCAAATGTCCATGCTATGAAGAAAAAAATACGATATGACTTGATGAACAGCACTCCACATCAAAAATTCTGTTTTTATCACTTACCTACTCGAGGACGAGCAGGAGTTAAGCTTAGGGATGCTAATACGTCTCCAATGTATCTATAATTTTTTATTGTTCCATGCTGTTTTATTATCAATCTTGGATGTTTTATAATCATTTTATAGTCATTTTATATCATTTTTTGGTACTAACCTATTGACATAGTGCCAAGTGCCAGTCGTTGTTTTCTGCATGTTTTTTACATCGCAGGAAATCAATATCAAACGGAGTCCAAATGCCCCAAAACTTTTTGGAGATTTTTTATGGGCCAGAAGAAGGAAGATGGGCCCTGGTTGCACCTGGGGGCTGTCCTGAGGAGGGGACAACCCACCATGGCGCTCCAGGAGGCCCTGGCGCGCCCTGGTGGGTTGTGCCCACCTCGGGCACCCCCCAGACCGCCTCTTTGCTCTATAAATACCCCAAAAATCTACAAACCCTTGGGGAGTCGACGAAATATTCATCCAGCCGCCGCAGAGTCCAGAACCACCAGATCCAATCTAGACACCATCACGGAGGGGTTCCCCAATTCCATTGGTGTCTCTCCGATGATGCGTGAGTAGTTCTTTGTAGACCTTAGGGTCCGTAGTTAGTAGCTAGATGGCTTCGTCTCTCTCGCTGAATTTAAATACAATGGTCTCTTGGAGATCCATATGATGTAACTCTTTTTGTGGTGTGTTTGTTGGGATCTGATGAACTTCGAGTTTATGATTAGTCATATCTTTTTATATCCATGAAAGTTATTTGAGTTTCTTTTATCTCTTATATGCATGATATCTTATAGCCTCGTATTTCTTCTCCGATATTTGGGTTTTGTTTGGCCAACTTGATCTATTTATCTTGCAATGGGAAGAGGTGCCCGATAGTGGGTTCGATCTTACGGTGCTTGATCCCAGTGACAAAGGGAACTGACACGTAAGTATCGTTGCTACTAAGGATAAAAATACAAGATCTATATCTACCTCCATATAGATAAACATATCTTGTCTACATCATGTCATCGTTCTTATTGCATTACTCCGTTTTCCATGAACTTAGTACACTAGATGCATGCTACCTCCATATAGATATTTGCCTTGCGATCTACTTTTCCTTTGCGTGTTTATTCAGATCAGTTGAACCAAAAAATACAAAAATACCTTGTTGCACTTTTATTTATTTGCGATCTATTATTTCAATTTATTACAATTTTCTCCCGTCAACTTGCCAATTTCTGGCGCCTTTACCCGGAAGGGATTGACGACCCCTTTAACACGTCTGGTTGCGAGGTGTTGTTATTTGTGTGCAGGCGCTGCTTACGTTGTGTTGCTTGGTTCTCCTACTGGTTCGATACCATGGTTTCATAACTGAGGGAAATACCTACCGTTGTTGTGCTACATCATCCTCTCCTCTTAGGGGAAATACCGACGTAGTCCTAGCAACACCTTCAGTCTCCATGACGAGGAGGGAGTAGTTCACCCTCGGGGCTGAGGGTATGTACCAGTGGTTATGTGTTTGATCTCTCTCTCTCTCGTGTTCTTGATATGGCACGATCTTGGTGTACCGCGAGATTTGTTACTATAGTTGAATCATATGGTGTTTCTCCCCCTCTATCTTCTTGTGATGAATTGAGTTTTACCTTTGAGGTTTCACTATTATCAGATTGAATACATTATGGATTTGAGAACATTTGATGTATGTCTTGCGTGGGATACCCGTGGTGACAATGGGGTGTTCTATTGATTCACTTGATATATATTTTGGCGCTCAACTCGCGGATTCCCGAGGTGACATTGGGGTAATCTATGCATAGGGGTTGATGCATGTTTTCGTCTGTGTTTCTCCGGTAGGAATCTTGGGGCACTCTTTGACGTTCTTTGTGTTGGATAGAATATTATGAATCTGTAGTTGTTTGACGCATATCGTATAATTGACCCATGGATACCTGTGGTGACATTGGAGTATCTAGGTGACATTAGGGTTGATTGATGTGTGTCATATGGTGTTATTTTACTATGAACTCTAGGGTTGTTTGTGACACTTATATGAATAGCTTTGATTGATCGAAAAGAATGACTTTGAGGTGGTTTCGTACGCTACAAGAAATTTCATCTTATGTTCTCCGTGATAGCAACTTTGGAGTGACTCTTTGTTGCACGTTGAGGGATTGCCATATGATTTAATTATGTTATCATTGTTGAGAGAAGTTGCACTAGTGAAAGTATGAACACTAGGCCTTGTTTTCAAGCATTGCAATACCGTTTTTTTGTTACTATTTACCTTGTTGGTTTTATATTTTCATATTACAAAAAAACCTATATCCACTATCCATATTACACTTGTATCACCATCTCTTCACCGAACTAGTGCGCCTATACAATTTACCATTGTATTGGGTGTGTTGGGGACACAAGAGACTCTTTGTTATTTGGTTGCAGGGTTATTTGAGAGAGACCATCTTCATCCTATGCCTCCCACGGATTGATAAACCTTAGGTCATCCACTTGAGGGAAAATTGCTATTGTCCTACAAAACTCTGCGCATGGAGGCCCAACATGAGTCTGCAAGAAGGTTGCGTAGTAGACATCAAGCTCTTTTATGGCGTCATTGCCGGGAAGGTTAGTGATTGAAGGTATATATTCAGATCTGGCAATTGAATCTTTTAGTTTTTTGTTTTATCACTAGTTTAGTCTACAAAAGAAAACTACAAAAAATGGAATTGAGGTTGCCTCATATGCTTCATCTTTTTAATGTCTTTCGTGAAAATGATGGAAAGGAAAATTGTGTTCAAGTGTTAGAGGAAGAAGTCAATAAAATGTTTGGCACACTAAATATTTGAATGATGAGCATGAATGCGATGTTGTTAGTATGAATTCTTTGAATATCCATGATGCTAATGATATGCAAATCCACAAGCTTGGGGATGCTATGTTTGATGAAGATAATATTTTTAGTCCCCCAAGTGTTGATGAGAAAATTTATTATGATGAAAGCATCCCTCCTATTTATGATGATTATATTAATGAAAGTGGGCTTGGAAGAGTGTCAACTCTAGGTAATAATGATCCCACTATTTTGGAGGGTGTTGAATCTTATTGTTATAATTATCATGAAAGTGGATTTGGAGAGGTCATGACTTTATTTAATGATGATTCCACTATTTTGAAAGAGGTTCCAATTGATTATGAGAACAAAGTTGCTATATATAATTATTATTGTGATGACATGTATGTTAATAATGATAACTATGAAACTTGTCATTATGATTTTAATTTTCAATTGGATTATGCCTCACACGATAGTTATTTTGTTTAGTTTGCTCCCACTACTATTCATGAGAAGAAATTTGCTTATGTGGAGAGTAGTAAAATTTCTATGCTTATGGAAAGAATGCTTTATGTGATAGTTATTTTGTTGAGTTCATTCATGATGCTACTGAAAATTATTATAAGAGAGGGACATATGCTTTTACATATTGCAATAATATCAAGTTTCCTCTCTATGTGTTGAAAGTTTTGAAGTTTTGCTTGTTTTACCTTCCTATGCTAGTTGATTCTTGTTCCCATAAGTTGTTTGCTCACAAAATCCCTATGCATAGGAAGTGGGTAAGACTTAAATGTGCTAGTCATATACTTCATGATGCTCCCATTATGTTTCAATTCTTATCTTCTATATGAGCATCATTGACATCATCATGCCTAGCTAGAAAGGCATTAAAGAAAAGTGCTTGTTGGGAGACAACCCAACATTTAACCCTACTGTATTCGTGTGTCCACATGATTATGCTAATGTAGTAATCATGTTTTATAGCTTTTGTTTTAATAAAATGCCATGTAAGACCTTTGGGATGGTCTATGGTGATAGTTGATTTGATCTTGCTGAAAACAGAAACTTTTGCGCTCATTGCCAGAATTTTAAAAATTCATAGGAGTGTGCTTTTGATCTGAATTTTTAACAAAAGATTGATATACAAATTTCCTAGACTTTCCTATTTTTTCAGAATTTTTGGAGTTATATAAGTATACTAAGTTTCCATATTACTACAGACTGTTCTGTTTTTGACAGATTCTGTTTTCATTGTGTTGTTTGCTTATTTTGATGAATCTGTGGGTAGTATCGGACGGTATGTGTTGGGGATGCAACTACTGAGTGTGAACCGCCCTGGAGGGGCTGGTTTACCCTCGTCCATGATCCAGGCCCACGGAGGAGGCCCGGAGCCCAGAGGCGACTTAAAGTCCATTTATGTAAACCGCCTTATTGTTGTAACTTGTGTTGTAAGACAGGAGAGAAGAGACCAAGCCGGACACTTGTATGAGCCGGATCGGGACTCTGTAGACCGGCCGGGCGTCAACCCGTGTATATAAGGGGACGACCCGGCGGCGGATTAAGGACAGAGAATTCGAGACTAAGGCAAAGCTATTGCTTCCTAGTCGCCGAAATCACATCAATCCCATCACAACTGGACGTAGGCTTTTACCTTCATCGAAGGGGCTGAACCAGTATAAACTCCCGTGTCTTGTGTCCGCTTTAACCCCTCTAGGTAAACCCGTACGATGGCCCTGCGACTAAGTCCTTTCATGAGGACATCTGCCGTGACAATTCCACGACAGTTGGCGCCCACCGTGGGGCTATCGCACGACGGTTTGATGATCTTAGAGGGCAAGTTCGAAGGACTCGAAGGCTATGCTGTGGGCCGGATGACTAAGAGTCGTCGCGGCAAGCTCTACATCGGCGATGTGGATGGGGCCCGAGGCCGGCTCGGTTGAGTACGGATACGGGTCCCCTTTGGCGGCATACACGTGTTCATCGGCAAGATCGGCGAGCGAGGCCTGGGCGGACATCTGCACCGCCTCGTCGAGACGGCTCAGCGGACGAGGAAGAGTCCTGCCCGGTTAAACCGGCGGTCGCGTGCTTTTGTGGGAGTCGTCCACGGAGGCTACGAGGACGGATCAGCATCCGCGGCGAAACCGTTGTCTACTCTGGCGACAAGTCGTCGGCCGGAGAAACGGAATCTCTGTACCAGCTGCAAGATGGCGAGATCGGGGGCTGTTCCGACGGTGAGAGTATTCCGGACCCTTGATCTACCCAACGGGTTGGGATCTTCATGGCGATGCGCAGCGGCGCGCTGCACTCTTCGACCATGGCGCCCTGTCGCCGGTTCAACAGCGGTGATGGCAGCCGGGGAAGGAGGCTCTGTGCGCCCGCCGGCTCTAGTTTTGTGAGAGCTTTTCAACGCATTGGCTGTGCTCATGGCAGAGGCTAATCCGCCGGATCAGGACCTGCACAACGCGGAGATTGCAAAGGTGAGGGAACAGATCACTAAAGCTAAAGCGGACCTGGCAGCCGCGGACGTGAGGATGGCGGCGGAACGGGCTGCTTTGGATGCGCAGGCTTATAGGCTCATGCTGGATCAGAGCGCGTCGCATGAAGTCATGAAAAGGAAGTACAGGTCCCGTTTACCTTCGGTTTTCGAGGGAAGAGAGCTTTTCAATACCCCAGGGGCAGGGACCAGTAATCCGCCGCCGGTGGTAAACCGGCCGGAAGCACCTGGGACAGCCGCGCCGGTTCAGCCCCGTGTGATAGATCTGCCTCGCCATCATACCGGCGCGCCCCAGACTGTGCAGACACCTCCGGGTCATTACTCCAACCCGATGGATAACCTTGTGGCGGCTGCGGCACGGTTGGAGGCGATTCCAATTGAAGGTGATTCACCACAGGCGGTAGAGACACGCCGGGTTAAGGAGCTCCTCAGGACGGCCCTGGCTCAGCAGGAAGCATATTCATACAGTCGGGATCGGATCCACTCCACCCCCCGCCCAAGCCGGAGTTATAGCCGGCGCGCAGATGAACCGGCCGTGTCAAGCAACGCGCGACACGGTCCGCCTCGAGGCAACAACCCGGCTGGTGGCTTCGAAGACGCTCAAGTGGTGGTGGACCGGGCCAGGGCACGCAGGGAGGCCGAGTTAGCAGCGCAACATGAGGACCATCAGCTCGCGCCGGTTCGTCCGACCATCTTCGAACCGGGGGTCACGTCCGGATCATTGGGGGTGCCTTGTCTCGTCCCCGCTTTACGCAATGTGCGCTTGCCTAAGGACTTCAAAGGACCCCGCAAGGTGCCCAATTACACCGCCGATTTGGCTCCAGAAGCGTGGATAGAAAGCTATGAGATGGCCATGGAGATGCTGGATGTGGATGAAGCTGCATGTGCGAAGTACTTCACTATGATGTTGGAAGGCACGGCCCGGACTTGGTTGAAGAACTTGCCGCCCAACTCGATCAGTTCATGGACCCGATTATGGACCGGTTCATTCAAAATTTCAAAGACACCGTAAGCAGCCCATGTCTGTGGTAGATTTAGCGGCTTGTGTCCAAAGCGGAGGAGAATCCACAACCCATTGGGTGCGCGCGTTTGAAGTTTTACACTCTTGAGATCGGATCAACCCTGATTCCGCGATCTTAACCTTGAAGCCAATTGCGGTTTGAACCGCTGAAATTGAAGCTGGGTCGCATGAAGCGTTTTGCAATGACATGGGCACTCTAATGGGCGTTTTGGTAAAGTATGCTGATTCGATAGTACCAAGGATCCCGAGTGCAGGGATGACGAAGTAGGGAAGGAAAAGCGAGCGGCAATTCCGAAGCCAGCAGCATCGGTCGAGCAATGGCGGGAACAAGCGTAAAAAAGCGGTAACATGGGCTTCGTAGCCAACACCAACGCTACAGGACAAGGGTCAGCGGCGCAAGGGTAAGCAATCAAACCGGGCGGTCACAATCCGGATCGCTGAATTACATATTGAATCAACCTTGTCCGAAGCACGGACGAAGGAGGTACCGCAAACCACCTTTGGAAGGATTGTTATATTATGCAGGAGTTCAAAACTCTAACTCTTTCCGGTGCGATCAAGGGCCGGCGGCGGTTCAGATCCGCCCGGTTACGGTGGAGAAATTCGCCCGGATTCGTGGTAATCCGGGCGGCAAGGCAATCGAGCAATCGAACAATCGAACAATCGAACAATCAGAACCAAGGGGTTACAATCAACAACAGCAGCAGATCGGGTTACCAAAGTAATCCAGCAGTTAAGCGATTACACGCATACCGCGTCTTTACCACCAGCTTGGACAGACGAGACCGAAAACTTCAGAAGCGGGCGGTCAGTGTTGTTGAACCGGCTGCGCCGCATTACCTACGCTGGTCAGAGCAACCTATCGTATGGAGCAGAGAGGACCACCCTCCCCGGGTTTACAATCCGGGTCAGTTAGCCTTGGTAGTGGCGCCTCAGGTAGGAGGATACAAGTTTACCAAGGTGCTTATGGATGGCGGAAGCAGCATCAACATCCTGTACTATGAGACCTTCTGGCGTATGGGGTTAACAGATAGGCATCTTAGGCCGTCCAAGACACGATGTTTCACGGTGTGGTGCACGGCAAGTCGGCATACCCGATCGGTAAGATAGCTCTGGAGGTGACCTTTGGGGATGAACATGACTCCAGATCGGAAACATTGACGTTTGAGGTGGTGTGTAGCGACCAGACCCAAATGGATCAAGTCTCTGTGCTCAGTGTCATCCCTAGATCAGTAATGCTGACACCACACAGTACTTCGAAGGATTTATAGCAGAGTAGCAATCACACACTTATTACATCGTTGTCCACAAGGGAACTGAATACAATAATATGGCTTAAGGCCATCTAATAATAACAGCGGAAAGCTTGGAAGATAAGCGAGTCCATCAACTCCAACGGCATCACTGAGTATAGAACCACGACCTAACACCTTACTAAATGTCATGCGAAAAGTGCATAACGTGAAAAGTTGCAGCCAAACGGGTCAGCACATGGAATATCTGGCAATGTAACACATAAGAGCAATGAATGAATAAGCCTACAATACATGCATATATGGCTGGTGGTAAGGCTCTACGGTTACATTTGCATAAAGCTGATTTTCCCTACATCAAAGGAATAATTTTATTTAACTATCATGGTGGTTGTTAAACATTGAGAATGGTTGACAGCATACTCAATCCCAATTAAAAAGTACTCATCAAAACCCAATAACTTTTATTTAGAAGTAACATGTTGAGATTCACATGATATTCAATTACAGGATACTCAAATTGTCCATAACCGGGGACAAGGCTAATCATGATTAGTTTATACACTCTGCAGAGGTTTGCGCACTTTTCCCCACAAGACTCGATCGCCTCCGCTTGGTTCTCGCACTACATGGTGTTTGAGAAACGGATGACCGAGACATAGTCTTTCAGAAGCGCTAGCACCTTACATGTGGGTAGACCGTACCAACCTACATCCCCTACATCAGCTAGCCTACCCGTAAGAGTTCGTGACGACTTAATCAACTACGCCAGAGCCCATAATTGGCTTGTGGCTGCACACGGAAGTTTCAGTTTGAATAATCTTATGATCCCTTAGAGCACGGGTGGCGGTCCGAAGAAATACAGCAAGTCTGATGGAAACCAGTGCCTCAATCCACCCAGATGTGTGTTTAGGTTGCCACCTTAGATAAACCATTAATAACAATCTCACATCTGTCATGGATATTCACTCACCCAATCCACGTCTACTAGCATAGCATGGCATGAACAAGCAAACGTAGAAGTAACTCCCAAGGTTTCATAAGTAAAATAGGTGCTACCTCAATCTACTTCCCAAACCCACAATTTAATTAGATCCTAATCATGCAAGTGTTTGAGGAATAGATCTAATGCATAAAAACTGGGTATGAGAAGAGTATGATCAAAGTGTTACTTGCCTTGCTGATGATCCGCGAGTCCTAGAGATTCGAAGTAACAAGCGGCGCACTCCGGGTGATCTAACGCAGACAAACAACAAGCATACAATAAGTACTCATCTAATGCATAGGGAAATCTCGAATAAAAGATCTAACCAGAAAGTTCAACTTAAGAACCCTGGTTGCAAAAGAATCGAATCAAAATAAACTCCGAAAGTCGAAACTCGAGAGAGTACGACTCGGTTTAACAATCTGAAATTAGGTCAAAATTTCACAGTAGCAAAACTCTGTGAAAGTAGGGTAGTCGGAACGGTGGTTTCGTTACGAAACTCCAGGTGCTTGAATCACCTGATTCCGATAAACGAGCGTGAAATAAAACAGTTTTGAAAATCGGATCTGAAATCAAATCAGAAAAATAACGGATTAAATCCGATTAAAAAAAACGACGAACGGTTTAAATAGCGGACGTTCGTTAACAGAACGAATCCAACGAACGCGTTCATTGAAACGAACGGTTCGGTGAACGTTCGTTAAATAAGAAAACCGAAAAAAAATAAAACCAATCTAGGTTTTTAAAAAAAAAACCGAACGCATTTTTTTTTAAATAAAAACCGGATCGGTTCAAGGGGAAAACCGGATCGGGCGCGGGCTACCTCCGGTGACTCTCGCCGGCGAGGTCCGGCGGGGTCCAAGGGGCTCGGGCGAGGGGCGGCGGGTCCGGGCGAGGGGCGGCGTACGGCGTGGGCGGCGCTCGCGGCGACTCCTTAGGCGGCCAGTGGCGCTGGCTCGGGCGCTGGTGGCGGGCGGCTCAAGGGGAGGTGAGGTGAGAGGGGGGCGGTTATAAAGGGGGAGAGGGCGCCGGCTTGGGAAGGGCAAGGAGGCGGGTCAAGGACTCAAGGGCGGCGGCGATGCGTCGTGCGGCGGGAGTCCGCTCCAGGCCGGGCGCGAGAGGAGGAGGAGGAGGTGGGCTGGGCGCTGGGCCTGGGGCTGGCTGGATGGGCAGGCTGGGCCTCGGCCTGTAAGCAAATTTTTTTTAAATAAAATTTAAACCAAATGAATTTAAAAAAATACCAAATGAACTCCAAATTAAATAAAACAAATTTTCCCGACTCCTAAAATGAGTCGAACAAAATGAACTTTAAAAACAGCAAACATGCATAAATTTTAAAATGCTCATTTTGCCTAAGCAAAATAAATCTTCCAAAACCAAAATTGGTTTATTTATAATATCTTCATTTTTCCTAATTGTTTGGGAAAGTCATATTATTCCCTCTCAAAATATTTTTATAGGAAAAACTTTATGAAGATAATTTAAATAAATCAAATGATCCTATTTTCAAAATTTGAGAAATCCCAAATATGAAAATTATGAAACTTCCAACTCTCTCCGAGGGTCCTTGAGTTGCGTGAAATTTCTAGGATCGGAAAAATGCGAAAATATGATATGCATGATGACCTAATGTATAACATTCCAAATTGAAAATTTGGGATGTTACAAACCTACCCCCTTAAGATGAATCTCGCCCTCGAGATTCGGGTTGGCTAGAAAATAGGTGAGGGTGGTCCTTAAGCAAAACTTCCTCTCTTTCCCATGTGGCTTCATCCTCACGAAATCCTTTAGCTTTTCCTTTGCTCATTTTCTCCTTTATAGAGGCAACTTCCTTATCTGCCTTTTGGGCTTTTCTGATTTTGTCCATCGATGTCGATTTGAATCTCCAATGTGCTACATAGCCTCTCGGAACTATTTCCAAACATAGCTCTCGAAGGTCCTCGGCTAACTCATTGGGTATTCCTCCCATCATTAGGGTATTGACGTGGCTCTTACGGCTCCATGCGTCGCTCGACATTAGCCTTTCGGGGTGATAATGCAATCTCATATCATAATCCTTGATTAGCTCTAACCATCTCCTCATGCGAGATTCAATTCATACGTGTGAAGATGTACTTCAAACTCTTGTGATCCGTATATACTTCACAATGATTTCCAATGAGAAAGTGTCTCCACGTCTTCAAGGCATGCACAACGGCTGCTAACTCCAAATCATGAGTGGCATAATTCAACTCATGGGGCTTAAGTTGTCGTGAAGCATCTGAAACAACTCTTCCTTTTGCATAAGCACTGCTCCAAGTCCTCGGCGTGAAGCGTCGCAATACACCTCATAATCCTTAGTTTGATCTGGCAATATCAAAACTGGTGAGGTAACCAATCTTTTCTTCAACTCCTGAAAACTTGCCTCACAGTCCTCAGTCCATATGAATTTGTTTTCCTTCTTCAACAATTCTGTCATAGGCTTTGCAATCCTTGAGAAATTCTCAATGAATCTTCGGTAGTATCCTGCGAGTCCAAGGAAACTCCGAATCTCTCCAACTGTCGTTGGTGCTTCCCACTTGGTTACGGTCTCCACTTTTGTGGGGTCAACTGCTATCCCTTCTCCGGATATAATATGTCCGAGAAATCCAACTTCCTTTAGCCAAAACTCACATTTGCTGAACTTGGCATACAACTGGTGTTCCCTCAGTTTCTCCAAAACCAATCTCAAATGTTCCTTATGTTCCTCTTCATTCTTCGAGAAAATCAAAATGTCATCAATGAACACCACGACGAACTTGTCCAAAAACTCCATAAACACTTTGTTCATCAGGTTCATGAAATAGGCTGGCGCGTTAGTTAGTCCAAATGACATAACGGTTTACTCGTACAGTCCATATCTTGTGGTAAATGCTGTCTTGGGTATATCTTGCTCCCGAATCTTTAACTGATGGTACCCTGATCGCAAGTCGATCTTAGAAAACACTTTGGCTCCTTGCAAGCGATCAAACAGATCATTTATCATCGGTAGTGGGTACTTGTTCTTGATTGTTACTTCATTCAATCCACGGTAATCAACAACCATTCTCAACGATCCATCCTTTTTCTCCACTAACAAAACGGGTGATCCCCAAGGTGAAGAACTTGGGCGAATAAAGCCTTTATCCAATAGTTCCTTAATCTGCTTCTTGATTTCCGCCAAATCCTTTGCGGGCATCCTGTACGGTCGTTTCGATATCGGGCCTGTTCCTGGCAACAGCTCGATCAAAAACTCAATGTCTCTATCCGGCGGCATTCCTGGCAACTCTTCCGGAAATACATCAGGATAATCTTTTACCACTGGTACTTCTTCCTGTACCACTCCTGATAAGCAATTAACTTGTGCTCTCCTCGGCTCGTGTCGTGATACGTACTTAATCCTCCTTCCTTCTGGTGTGGTGAGCAAAATTGACCTTGTGGTACAATCTATGTTTCCTCCATATTTTGATAACCAATCCATACCTAATATCACATCCAATCCTTGGGATTCCAGAACTATTAGGTCTGAGGGGAAAACATAGTGTCCAATCCTTAATGGCAGTCGATCACACCATTTACTAGCCATGTACTCTGCTCCGGGTGAGGTTACTAGCATGGGTGACCTAAGGGCTTGGGTTGGTAACTTGTACTTATCCACAAATCCCCTTGATATGTATGAATGCGATGCACCAAGATCGAAAAGAACAACTGCGAGAAATGACTTAACCAAAAACTTACCGATTCTTGCATCGGGCTGATATTCAACCTCCTCCACATCAATGTGGTTCACTTGTCCCCTGTTGAAAGGGTTGGGCTTCTTTCGAGCTTCCATTGCCATTTCCATTCGGCCTACAGGCAGTCATTTGCATAGTGCCCGCCTTGCGGCACTTAAAGCAAGTAATGTGACTCAGTCTACCTTGGATGGTGTAGACGGGTTGGTGCGGTTCTGTCCGTTGCTTCCTCCATTCCGTTCCCATTCTTGGTGCCATTATGGTTATCTGAATTACCTCCTCCATGGGTATCTGAAACTGAATTCCTGATTTAGGGGTATAACGAGGCTTCACCGGGATCGAGTTATACTTCCCTTGTCCATACTTCCGCTTGCAGTTCTCAATTCTTCTGCTGCTTCCTTCAATCATGAGAGCTCGGTCTACTAACTCCTGGTAGTTGTTGAAACTTGCTACCATCAACGGCATCTGAACTCATCATTCAGTCCTTCTAGAAACTTCTCTGTTTAGCTGCATCGGGGCATAACGTGCTAATTTACTAAAGTCATCCACGATCGCCAACAGTCCTTCCTCCTTGGCGTGGGTTGCGAAACTCACGCTTCTTCATGGCCATGGCTCCTGCTGAAACATGAGCGGTCTGAAAAGCTTGCTGGCTGGTCCCATGTGGCGGTGTCTCACGGGTAAGTGGCTGTGAAATTCTCCCACCATCTTTGCTGCGGGGGTCCTTCAAGCTGATGTCTGCAAACTTCACTCTTTCACCATCGGTGCATCCTGCGATGGTCAGCTCCTTCCTATCTTGAGCCGGTCATACTGCTACAATCGGCTCGGTGCTCTTTGGAATACACCGGCGGGTTCAGTCTAAGGAAATGAGTCGATGATCCGCAGTGGTGGTGGTGGCGGTGGGTTGTTGTTGTTGTTGTTGTTGTTGTTACGCACCAATGTTTGAATCAGGTATTCGCTGCTGGATCAATTGGGTGATCTCTGGTGGGAAAACGAATCCGGGTCGCGTCTCGGAGGCATCTGAAGGGTTTAGAAGAGAAGAGAAATGTAGAATAGAATGAGGTCTAAGAAATCACTACCCAATGCACATGAGCAAAAACACACAAAATCACTTCATTCAATCAAACAAGGGCTTACAACGATCTAACTATCGCAAAAGTGCGTGTACTAAAATGTTTACATGGAGGAATACTACTAATATGTGGGGACTTCTACTAGTTTGAACGGTGGAAGACTCCATGATGTCTGCTCCACCGTCTTCAAAGTCGGGTTCACTTGGATCCGAATCTGTGTCGTCGATGTTGATGTAGTCGATTGGGTATTCGACATCTTGGTCTTCATTCCTGGCGCCAACTTCTTCTTGAGTTCTTCGATCTCGTACTTAAGATCGTTATTGTGTCTTGCCGAGCTACGATCTCGTCCATGTAGTCCTTGCGTGTAGTCTTTAGTTCTTCTTCCATTCGATGATCCTTCCTTTGTCTTCGCAACTCCAACATGTCATTGCACATTTGGTTCTCCTGGCGTCGAATGTGCTGATTTAACTCCTGGATGAAAGCTGCAATGGACCTATCCTTCTTGGTGTTGACGACGTCCCAGTTGTCATCTCGGCGTCCGCAAATCTGGTAGATGGTGTCCTTGAGGTCTTCTTGATAAACTTCTCCAATGCGTCCCATGGTGATGTGAGCTGCCATGCTCTTTCCTGCACTCAAGTTGGTGCAATCGAAAACACTATCTATAGGCTTGGTGATTGGGGCGAATGTCCTTCTGGGCGTGAGCATGAATCTTCCAGCGCTCCTCTTCAGGCAGAGTGGCGTTGAAAGTCCCGGTGAAACTTGGTAGTCCAATGTTCAGGTACTTAGTAACTTCCTTCAAGTGAAATCCAAAAGGTGAGCCTTCATCCGGTTGGGTGTACTTGATCTTCGCGTCCGTCATCCTAAAGAGAGTAGAAAAGATGAGGAGTTAGAAAATGGGAAGAGAGAGTGATCTATGGCTTTAACTTAGTGGTCGTGTCCTACAGTCAGCGTGTGCTCTGATACCATTCTCTGTAGCGACCAGACCCAAATGGATCAAGTCTCGTGCTCAGTGTCATCCTGGATCGATGTCTGCTTGACACCACACAAGATTGAAGGATTTATAGCAGAGTAGCAATCACACACTTATTACATCGTTGTCCACAAGGGAACTGAATACAATAATATGGCTTAAGGCCATCTAATAATAACAATGAAAGCTTGGAAGATAAGCGAGTCCATCAACTCCAACGGCATCACTTGAGTATAGAACCACGACCTAACACCTTACTGTCGTGCGAAAAGTCTGCAAGCGTGAAAAGTTGCAGCCAAAACGGTCGACACATGGAATATCTGGCAATGTAACACATAAGAGCAATGAATGAATAAGCCTACACTACATGCATATATGGCTGGTGGTAAGGCTCTCTGATTACATTTGCATAAAGCTGATTTTCCCTACATCAAAGGAATAATTTTATTTAACTATCATGGTGGTTGTTAAACATTGAGAATGGTTGACAACATACTCAATCCCAATTAAAAAGTACTCATCAAAACCCAATAACTTTTATTTAGAAGTAACATGTTGAGATTCACATGATATTCAATTACAGGATACTCAAATTGTCCATAACCGGGACATGGCTAATCATGATTAGTTTATACACTCTGCAGAGGTTTGCACTTTTCCCCACAAGACTCGATCGCCTCCGCTTGGTTCTCGCACTACATGGTGTTTGAGAAGCGGATGACCGAGACATAGTCTTTCGAGCGCTAGCACCTTACATGTGGGTAGACCGTACCAACCTACATCCCCTACATCAGCTAGCCTACCCGTAAGAGTTCGCACGACTTAATCAACTACGCCAGAGCCCATAATTGGCTTGTGGCTGCACACGGAAGTTTCCAGTTTGAATAATCTTATGATCCCTTAGAGCACAGGTGGCGGTCCAAGAAATACAGCAAGTCTGATGGAAACCAGTGCCTCAATCCACCCAGATGTGTGTTTAGGTTGCCACCTTAGATAAACCATTAATAACAATCTCACATCTGTCATGGATATTCACTCACCCAATCCACGTCTACTAGCATAGCATGGCATGAACAAGCAAACGTAGAAGTAACTCCCAAGGTTTCATAAGTAAAACAGGTAATAGGTGCTACCTCAATCTACTTCCCAAACCCACAATTTAATTAGATCCTAATCATGCAAGTGTTTGAGGAATAGATCTAATGCATAAAAACTGGGTATGAGAAGAGTATGATCAAAGTGTTACTTGCCTTGCTGATGATCCGCGAGTCCTAGAGATTCGAAGTAACAAGCGGCGCACTCCGGGTGATCTAACGCAGACAAACAACAAGCATACAATAAGTACTCATCTAATGCACAGGGAAATCTCGAATAAAAGATCTAACCAGAAAGTTCAACTTAAGAACCCTGGTTGCAAAAGAATCGAATCAAAATAAACTCCGAAAGTCGAAACTCGAGAGAGAACGACTCGGTTTAACAATCTGAAATTAGGTCAAAATTTCACAGTAGCAAAACTCTGTGAAAGTAGGGTAGTCGAACGGCGGTTTCGTTCTGAAACTCCAGGCGCTTGAATCACCGATTCCGATAAACGAGCGTGAAATAAAACAGTTTTGAAAATCGGATCGAAATCAAATCAGAAAAATAACGGATTAAATCCGATTAAAAAAAAACGACGAACGGTTTAAATAGCGGACGTTCGTTAACAGAACGAATCCAACGAACGCGTTCATTGAAACGAACGGTTCGGTGAACGTTCGTTAAATAAGAAAACCGAAAAAAAATAAAACCAATCTAGGTTTTTTTTTAAAAACGAACACATTTTTTTTAAATAAAAACCGGATCGGTTCAAGGGGAAAACCGGATCGGGCGCGGGCTACCTCCGGTGACTCTCGCCGGCGAGGTCCGGCGAGTCCGCGAGGCTCGGGCGAGGGGCGGCGGGGCCGGGCGAGGCGGCGTGGCGGCGGGGCGGCGTCGTGGCGACTCCTTGGCGGGCGGCGGCTCGGCTCGGGCGCTGGTGGCGGCGGCTCAGTGGGTGAG
The DNA here is from genome assembly GCA_021605205.1 of Aegilops longissima. NCBI lineage: Eukaryota > Viridiplantae > Streptophyta > Magnoliopsida > Poales > Poaceae > Aegilops > Aegilops longissima. The sequence goes on along the minus strand of CM038682.1, from coordinate 599,698,635 downwards.
GAGAGAGGGGGCGGTTATAAAGGGGGGAGAGGCGCCGGCTTGGGAAGGGGGCAGGGGAGGCGGGTCGGGCGGGACTCGGGGCGGCGATGCGTCTTGCGGCGAGTCCGCTCCGGCGGGGCGCGAGGAGGAGGAGGAGGTGGGCAGGGCGCCTGGCCTGGGCTGGGCTGGATGGGCAGCTAGGCCTCGGCCCAGGGCGCGAATTTTTTTAAATAAAATTTAAACCAAATGAATTTAAAAAATACCAAATGAACTCCAAATTAAATAAAACAAATTTTCCCGACTCCTAAAAATGAGTCGAACAAAATGAACTTTAAAAACAGCAAACATGCATAAATTTTAAAATGCTCATTTTGCCTAAGCAAAATAAATCTTCCAAAACCAAAATTGGTTTATTTATAATATCTTCATTTTCCCTAATTGTTTGGGAAAGTCATATTATTCCCTCTCAAAATATTTTTATAGGAAAAACTTTATGAAGATAATTTAAATAAATCCAAATGATCCTATTTTCAAAATTTGAGAAATCCCAAATATGAAAATTATGAAACTTCCAACTCTCTCCGAGGGTCCTTGAGTTGCGTGAAATTTCTAGGATCGGAAAAATGCGAGAAAATATGATATGCATGATGACCTAATGTATAACATTCCAAATTGAAAATTTGGGATGTTACATGGTGAAAATTCAAAGTCCTTACCACGCCCTTTTTGGGCGGCCGGCTTATGCTAAGTTTATGGCACGCCCCTGTTATGTTTATTTGCAGCTGAAAATGCGGGTCACAAAGGGACGATAACGGTTCATGGTAGCCGCGGATCGCTTTGGAGTGTGAGGAAGGTGATGCGGCTTATCTGAGTCGGTTTGTGCCACGGAAGAGTTAAAGTATTATAAAGACAATGTTGATCCGGCGGATATGACCCCTTTGAAGAAGCCAACTACAGAGCACGATCCGGATTTAAAGTTCAAATCGGCGGCTGAGACAAAACTTTTTGATTTTGTGCCCGGCGATTAGTCCAAGAAGTTCACCATCAGTGCCAACTTGGATCCTAAATAGGAAAGCGCGCTCATCGAGTTCATCCGTGAGAATCGGGACATTTTTGCATGGAAGCCTTCTGACATGCCAGGTGTACCGAGGGAACTCGCTGAGCACACTCTTAATGTTGACCCCAAGTACAGACCGGTAAAGCAATTTCTTCGCGGTTCAATGAGGAAAAGCGCAAGGCCATTGGAGAGGAAGTTGCTAGGCTCTTAGCGGCAGGGTTTATTGTTGAAGTCTTTCATCGAGTGGCTTGCTAATCCGGTGTTGGTCCTTAAGAAGAATGGCACTTGGCGCATGTGTGTGGATTACAGATCTTAACAAAGCTTGTCCAGCAGATCCTTTCGCCCTCCCGCATTGACCAGATCATTGATGCTACGGCGGGTTGTGGCGTTTGAGCTTTTTGGATCGTATTCTGGTTATCACCAGATTAAGATGGCGGTTAAGGACCAGGAGAAGATGGCGTTTATCACCTTTTGGAGCCTTCGCTATGTATCTATGCCTTTTGGGCTCAAGAGCGCCCAAGCAACTTATCGGCGTTATGCATGTAATTGTTTGCATGAACAGATCGGCCGTAACGTGCACGCTTATGTGGATGATATCGTGGTGAAATCAAGGCAGAAGGAAACGTTGATTGAGGATTTAAAGGAAACTTTTGACAACTTGCGGGTGTACAAGATGATGCTCAACCCGGCCAAGTGCGTCTTTGGTGTTCCGGCAGGCAAGTTGTTGGGTTTCCTTGTGTCCAACAGGGGGATTGAGGCTAATCCGGAGAAGATTACATCTATCACCTCCTTGGCTAAGCCAAAGTGTATCAACGATGTCCAACGTTTGGCAGGCCGGATTGCTGCGCTAAGCCGGTTTATTAGTCGCCTAGGAGAGAAGGCCATTCCTTTGTACGAGATCTTTGAAGAAGACGGATCGGTTAAATGCGGGCTCGGCCACTGATGAGGCATTGGAGGACTTAAAGCGGCAGTGGCCAACCCGCTTGTTCTTGCCGCTCCTATTGACAAGGAGCCACTTCATATATGTTGTTGCTAATGCGGAGCAGTCAGCATAGCCATTGTGGTGGAGCGCAAGGAGGCGGGGAAGGAGTATCCGGTTCAGCGGCGATTTATTACATCAGCGAGGTTCTCATCGAGTCCAAACAAAGATATCCGCATTGGCGAAGCTGGTATATGGAGTTTTTATGGCAAGCGGAAGCTGAAGCAGTATTTCCAAGGCACCCCATCACGGTGGTCGATTCAGCTCCTTTGGGCGATATCATACTGAACCGGAAGCGGCGGCGGATTGCTAAGTGGGCTATAGAACTTGGGCCGCACGGTTTAAGGTATGTGCCTCGGACGGCAGAAAGTCTCGAGCACTTGTGGATTTCATTAATGATTGGGCGGAGTTGCAAGCACTGAAGAAAAGCCGGATCATACCTATTGGACCATCCACTTTGATGGGTCCAGCAATTGGAGGGCTCGGGGTGGAGTCGTATTAACTTCCCCACGAGGTGACAAGTTCTGCTCGTTCTTAAGCAATGTTCCCTGTACTAACAATGCAGCTGAGTATGAAGCTTTGCTCCATGGTCTCTGGATGGCTAAGGAGATGAATCTAAGCGGGTCAAGTGCTTTGGTGACTCGGACTTGGTGGCCCGACAAGTGTCGGTACTTGGGATTCCAAAGACCCACTCATGGCTGCGTCCGTCGGGAGGTGGATATGGTTGCAGGACACTTTAAAGGTTATCGGTGGACCATGTGGATCGCCGGAAGAACGAGGCGGCGGATGCTTTAAGCCGGCTCGGTTCTCAACGTAAACCGGTCCCGCCCAATGTCTTCCTTGACGTACTGCACAATCCGTCAGTTAAGCTTCCTGATGAGGTCGATTTAGCTATTCCTGATCCGGAGGCTCACTTGGTGGCGGCCTTGCATGTCATTCCGGATTGGACCCTCCCTTATTTGGCATACATGAACCGGGGCGAGTTACTAGAAGACGAGACGCTGGCCCGACAGATAGTTCGGTGGTCTAAATCTATGACCATACATAAGGGCGAGTTGCATCATTGCAGCGTGTCCGGGGCGTTTCAGCATTGTGTGTCCCCTGAGGAAGGCCGTGAGATATTGCGTGAGATCCATGAAGGGGATTGTGGTCATCACGCCGGTTCAAAATCCTTGGTGGCCAAAGCGTTTATACCACGGTTTCTATTGGTTGACTGCCCATGCTGATGCGGAAGATCTGGTCGACGATGTGATGGTTGCCAAAAGTTCTCGAGACGTGCTCATGTACCGCCCAGGAATTGAGGATGATTCCAATTACTTGGCCGTTTGCGACTTTGGGGTGGATATGGTTGGACCTTTCAAAGGTCCAAAGACAAGAAAACCCACCTGTTGGTGGCGGTTGATAAGTTTACCAAGTGCGTCGAGGCGAGCACAGCCGATAAGTGTGATGCGCCACGGCGGTTCAGTTCATCAAAAGGTGATTTTCGGTTTGGGTTTCCACACAAGTATCATCATGGACAATGGCACCAATTTGTCCAAGGGAGCCATGAAGGAGTTTTGTGAATGAGAGCACATTCGACAGCGTTTCTTGATGGCCCACCCGCAGTCCAATGGTCAAGCGGAACGAGCTAATCAGGAGATCTTGAGGGGTATTAAACCCCGGCTTATGGTCCCTTTAGTGAGGACGCCGGGTTGTTGGGTCGAGGAGCTGCCATCCGTGATATGGAGTATCAATACTACACCAAACAGATCCACTGGTTACACGCCGTTCTTTATGGTCTATGGGCGGAGGCGGTTCTTCCTGTGATATCGTCATGACTCGCCCAGCGTGGCGGCTTATGTTGAGGCCGATAGTGAGGCAGCCCGGCAGGGCGATTTGGATCGGCCGGATGAGGAGCGAGATATGGCGGCTGCTCGATCGGCGATTTACCGCAAGATCTTCGTCGGTATCACAGCCGGCGGGTTAGAACAAGAACCTTTCGGAAGGAGACTTGGTGCTTGGCTCATTCAAGACCGACAGATATGCACAAGCTATCCCCACCTTGGGAAGGGCCCTTTGTGGTCGATGAAGAATCTGCCTGCGGGTCATACTATCGATTGATGTTCGAGGCGGAAAGACTCACGCACGTCAGAAGAGGAGACCAACAGGCCGTGGAACATAGCTCATCTTCGGCCTTATTATACCTGAGCTATCGGCTCCACTTATGTACATATTAAGACAATGTATATATTATGAATAAAAGCAATAAACCGGATCCTCGGCCAAAGCGGGGTATCCATTCTGTATAAAGTCCGGTTTGGGTACATGGAGATGTTGTCGTGAAGCGGCCTCCGGTTTAACCCTTTGCCTTGATTTTTAGAAATTTTTGTCACTTGGGGGCTTGGTCGTGTCCGAACCAATGCAACACCTCTTGACAGGCGAAAGTCACTAGATCATTTGGGGACATGGTCACGTCTGAACCAGTCACGCCTCTTGGTCGGCCTAAGGCCATAGAATCACTTGGGGGCTTTGGTCGAACCCGAACCATTGCAATGCCACTTGATCGGCATCATGCCACGATTTCAGTTGGGGACCTGGCTGACTTGAACCATCGCTACACCTTATAGGGAGCTTGGTCCTGTCCGACCATGGTAACACCATCTGATCCGGCTCAGCAAAGCCTTTTCTTGCAAAGCGGTTTTTTTATCATTGCCTTTGTTTCCATGTGGTTTTTATACCAATCATTTGATTTTTGTTTGCCTTCTTAAACCGACAAACCTCTTAAAACCGGATTCAAGTTGTCAGAATTCGGTCCATTTTTAATCTGACGATTTTGTTCCGATTTGATTTTTCTGTTAACATCCCATTATGGAGTAACAGGGGGCTTATAATGCCCGACACGGTTTACATGGTAAACCGGTATTTTGAGCACAGGAGTTATTTTCTCCTTTGCAGGTAATGGTTTCTAAACCTCCATCTCAAGATTGGCTAAAGCCAACTGCATGCCCGACGCTGGCAGGTATTTTGATATCATAAACGTTTGATCATATACATCCCTATTTTCTTATCTAAATATATGGGCGTCACAAACCGGCTGGCGACACAAGCCGCCGTGGCGGGTTAAAGAATTTGTGATTGCAGGCAAAATAAGTTGAGGGTTCACCACTCCACAGTATCAGCACCACCATGCAAAGGGTTACAGACTGAGGTTGTAAAGGCATTGTTCAAAACAAAGTGCTGACTATCCTATTACAAAGCCTTTTAAGGCCCGATGTTTCATGTGGTGTTATGCCTTGAAGCTTTGGAGGCGTCGCCCGGCTTGACGGATTACGCTTCTTCGCCGAGTTGACGTGAGGTAGAGGGGGCGCCTGGCATCGGTTCAACTTCTTCTTCTTCCTCACCCAAAGCCTGGAAGTCATTGGTAGACCAGTCAATCCGGGTTAAGGCCTGAAAGACAGCTTCTTCACTTATCAGCTCAGTCGGATCAACGTCAGGGGCGTAAGTGTGCTTACGGATTGGAGGAACACGGCTCTGCACTTCAGGGATGACAAACTCCACTCGCTTGTTGTTTGCGTCATAAAAAGAGCGGTGAACCGCCAGGTTGGCTTCAGCTGCCAGTTGACTCGCCAATGGACGCATTTCCTTTGTTATCCGCTTCAGGGCGTCGTTGTCAAAGGCTTCACCGTTTTCTTGGCGCTGGGAAACCTTTGGCTATGTCACCGGATCAAGATCTGCTATCCACGCCTTGGCGCGAGTCGAAACTAGTAGGGTGCCAGCCGAGCCGCGGATCGCTTTAACTCTTCAAGCTGCCCCGGAATCATGGACAGCCGGTCCAGTGTCTCTCTGATCAGGGAGGGCGCTGTGTTGTCGTATGATGTAGCACATATGACTCGCTGGGCGCCGGTATACAGTTGCTCAATCAGGGTGTAAGAAGCCTTGAGCTTCTTCCGCACGTCAGAGCCCAGATGAGCAATACGCTTGCCTGCACCAGGTTCAGACAGCTCAAGGTAAACCGGTGGAAATATCAAAATTCAGATAGTCAGTATAAAATTTTTCTTACCAAAGACGGCAGAGGTCATGGCATGCACTTGGCGCTTGAGTCCGGTAAGCTCTTCAGTCACCGGTTTAAGGGCTGCTTCAGCTTCTTCCGCCCGTTTTTTCAAACCGGCCTTCTCGGTGTCCCAGTTGGCCCGCTCGGATTTGTACCACTCCTTCAGCTGTTCCATTGTGGCCAAGGCCGTTTTCAATTCGTCCTTGGCTCGCAGATCCTTGAGTTGCACATTTTGCTGGTATATTTCATTCTGGTGACAAAGGGAGCACGTTAGTTGTTTCATTATAAAGTCCCAAGCTCAATATAAATATTCACCTTGGCACTTGGGGGCTAAGTCCTTTCATGAGGACATCTGCCGTGACAATTCCACGACAGTATGAACCATGGATAAGTTGTAATACAGTAGATATAACACCAATATAAATTTAGAAAGAGTTCACAACAGTACCTAAGTGGTGATTTGCTTTATTATAATAACGGAGCTCACGAGTTTTTTGTTGAGTTTTGTGTTGTGAAGTTTTCAAGTTTTGGGTGAAGTTTCAATGGACTACGGAATAAGGAGTGGCAAGAGCCTAAGCTTGGGGATTCCCAAGGCACCCCAAGGTAAAATCTAAGGACAACCAAGCATCTAAGCTTGGGGATGCCCCAGATGGCATCCCCTCTTTCGTCTTCGTTCATCGGTAACCTTACTTGAAGCAATATTTTTATTCACCACATGTTATGTGTTTTGCTTGGAGCATCATTTTATTTTATTAGGATTCGCTTTCTGTTATTTATAGTAATGTTTTTCATCTTTTAGTTCAATAAAAGTGTCAAGTATAGCCTTTACCATGCTTATTTTGTAAGTCTATATGTTGCTGTTTGAAAACAGAAAGTTGGCTGTTATGTTATGAATATTGGTGAATAGTAAGAACATGATAAAATCTTGAAATGTTTACACAGTAAGGTACAGCAAATTTTCTACAGTGTGGTAATTGTTCAGAATTTTTGGAGTTATAGAAGTATGAATTTTCTTGCATTCTTTATAGACTGTTCTGTTTAGACAGATTGCTGCTATGGTTGCATTGTTTGCATATGTTTGCTTGTTTAATGATTATATTTGAGGATAGGAGTGTTAAATATGCATAGGCATTTAGTATGCAATGTCAAATTATAATTTTAGTGATTTTATACAATAGAGAATGATAGGGTTTTGCATTGATTTATACTAACTTATCTCACGAGTTCTTATTGAGTTTTGTGTGGATGAAGTTTTTAAGAATTAGGGAAACCATGATATAAGAGGAAACCCTAGTCAACATTTCAAGAAGTCTCAAGCATCTAAGCTTGGGTATGCCCCGGTTGGTATCCCACCTTTGTTCTTCAAGAACTATCAGTCAGTTTTGGTTAAGCCTAAGTTTTTGCTTGTTCACATGATATGTGCTATCCTTGCAGTGTCATTTTATTTTGTTTTGCTTTCTGTTTGAATAATATCCCAAGATCTGAATTTCTTAAATGTTAGAGAGTCTTCACATAGTTACATAATTATTCGACTACTCATTGATCTTCACTTATATCTTGTGGAGTAGATTGTCATTTTCTTTAGTGCTTCACTTATATCTTTTTAGAGCATGGCGGTGCTTTTATTTTATAGAAATTGATGAACTCACATCCTTCACTTATATTATTTTGAGACTCTCTAAACAACATGGCAATTTGCTTAGCTTATGAATTTAGTCCTAATATTATGGGCATCCAAGAGGGATACAATAAAAACTTTCATATAAAGAGTGTTGAATACTATGACAAGTTTGATTCCTTATGATTGTTTTGAGACATAAATATGGTGATATTAGAGTCATGCTAGTGAACAATTGTGGATTGCCAGAAATACTTGTTTTGTGATTCTCGTAGCATGCACATATGGTGAACCATTATGTAATGAAGTCGGAGCGTGATTTATTTATTGATTGTCTTCCTTATAAGTGGCAGTCGGGATGAGCGATGGTATTTTCCTACCAATCTATCCCCCTAGGAGCATGCATGTAGTAATTTGATTTGATAGCTAATAATTTTTCACAATAAGGATGTGAGTTCTTTATGACTAATGTTGAGTCCATGGATTATACGCACTCTCACCCTTCCACCATTGCTAACTCTCTAGTACCGCACAACTTTTGCCGGTGCATTAAACCCACCATATACCCTTCCTCAAAAAACCCACCATACCTACCTAATATGGCATTTTCATTGCCATCCCGAGATATATTGCCATGCAACTTCACCGTTCCGTTTATTATGGCACGTTTCATCATTGTCCAATTGCTTTGCATGATCATGTAGTTGGCATAGTATTTGTGGCAAAGCCGCCTTTCATATTTTTTATACATGTCACTCTTGAGTCATTGCACATCCTGGTACACCGCCGGAGGCATTCATATAGAGTCATATATTTTGTTCTAGAATCAGTTGTAATTCTTGAGTTGTAAAATAAATAAAAGTGTGATGATCATCATTATTAGAGCATTGTCCCACGTGAGGAAAAGGATGATGGAGACTATGATTACCTCACAAGTTGGGATGAGGATCTTGACGAAAAAAAGAGAGGCCAAAGTGCCCAAATAAAAAACAAAAAAGAGGCCAAAGAGCCCAAAACAAAAAGATGAGAGAAAAAGAGAGACGGGACAATGTTACTATCCTTTTACCACACTTGTGCGTCAAAGTAGCACCATGATCTTCATGATAGATAGTCTCCTATTTTGTCACTTTCATATACTAGTGGGAAATTGTTATTATAGAACTTGGCTTGTATATTCCAATGATGGGCTTCCTCAAATTACCCTAGGTCTTCGTGAGCAAGCGAGTTGCATGCACACCCACTTAGTTTATTTTGAGCTTTCATACACTTATAGCTCTAGTGCATCCATTGCATGGCAATCCTACTCACTTGCATCGATATCAATTGATGGGCATCTCCATAGCCCATTAATTTTCCTAGTTTATGTGAGACTTTCTCCTTCTTTTTGTCTTCTCCACAACCACCATATTCTATTCCACCTATAGTACTATATCCATGGCTCAGGCTCATGTATTGCGTGAAAGTTGAAAAAGTTTGAGAACATCAAAAGTATGAAACAATTGCTTGGCTTGTCATCAGGGTTGTGAATGATTTAATACTTTGTGTGATGAAGATGGAGCACAACCAGACTATATGATTTTGTAGGGATAACTTTCTTTGGCCATGTTATTTTGAGAAAACATGAGATTGCTTTGTTAGTATGCTTGAAGTATTATTGATTTTATGTCAATATTATACTTTTGTTTTGAATCTTATGGATCTGAATATTCTTGCCGCAATAAACAAGATTACATGGATAAATATGTTAGGTAGCATTCCACATCAAAAATTCTGTTTTATCATTTACCTACTCGAGGACGAGCAGGAATTAAGCTTGGGGAAGCTTGATACGTCTCCAACGTATTTATAATTTTTATTGTTCCATGTTATTATATTATCCATCTTGGATGTTTTATATGCTATTTTATATTATTTTCGGGGCTAACCTATTAACCTAGAGCCCAGTGCCATTTTCTGTTTTTCCTTCTTTTTGAGTTTTACAGAAAAGGAATATCAAACGGAGTCCAAATGAGCTGAAAATTTACGGTGATTTTTTATGGACCAAAAGAAGCCCACAAAGCATCAGAGTTGGGCCAGAAGAGTCCCGAGGTGATGGCAAGGGTGGAGGGCGCGCCACCTATCTTGCCGATACCTCGTGGACCCCCCTGACGTGAAACCGACGCCAAAAAATCTTATAAATCCCAAAAAAAACCCAGAAAGAAACCTAGATCGAGAGTTGCGCCGCCTTTAGCCTCTGTAGCCATGGAAAACCAATCGGGAGCCTGTTCTGGCACCCTACCGGAGGCGGAAACCATCACCGGTGGCCATCTTCATCACCCCGGCAGTCTTCATAACGAGGAGGGAGTAGTTCACCCTCGGGGCTGAGGGTGTGTACAAGTGTCTATGTGTTTGATCTCTCTCTCTCTCTCTCTCTCTCTCTCTCTCTCTCTCTCTCGTGTTCTTGATATGGCACAATCTTGATGTACCGGGAGCTTTGTTACTATAGTTGAATCATATGGTGTTTCTCCCCCTCTATCTTCTTGTGATGAATTGAGTTTTACCTTTGAGGTTTCACTATTATCGGATTGAATACTATTATGGATTTGAGAACACTTGATGTATGTCTTGCGTGGGATACCCGTGATGACAATGGGGTGTTCTATTGATTCACTTGATGTATGTTTTGGCACTCAACTCGTGGATTCCCGAGGTGACGTTGGGGTAATCTATGCATATGGGTTGATGCACGTTTTCATCCGTGTTTCTCTGGTAGGAATCTTGGGGCACTCTTTGAGGTTATTTATGTTGGATTGAATATTATGAATCTGAAGTTGTTTGATGCATATCGCATAATCGACCCACAGATACTTGTGGTGACATTGGAGTATCTAGGTAACATTAGGGTTGATTGATGTGCGTCATATGGTGTTATTTTACTACGAACTCTAGGGCTGTTTGTGACAGTTATAGGAATAGCTCAATGGTGTCGGATTTCGGGTTCCGGTAGACCCTTGAGGTTCGAACACTGGGGTGCGCGCGTAGATCCATCCCTCCACCGTCTCGTACCTCGCCGAATCGTAGGGACCTAAACTACTAAACAGAACAGCACAAGAGACACGAGATTTATACTAGTTCGGGCCACCGTTGTGGTGTAATACCCTACTCTAGTTTGTGGTGTGGTGGATTGCCTCTTGGGCTGATGAGGAACAGTACAGGGAAGAACAGCCCCGCGAGGGTCTTTTCTTGGTGGGTGTGATGAACTGCTAGGTGGTGTTCCGTCGCTCTAGCTTGAGGACCGGGTCTCTATCTCTCACTCTAGATTCCAAATGCCAGATCTCTCTCTACTATGGTGGCTACCTCTACTTATATAGACGAAGGCCCTGGGCCTCTTTCCCAAATATTGAGCGGGAAGGGCGCCAACAATTGGCCATTTTGAAGGGGAACAGCGGGTACACTTATCCTGACTAAAGTTGGTCCTCGCCGCCAAAGGCTCTGTGATGACCTTTGCTTGGGCTCCACGATGACTCCCTTCCAGCCGTTGGGGCTGGTCTTGGTCTTGTTGCACGAAACGGTGCCTTTGCTTGATGCTCTTGCTGCGCTTGCTCCCTTTGCACCAAAGAGGAAGGAGGACGCTGCTGGTCTGGCGCCCGATCGCGCCCTTGGTCGTCATGGCTTGCATCATGGGCACCTCGCGAGGTACCCTGCCTTGAACTCTCCACCTCCTCATGAGTCAGCTGACGAGGCCGTGCTGAGGAAGCTCCTTGTCGTCCGCCCATGAGGCTTGGCCTCGCGAGGGTCTTGGGCTTCGTTGATGAAGATGGGCTCTCTGGGCCTCCTTTGAGCCACGCCGCAGGCCGCAGCGAGCAAGTCTGGGGACCCCGTTCCCGAACGCCGACAGAGCCCCGGCCCATGGCGCGCCGAACTTGGCGAGCGGAGAGGCGAAGGGCAAGTCTGAAGCGTCATGGGTCTCAACAGCCTGCGGCCTTGGGCGACGCGTGGCGGTTGATTGGACGTGTGCGCACTGCTTCCCCATGATGCCTCGGTAACCTCCCGGATTCGACAAGTCCCTGCATGCGGAGTTGGTCATGATTACCGGTGATCGTGGAGGCCGACGGTTGGCCTTCGCCAGCAATAAGTACGGAATGGCGCGCGCCCTTCCAGTCTATCCTTTCTTGTCTCTCCTTCTTCTCCATGGCTCCACCAAGGAAGTTCTCGGCCGCAGAGAAGGGGAAGGGCCGTCAGGTCGAATCTTCCTCTCCTCCGCCTAAGCGTGGTCGAGGTCGCCCTCGCAAGCACCCCGTGGCCTCCACGACGGTCCCCCGCGGTCGTGGGGGAGGCTCTCAGCATGGCGACGAGCGGCTGGCCATGGTCGGAGGGCGTGCCCCGGCCGCGCGTCCCCCGAGGCCGCGCCTCCATGCTGCTGAAGCGCTGCCGGAGTTCATGGTGAGGGCGGAGGAGCCGTCCGGCGTCCGGCTTCAGCTCCCGTGCTTCCTCCTGGGTGAACTCCCAGATGGCGCCCTGAGTGGCCTCTGGCTCCAGTGCGGATGGCTGCTGCAGCCGGGCCGTGGGCTTCTCTGAGGTCTCGCTGCAGGAACCTATTCTGGCCCGGGTGGCGGGCGTTCGCTTCAGCTGCGTGGTCTTCGCCGCCGGTGCTCCCTGCACTTCAAGTATGATGGCGACGCCACCCTCTACGTGAGGGTGTTCGGGGAAGACAGTCGCCGCATGGGGTGCTGCCCTGAAGACGACGACCGCGGCCGAGGACTCAGCCCTGGTGTGGGCGGAGAGGGCAGCGCGCGGGCGGCTGGCGATGCCCGCGACTCCTCACGCTTCACCAGCTCTTCTTCGGGTGGTGATTCCTCCAGCAGCGGCCGCGGCCAGCCCCCACGCCGCGGCGCCTGCTTGGGGGGTGGCAGCAGGTCCGCTTGCCGCCACGCCCCAGTGAAGCACGAGAGGGAGTCCGACTGAGCTCCGGAGGCGGCTCAGACCTTCCAAGAGAGCCGGCACGGGGCGTGCTTCACCTGTGTCTGTCCTTTTCCTTTCTTTTCTCCTGCGTAAAAAGGGAACAATGTGTGGCCCCGTGGGGGCGCGTTTAGGGCAACGCCGTTAATTATTGTACTGCTTTTGTTAACCTGATACTGTTCCCTTCTGCCGTGCGCCCATTCGCAAGTGAACCCCAGCCGTGGCCGCGGGGGCGACCGACCCAGGCCCCGCATCTGTGTTGTGCTGCCCGTGAGGCATGGTCAGGAGGGGTGCTCCAGCTGTGGACCAGGGCCATGAAAACTTGAGCGATAAGGGCAGGAACGCTCACGGGGGCTCCCGAGGCTCCCGCCTCACGAGTCCCCGCGCAAGAGAAATCGAGGCAGGAGGGTGAAAAAGATCGAAGAACCACGGACCAAAAAGGGGCGATAGTTTTGATAAAAACTCCAAATGGGAATAACTAGTCAACTGCAGAAAGCAAATGAAAAAGCCGCGTCCGGCACCTAGTCTAGTCTTCGACGTCTTCTCACCAGCGCGGAGCTAAGTGCTGCCACTGGGCGTGGGAGGGAGCCCCAGGGCCTGAGGCCGGCACTCCTGAGACTCCGGGGCGTGTACAGCCCCAACTCATTATTACGTGAGAGTGTCACGGGCGGCGAGCTTCACAGGCGTTCGCCTTCTTCACAGGCTCCGGGCCTTTCTTCTGGGAAGCAAGCTTCACGGGCGTTTGCCCTCTTCACAGGCTCCGGGCCTTTCCAGAACGCGACAGCTTCACAGGCGTTCGCCTTCTTCACAGGCTCTGGGCCTTTTCCCAGAGGTGAGCTTCACAGGCATTCGCCTTCTTCACAGGCTCTGGGCCTTTTCCAAAATATGAACTTCACAGGCATTCGCCTTCTTCACAGGCTCTGGGCCTTTTCCAAAAAGATGAACTTCACAGGCATTCGCCTTCTTCACAGGCTCTGGGCCTTTTCCAAAAAGATGAACTTCACAGGCATTCGCCTTCTTCACAGGCTCTGGGCCTTTTAGGGGTAAAACCTCCGGAGGTGCTGGATGTTCCACGCGTTCTGTATAGGTACTCCCTCTTGAGTCTCCAAGCGCACGGAGCCAGGCCTGGAAACATGAACAACCTTGAATGGGCCCTCCCACATGGGAGAGAGCTTATGCAGTCCCTCCCTGGAGAGGACCCGTCGGAGCACGAGGTCCCCTACCTCAAGAGTTTTTGGGCGGATGTTGCGGCAATGGTATCGCCGGAGTGCCTGCTGGTACCTCGCCGCTCGTAGCGCAGCTTCTCGACGGCGCTCCTCCCCCAGCACAAGGGTCGTCCCCCGCATGGCGTCCTGCAGCGTTTCATCGAACGCCAGGACCCGCGCGGATCGACGCTTGACCTCGTGAGGAGGACCGCTTCGGCTCCGTGAGACCAGGAAGAAAGGGGTCTCTCCAGTTGGCTTGGTTGCGGTTGTACGATGGACCACAACACAGACGGAAGCTCGTCGTACCAGCCTCTGCCGCAGGCTTCCAGTTTCTTCTTGAACGTCCTGGTCTTGAGGCCTCTCAGGACCTCTGCATTGGCCCGCTCGGCCTGTCCATTGCTGCGGGGGTGCGCCACCGAAGCGTAGCATATCTGCGTCCCAAGGTTAGCGCAGTACGTTTTAAAAAGGTTACTGGTGAACTGCGAACCATTGTCGGTGACGATGCGGTTCGGCACTCCGAACCGGCTAACGATGCCCTTGATGAACTTGACCGCAGAACCAGCGGGGATGGCGCGCACGGCCTCGACTTCGGCCCACTTGGTGAATTTGTCCACGGCGACGTGGAGGTAGCTATAGCCCCCTGGCGCCCGAGGAAAAGGGCCCAGAATGTCCAGCCCCCAGACCACGAATGGCCAAGTGAGGGGGATGGTTTGCAGGCCTCCTGCTGGCTGGTATCTGCTTGGCATGGAATTGGCAAGCCTCGCAAGCCTTCACGAGTTTGATAGCGTCATTGAGCGCGGTGGGCCAATAGAAACCGCTGCGGAACGCCTTGCCGACAAGGGTTCGTGACGATGAATGGTGCCCACAATCTCCGCCATGTATATCTGCCATCAATTCCTTCCCCTGTTCCCTGGTGATGCAGCGCAGGGATACGTCGTTCGGTCATTTCCGGTAGAGCTCTCCATCCATGATGCTGTATGCCGTGGCTTGCCGCGCCACACGCTCTGCCTCCTCCTCCTTCTCCGGCAAAGTCCCGCGCGTTAACTAACTCTTGAGCTCCGTGATCCAGCACTCCTCTTGAGGTTCCATCGTTAGGAGCAGGCGTGCTCCTGAGGCCGGGCCACAGGCTGGGGCTCCCGAGGCTGGTGGCTGAGGGAGCTCCTCCCGAGGCTGCGATGTGCTTGATAACGGCGATGGGGCTGAGGGCTTGAAGAGCCGTTCCTCAAAGACGCCCGGCTCCTGGGGTAACCTCCTGGAGGCTCGTTTGGCGATGTCGTCGGCCTCTTGATTGGTGCCGCGGGGCACGTGCTGCAGCTCCAACCCCCAGAATTGCTTCTCCATCCTGCGGACCTCCGCAAGGTAGGCCTCCATGTGTTCATCTCTTGGCTCGTACACCTTGTTGGAGAAATTGACGAGGAGCTGTGAATCGCCCTTGATGGTAAGGCGCTTCACCCCCAGGGCAGCGGCAGCCTTCAGACCCGCTATCAGCCCCTCGTATTCTGCTATATTGTTGGAGACCTTCTCGCCATGCTGGAAACAGAGCTGCACGGCATAGTAGAGCTTGTCCTGAGCGGGAGATATGAGCACTGCCCCAGCCCCAGCGCCCTGTCTGGAGAATGCTCCGTCGAAGTACATGACCCGACCCTATGGCGCTTCGCTCCCTGGGGAGAGGGACCGATCCTCGCCGGCCCCGAGGCCCGGTGCTTCTGTCCATTCGGCCACGAAATCTGCCAGCGCGGCCCCCTTGATGACTCTAGTCGTGCTGAACTCGAGCTGGAATGCTTGCAGCTCAATGTTCCACTCGGCGAGCCTTCCGGCCGAGTTGGGGCTCCTGAGCACCCTCTCCAGGGGGTATGCCAAGACAACCTTGATTGGATGACCCTGGAAGTAGTGCCGCAGCTTGCGCGAAGCCACCAACAGCGCGAGGAGGAGCTTCTGCGGCATGGGGTACCGTGCCCTCGCATCCCGTAACACGATGCTGACGAAGTACACCGGGTGCTCGACGAGGTTAGGGGCGTCGGTGCTGGTGGCGTCTTTCAGAAGCTGTGGTGCCTCCCGAGGCGACGGCGCCTCCGGAAGCTGGGTGCTTGGATGGGAGGCCTCCCCCGCCCTTGGTGCGCTCTGCTGTGACGGCTGATCTTCTTCCATTGCGGTGCTGCCTTCTGCTAGTTCCTTCTGATTCGGTCTTGCCTTAGCTCGGGTGGCCGCCGTGGCCTTGGCCTGACGCTCCTCCCTAACTGCCACCAGAGCAGCGCTAGCGGAGTAGGGAGTGGCGGCGAGGTAGAGTACCAAGGGCTCCTGAGGGCGTGGGGCCACCATCACTGGAGGGCTGGTCAGATACCTCTTGAGGTCTTGAAACGCTTTGTCGGCCTCTTCAGTCCACTCGAAGGGCCCCTTTTTCTTCATCAGCTGGAAGAAAGGCAGCGCCCGCTCCCCCAATCGGGAGATGAAACGGCCCAGCGCCGTTACGCGCCCCGTGAGCTTCTGCATTTCCCTGAGGGTCTTTGGTGGGCTCATGTCTTCCACTGCCTTGACCTTTTCTGGGTTAGCCTCAATGCCTCGGTGGGACACGAGGAAACCCAGGAGCTTGCCTGAGGGAACTCCAAACACACACTTCTCCGGGTTGAGTCGCAGGCTCATTGCGTTGAGGCTCGCGAAGGTTTCTTCTAGGTCTTGTATCAAGGTCTTGGCCTCGCGAGACTTCACCACGATGTCGTCGACGTATGCCTCCACATTGTTCCCGAGCTGTGGGCCCAAGGTGATGTGCATGAGCCGCTGGAAGGTTGCCCCCGCGTTGCGCAACCCGAATGTCATGCATGTATAGCAGTATACTCCACACGGGGTTAGGAAGGCCGTCTTTTCCACGTCTTCCACCGCCATCTTGATTTGGTGATACCCGGAAAAGGCGTCCAAGAAGCATAACAGGTCACACTCGGCGGTGGAGTCGACGATCTGGTCGATGCGAGGGAGCAGAAACGGATCCTGCGGGCATGCTTTGTTGAGGTTGGTGAAGTCGACACACATGCGCTCCTTTCCTCCCTTCTTTGGCACCACCACGGGGTTGGCCAGCCAATCTGGGTATCGGACCTCGCGAATAACCCCCGTGGCTTCCAGCTTGCGGGTCTCTTGGACGATGAAGGCCTGCTTTTCAGTGGACTGCCTTCTCGCTTCGCTTTCACCGGGCCTTGCGTTGGGGCACACGTTAAGGTGGTGTCGATTACGCCCCGTGGGATCCCCGCCAGCTGATCGGGCTCCCAGGCGAACACCTTCTTGTTCGCACGCAGGAACTTGACAAGGGCCTCCTCCTGTTCTGGCTCGAGGTTGGCGCCTATGGTGACGGTGGCGTTTGTGGACCCGTCCTCATCGACAGGTATCTGCTTGGTCTCCGCCTTGTCTTGAGTGAATAACTGCTTCTTCTTGGTCGGCGCAGCCCCCTTGGGCTTGGGGGCTTCCGCATCGGCGGGCTGCGCTGCGGCCGCCGTCTTGAGGGTGAGCCTGAGCGCTCGCAGCGCACCCTCAGTATCCCCGGGCACAGTGAGGACGCTGCTGCTCCCAGGCATCTTCATGAGGTTGTACCCCGGGTGGGTTGCGGCCATGAATTTGGCCAATGCTGGATAGCCAAGGATGGCATTGTAGGGGAGGCTGATGGGGGCGATGTCGAAGTCGACCAGTTCCGTTCGGAAGTTATCGTAGGTGTCGAAGGTCACCGGAAGCCGGATTTGCCCCAAGGAGCTGGATGACCCACCTCCTACGCCCGAAAAAGGCCGGCTGGGCTGCAGCCGCTCCCTGAGTATGCAGAGGAGGTTGAAGGCCTCGACTGAGAGTACGTTGAGGCCGGCGCCGCCGTCGATGAGTGTCCTGGTGACGGTAACCTGGCAGATGGTGGGCGTGCAGAGCATGGGGAGAGCACCCGAGCCGGCCGAGTTGGGGTGGTCTTGAGAGTCGAAGGTCAGCCTGGCCGGCGACTCCGTCTGGCCTGAGGGAGCCCCCTGCCGCGTGGAGGCGGCGCCGACCCGGCGGACGAATGTCTTGACATGGCGGCTGGAAGGCGGCGCCTGCGAGCCGCCCAGGAGGGCCGCGACGAGCGGAGGAACCGGCGCGACGGGGCGGGTGACGAGGAAGCCGCGCCCCTCCCCTGAGGTCGCCGAGGCGCGGGGCGATGCTTGCTGCCGTCCCCGCGCGGGCCGGTGGCGGTGCTTGGCGGTGGTGAGGAACGGCGCCGCGCCGCCGTCGAAGCCGTTCGGGCGACATGGGAGGCGAGGGCGGCTTGGCGCTCGGCGCGAGCCCGACGAGCGTCAGGCATGGTTGCGGTGGTCGGGGAATAGCAAGGCGACGGAAGGCAGATTCCGGCGCACCCCTACCTGGCGCGCCAAATGTCGGATTTCGGGTTGCGGCAGACCCTTGAGGTTCGAACACTGGGGTGCGCGCGGAGATCCAACCCTCCACCGTCTCGTACCTCGCCGAATCGCAGGGACCTAAACTACTAAACATAACAGCACAAGAGACACGAGATTTATACTAGTTTGGGCCACCGTTGTGGTGTAATACCCTACTCTAGTTTGTGGTGTGGTGGATTGCCTCTTGGGCTGATGAGGAATAAGATGAGGAAGAACAGCCTCGCGAGGGTCTGTTCTTGGTGGGTGTGATGAACTGCTAGGTGGTGTTCCGTCGCTCTAGCTTGAGGATCGGGTCTCTATCTCTCTCTGGATTCCAAATGCCAGATCTCTCTCTACTATGGTGGCTACCTCTACTTATATAGACGAAGGCCCTGGGCCTCTTCCCAAATATTGAGCGGGAAGGGCGCCAACAATTGGCCATTTTGAAGGGGAATAGCGGGTACACTTATCCTGACTAAAGTTGGTCCTCGCCTGCCAAAGGCTTTGGTGATGACGCCTGCTTGGGCTCCACGATGACGCCCTTCCAGCCGTTGGGGCTGGTCTTGGTCTTGTTGCACCGAAACGGGTGCCTTTGCTTGATGCTCTCGCCTGCGCTTGCTCCCTTTGCACCAAAGAGGAAAGGAGGACACTGCGCGGGCTGGCGCCCGACTGGCACCCGACTGGCGCCCTTGGTCGTCATGGCTTGCGTCATGGGCACCTCACGAGGTACCCTGCCTTGAACTCTCCGCCTCCTCATGAGTCAGCCTAACGAGGTCGTGCCTGAGGAAGCTCCTTGTCGTCCGCCCCGCGAGGCTTGGCCCCTCGCGAGGGTCTTGGGCTTGCGTTGATGAAGATGGGCTCTCCTGGGCCTCCTTTGAGCCACGCCGCAGGCCGCAGGCAGGCAAGTCTGGGGACCCCCGTTCCCAGAACGCCGACAAATGGGTTGATCGAAAAGAATAACTTTGAGGTGGTTTCGTACCCTACAAACAATTTCATCTTATGTCCTCCGTGATAGCAACTTTGGAGTGACTCTTTGTTGCACGTTCAGGGATTGCCATATGAATTAACTATGTTATCATTGTTGAGAGAACTTGCACTGGTGAAAGTATAAAACCTAGGCCTTATTATCAAGCATTGCAATACCATTTTCGCTCACTTTTGTTACTAGTTACCGTGTTATTTTTATATTTTCAGATTACAAAAACCTATATCTACTATCCATATTACACTTGTATCACCATCTCTTCGTCGAACTAGTGCACCTATACAATTTACGATTGTATTGGGTGTGTTGGGGACACAAGAGACTCTTTGTTATTTGGTTGCAGGGTTGTTTGAGAAAGACCATCTTCATACTACGCCTCCCACGGATTGATAAACCTTAGCTCATCCACTTGAGGGAAAATTGCTACCGTCCTACAAAACTCTGCGCATGGAGGCCCAAGACGAGTCTACAAGAAGAAGGTTGCAAAGTAGACATCGAGCTCTTTTCTGGCGCCGTTGCCGGGAAGGTTAGTGCTTGAAGGTATATCTTTAGATCTTGCAATTGAATCTTTTAGTTTCTTGTTCTATCACTAGTTTAGTTTATAAAAGAAAACTACAAAAAAATGGAATTGAGGTTGCCTCATATGCTTCATATTTTTCATGTCCTTCGTGAAAATGATGGAAAGTAAATTGTGCTCAAGTGTTAGAGGAAGAAGTCAATAAAATGTTTGGAACTAAACATTTGAATGATGAGCATGATTTCAATGTTTTTAGTGTGAATTCTTTGAATATCCATGATCCGAATGATATGCAAAGCCACAAGCTTGGGGATGCTATGTTTGATGAAGATGATATTTTAGTCCCCCTAGTGTTGATGAGAAAATTTATTATGATGAAAGCATGCCTCCTATTTATGATTATTATATTGATGAAAATTGGATTGGAAGAGTGTCAACTCTAGGTAATAATGATTCCACTATTTTGGAGGGTATTGAATCTTATTGTTATAATTATGAAAGTGGATTTGGAGAAGTTAGGACTTCATTTAATGATGATTCCACTATTTCGGAAGAGGTTCCAATTGATTATGAGAACAAAGTTGCTATATATAATGATTATTGTGATGACATGTATGCTACAAAGAATAATGATAACTATGAAACTTGTCATCATGATTTTAATTTTCAATTGGATTATGCCTCACATGATTGTTATTTTGTTGTGTTTGCTCCGACTACTATTCATGAGAATAAATTTGCTTATGTGGAGAGTAGTAAAATTTCTATGCTTATGGATCATGAAAAGAATGCTTTATGTGAGAATTATATTGTTGAATTCATTCATGATGCTACTGAAAATTATTATAAGAGAGGAACATATGCTTTTACATATTGTAATAATATCAAGTTTCCTCTCTATGTGTTGAAAGTTTTGAAGTTTTGCTTGTTTTACCTTGCTATGCTAGTTGATTCTTGTTCCATAAGCTGTTTGCTCACAAAATCCCTGTGGGTTAGACTTAAATGTGCTAGTCATATTCTTCATGATGAGCGTCATTGACATCATCATGCCTAGCTAGAAAGGCATTAAAGAAAAGCGCTTGTTGGGAGACAACCCAACATTTACCCCTACTGTTTTTGTGTGCCCACATGATTATGCTACTGTAGTAATCATGTTTTATAGCTTTTGTTTCAATAAAGTGCCAAGTAAGACCTTCGGGATGGTCTATGGTGACAGTTGATTTGATCTTGCTGAAATCAGAAACTTTTGCACTCATTGCCAGAATTTAAAAAATTCACAGAAGTGTACTTTTGATCTGAATTTTTTACAAAATATTGATATACAAATTTCCTAGATTTTCCTATTTTTCAGAATTTTTGGAGTTCATAAGTATACTAAGTTTCCAGATTACTACAGACTGTTTTATTTTTGACAGATTCTATTTTCATTGTGTTGTTTGCTTATTTTGATGAATCTATCGGTAGTATCGGACGTTATGAACCATGGAGAAGTTGAAATACAGTAGATATAACACCAATATAAATTTAGAACGACTTCACAACAGTACCTAAGTGGTGATTTTCTTTATTATACTAACGGAGCTTACGAGTTTTCTGTTGAATTTTGTGTTGTGAAGTTTTCAAGTTTTGGGTGATGTTTTTGTGGACTACATAATAAGGAGTGGCAAGAGCCTAAGCTTGGGGATTCCCAAGGCACCCCAAGGTTATGTTCAAGGACAACCAAGCATCTAAGCTTGGGGATGCCCCGGATGGCATCCCCTCTTTCGTCTTTGTTCATCGGTAACCTTACTTGGAGCAATATTTTTATTCACCACATGATATGTGTTTTGCTTGGAGCGTCATTTTATTTTATTAGGATTCACTTGTTGTTATTTAGAGTAATGTTTTCATCTTTTATTTCAATAAAAGTGTCAAGTATAGCCTTTACCATGCTTATTTTATAAGTCTATATGTTGTTGTTATCTTTTGAATATTGGTGAATAGTGAGAACATGATAAAATCTTGAAATGTTTACACAGTAAGGTACAACAAATTTTCTACACTGTGTAATTTTTCAGAATTTTTGTAGTTATAGAAGTATGAATTTTCTTGCATTCTTTACAGACTGTTCTGTTTAGACAGATTCATGCTATGTTTGCATTGTTTGCATATGTTTGCTTGTTTAATGATTCTATTTGAGGATAGGAGTGTTAAATATGCAGAGGCATTTAGTAGGAAATGTCAAATTATAATTTTAGTGATTTTATACAATAGAGAATTATAAGGTTTTGACTTGATTTATACTAACTTATCTCACGAGTTCTTATTGAGTTTTGTGTGGATGAAGTTTTCAAGAATTAGGGAAACCGTGATATAAGAGGAAATAAGAAGACACAAAAGCTCAAGCTTGGGGATGCCCAAGGCATCCCTAGTCAACATTTCAAGAAGTATCAAGCATCTAATCTTGGGCATGCCCCGTTTGGCATCACACCTTTGTTCTTCAACAACTATCGGTCAGTTTTGATTGAGCCTATGTTTTTGCTCTTTCACATGATATGTGCTATCCTTGCAGTGTCATTTTATTTTGTTTTGCTTTCTGTTTGAATAATATCCCAAGATCTGAATTTCTTAAATGTTAGAGAGTCTTCACATAGTAACATAATTATTTGACTACTCATTGATCTTCACTTATATCTTTTGGAGTATTTTGTCATTTGTTTTAGTGCTTCACTTATATCTTTTTTAGAGCACGGCAGTGTTTTTATTTTGTAGAAATTGATGAACTCTCACGCTTCACTTATATTATTTTGAGAGTCTCTAAACAGCATGGCAATTTGCTTAGCTTATGAATTTAGTCCTAATATGATGGGCATCAAAGAGGGATATAATAAAAACTTTCATATAAAGAGCGTTGAATACTATGACAAGTTTGATTCCTTATGATTGTTTTGAGACATAAATATGGTGATATTAGAGTCATGCTAGTGAGCAATTGTGGATTGGAAGAAATACTTGTGTGAAAGTTTGTGATTCTCGTAGCATGCACGTTGATGTCTACTACACAACTTTATTCTTGTAGACACGTGTTGGGCCTCCAAGCGCAGAGTTTTGTAGGATAGTAGCAATTTTTCCTCAAGTGGATGACCCGAGGTTTATCAATCTATGGGAGGCGTAGGATGAAGATAGTCTCTCTCAAACGACCCTGCAACCAAATACAAGAAATCTCTTGTATCCCCAACACACCCAATACAATGGCAAATTGTATAGGTGCACTAGTTCGGCGAAGAGATGGTGATAAAAATGTAATATGGATGGTAGAAATATATTTTTATAATCTGAATAAATAAAAACAGCAAGGTAGCAAATAGTAAACGGGCACAAAAACAGGATTGCAATGCTTGGAAATGAGGCCTAGGGTTCGTACTTTTGCTACTGCAATCTCTTAGCAGTGCTAATATAATTGGATCATATAACCATCCCTCAGAGTGCGATGAAGAATCACTCCAAAGTTCCTATCTAGCGGAGAACATAAGAATAAATTGTTTGTAGGGTACAGAACCACCTCAAAGCTATTCTTTCCGTTCGATCTATTCAAGAGTTCGTACTAAAATAACATAAAGCTATTATTTCCATTCGATCTATCCTAGAGTTCGTACTAAAATAACACCAAAGCAAATTCATATTCATAATACTCAATCCAACACAAAGAACTTCAAAGAGTGCCCCAAGATTTCTACCGGAGACACAAAGACAAGAACGTGCATCAACCCCTATGCATAGATTACCCCAATGTCACCTCGGGAATCTGCAAGTTGAGTGCCAAAATATATATCATGTGAATCAATACGATACCTCATTGTCACCACGAGTATTCATATGCAATACATACATAAATTGTTCTCAAATCCATAAAAGTATTCAATCGGATAAAACGAAATCTCAAAGGGAACACTCAATTCATCACAAGATAGAGAGGGGAGAACACCATATGATCCGACTATATTAACAAAGCCCTCGATACATCAAGACCGTGACATCTCAAGAAAATGAGAGAGAGAGAGAGAGAGAGAGAGATTAAACACATAGCTACTGGTACAAACCCTCAGCTCCGAGGGTGGACTACTCCCTCCTCATCATGGTGGCCACCGACATGATGAAGATGGCTACTGATGATAATTCCCCTCCCCCCCGGCAGAGTGTCGGAACAGGGTCTAGATTGGATTTCGGTGGCTACAGATGCTTGCGGTGTGGAACTTCCGATCTAGATTTATTTCTGATGGTTTCTCTATTTATAGGATTTTTTGGTGTCGGTTTCACGCGAAGATGGGCATCGAAGTGAGCACAACCCACCGGGGCGAGCCTTGGCAACCAGGCGCGTCCTGGTGGGTTGTGCCCTCCTCGTGGCTCTTCTGTCCCACCCACGAAGCTTCGGGGGTCTCTTTTGTTCCAAAAAAATCGTCAAAAAGTTTCAGCTCATTTGGAGAACTTTCATTCCTGCACAAAAAACAACACCACGGTAGTTCTGCTGAAAACAGCGTCAGTTCGAGTTAGTTCCAAAAAATGATATAAAGTTGCTATAAAATGATCGTAAAACATCCAAGAATGATAATATAACAGCATGGAACAATAAAAAATTATAGATACATTGGAGACGTAACACACGTATGATGAACCGTTATGTGATGAAGTTGGAGCATGATTTATTTATTGATTGTCTTCCTTATGAGTGGCGGTCGGGGACGAGCGATGGTCTTTTCCTACTAATCTATCCCCCTAGGAGCATGCGTGCAGTACTTTGTTTTGATAGCTAAGAATTTTTTGCAATAAGGATGTGAGTTCTTTATGACTAATGTTGAGTTCATGGATTATACGCACTCTCACCCTTCCACCATTGCTAGCCTCTCTAGTACCACGCAAATTTCGTCGGTGCATTAAACCCACCATATACCCTTCCTCAAAAAAACCACCATACCTACCTATTATGGCATTTTCATAGCCATTCCGAGATATATTGCCATGCAACTTCCACCGTTCTGTTTATTATGACATGTTTCATCATTGTCATAGTGCTTTGCATGATCATGTAGTTGGCATAGTATTTGTGGCAAAGCCATCTTTCATATTTTTCATACATGTCACTCTTGAGTTATTTCACATCCCGGTACACCGCCGGAGGCATTCATATAGTCATATTTATTTTTTCTAGAACCGAGTTGTAATTCTTGAGTTGTAAAGTAAATAAAAGTGTGATGGTCATCATTATTAGAGCATTGTCCCATGTGAGGAAAAGGATGATGGAGACTATGATTACCTCATAAGTTGGGATGAGGATCTGGACAAAAAAAATTAAAAAAAGAGAGAGGCCAAAGTGCCCAAATAAAAAAAACAAAAAAGAGGCCATAGAGCCCAAAATAAAAAAATTAGAGAAAAAGGGAGAAGGGACAATGTTACTATCCTTTTACCACACTTGTGATTTGATACGTCTCCGTCGTATCTATAATTTTTGATTGTTCGATGCCAATATTATACAACTTCCATATACTTTTGGCAACTTTTTATACTATTTTTAGGACTAACATATTGATCCAGTGCCCAGTGCCAGTTCCTGTTTGTTGCATGTTTTATGTTTCGCAGAAACCTCATATCAAACGGAATCCAAACAGGATAAAAACGGACGGAGAATATTTTTGGAATATTTGTAAAATATGGGAAGAAGAATCAACGCGAGACGGTGCCCGAGGCGGCCACGAGGCAGGGGGCGCGCCTGCCCCCTCCCCTCGTGGGCCCCCTGTAAGGCGGTTGCTGCTCTTCTTCGGCCACAAGAAAGCTAATTTCAAGAAAAAAATCTCGGCGAAGGTTTCAATCCAATCGGAGTTACGGATCTTCGTATATATACGAAACGGTGAAAGGGTAGAATACCAGAGCGCAGAAACAGAGAGAGACAGAGAGACAGATCCAATCTCAGAGGGGCTCTCGCCCCTCCCATGCCATGGAGGCCAAGGACCAGAGGGGAAACCCTTCTCCCATCTAGGGAGGAGGTCCAGGAAGAAGAAGAAGGGGGCCCCTCTCCCCTTCTCTTCCGGTGGCGCCGGAACGCTGTCGTGGCCACCATCATCATCACAGCGATCTTCACCAACACCTCCGCCATCTTCACCAACATCTCCATCGCCTTCCCCCGTCTATCTACAGCGGTCTACTCTCCTGCAACCCAATGTACCATCTACTTGAACATGGTGCTTTATGCTTCATATTATTATCCAATGATGTGTTGCCATCCTATGATGTTTGAGTACATTTTCGTTGTCCTATCGGTGGTTGATGAATTGCTATGATTGTTTTAATTTGCTTGTGGTTATGTTGCTGTCCTTTGGTGCCCATCATATGAGCGCGCGCATGGATCATACCATAGGATTAGTTGTATGTTGATAGGACTATGTATTGGAGGGCAAGAGTGACAGAAGCTTCAACCTAGCATAGAAATTGATGCATACAGGATTGAAGGGGGACTAATATATCTTAATGCTATGGTTGGGTTTAACCTTAATGAACGTTAGTATTTGCGGATGCTTGCTAATAGTTCCAATCATAAGTGCATAGAATTCCAAGTCAGGGATGACATGCTAGCAGTGGCCTCTCCCACATAAAACTTGCTATCGGTCTAGTAAAGTAGTCAATTGCTTAGGGACAATTTCGCAAATCCTACCACCACTTTTCCACACTCGCTATATTTACTTTATTGTGCCTTTATCTAAACAGCCCCTACTTTTTATTTACACGCTCTTTATTATCTTGCAAACCTATCCTAAAACATCTACAAAGTACTTCTAGTTTCATACTTGTTCTAGGTAAAGCGAACATTAAGCGTGCGTAGAGTTGTATTGGTGGTCGATAGAACTTGAGGGAATATTTGTTCTACCTTTAGCTCCTCATTGGGTTCGACACTCTTACTTATCGAAAGAGGCTACAATTGATCCCCTATACTTGTGGGTTATCAAGACCTTTTTCTGGCGCCGTTGCCGGGGAGTTATAGCGTGGGGTGAACATTCTCGTGTGTGCTTGTTTGCTTTATCACTAAGTAATTTTTATTTTCTGTTATTAGTTGTTCTCTATCTTCAGTTATGGATATGGAACATGAAATACCAAAAAAATTAGTGGTACTTGCTACTCATGGAGATGGGGAACCTCCTAAAACCCTCGATGCTGGTTATGTGAAAGATATTATGTACTACTTTGATAATCCTGAGAAAACCCCATTCAACTATGTAATGGGAGACACGTTGGATCAACGTGAGTACTTTAGGGATTATCGCGTGACTCAGAAAGGGAAACTATTATGGGATCAAATTCATATATTGAAGTGGTATGCTAGGAAACTATGCTTTAGATATGATTATACTTGTTGCTCTAGTATGAAGGCTCCACACCTTCCCTTTTCATGCAAAATTAATGATAATGAAACCTTGGATACTTATGCTAGAGGTATATATGATTACTATGATGTGGAACAAATAGAAGAATTTGTTGCTTTTATGGGTGCTTATGAAATTGAATCTATGTTCAAAGAGTTTGAAAATCTTTATGATGTTGTTTATAGACCTGGAAATTTAGCTATCCTTAAATATTGCTATGAGAATTATGAATTCAATTCCGGTATTGATGAATTTATTGAGAAAGTCTCCGCTGTCCAAGAAGAAAATAATATTTTGCAGGAATCTATGGAAGAAGAAATTGATGAAACTATGAGCTCATTGGATGAAAAAGATGAGGAGGAGAGCGAAGAACAAAAGGAGGAAGAGCGGATTGATCACCCGTTCCCAGCTTCTAATGAGAGTAACTCTTCAACTCATACATTGTTTAATTTTCCCTTCGTGCTTACGGAAGGATGATTGCTATGATAATTGTTATGATCCCGTTGATTCTTTTGAAATATCCCTTTTTGATGATGCTTGCTATGCTTGTGGCCAAGACGCCAATATGAATTATGCTTATGGACATGAACTTGCTATAGTCCCTTATGTTAAACATGAAATTGTTGCTATTGCACCCACGCATGATAGTCCAATTATCTTTTTGAATTCTCCCGACTACACTATATCGGAGAAGTTTGCACTTATTAAGGATTATATTGATGGGTTGCCTTTTACCGTTGCACATGATGATTTTGATAAATATAATATGCATGTGCTTGCTGCTCCTACTTGCAATTATTATGAGAGAGGAACTACATCTCCGCCTCTCCATGTTTCCAACACGAATTTTTTTGCAAGAAACTGTTTATACTATGAATTGGCCTTTACTAGGTGTTCATGAATTGTTATTTTATGACATGCCGATGCATAGGAAGAGAGCTAGACTTCGTCATTTCTTGATATATGTTGCTTTGTGCTCACTATTAAATGCCAAATCATTGCTAATTAAAATTGGCTTTGATATACCTTGGGATCCGGGTGGATCCATTACTTGAGCACTATATGCCTAGCTTAATGGCTTTAAAGAAAGTGCTGCCAGGGAGACAACCTGGAAGTTTTAGAGAGTCATTTATTTATGTTGAGTGCTTTCATATAGTTTAAAAACAAAAAATAAAGAGGGAAACCTAAAAGTTTTCTAAAGGAAAAGTGAAAGTGAGATAGACGAGCATTGTGAAAGTGGGGGACGTCCTTGAACTTTGTTCATGCCCATGGAAACTTTGTGAATCTTAATTGCAGAAAATTTTCAACAAAAATAATTATCCCCTTGTACAATTCCATTGTATTATAAAAATAATGTGCCAAGGTTTGCCTTTAGGATGTTTACAATGTTTGTTGGTTTGTACGGTGAAGGACAGAAACTTTGGCTGTAGAGCGTGATTTTTAATTTTTTACTGGAACGTCAAAAGGTTCTGATTCTTTTTGCACTGTCTTTATATACAAATTGTTTATTTTTCCTACTTTTGTAAGAATTGTTAAAGTATCATAAGTATGGTGAATGTTCAGATTATTACAGATTGTTCTCTTTTAGACAGATTCTGTTTTTGATGCATAGTTTGCTTATTTTGATGAAACTATCAATTTCTATCAGTGGATTAAGCCATGGAAAATTTATATTACAGTAGCTACAATGAAAAAACAAAATATGAATTGGTTTTCAACAGTACTTAGAGTAGTGATTTGCTTTATTATACTAACGGATCTTACCGAGTTTTCTGTTGAAGTTTTGTGTGGATGAAGTGTTCGATGATCGAGAAGGTCTCGATGTGAGGAGAAGAAGGAGAGGCAAGAGCTCAAGCTTTGGGATGCCCAAGGCACCCCAAGTAAATATTAAAGGAAACTCAAGCGTCTAAGCTTGGGGATGCCCCGGAAGGCATCCCCTCTTTCTTCAACAAATATCGGTATGTTTTCGGATTCGTTTCGTTCATGCGATATGTGCAAATCTTGGAGCATCTTTTGCATTTAGTTTTCACTTTTATTTTATGCACCATGCTGTTATGAGATAGTCCTTGGTTGATTTATAGAATGCTCTTTGCACTTCACTTATATTCTTTGAGTATGGTTTTATAGAATGCTTCATGTGCTTCACTTATATCATTTGAAGTTTGGATTGCCTGTTTGTCTTCACATAGAAAACCGCCATTTGTAGAATGCTCTTTTTCTTCACTTATATTTGTTAGAGCATGGGCATATCTTTTGTAGAAAGAATTAAACTCTCTTGATTCACTTATATCTATTTAGAGAGTTGACAGGAACTGGTCATTCATAGTCATAAAATCCTACATAGAACTTGTAGATCACTGAATATGATATGTTTGATTCCCTGCAATAGTTTTGCGATATAAAGATGGTGATATTAGAGTCATGCTAGTGGGTAGTTGTGGATTGTAGAAATACTTGTGTTGAAGTTTGTGATTCCCGTAGCATGCACGTATGGTGAACCGTTATGTGATGAACTCGGAGCATGATTTATTTATTGATTGTCTTCCTTATGAGTGGCGGTCGGGGACGAGCGATGGTCTTTTCCTACCAATCTATCCCCCTAGGAGCATGCGCGTAGTACTTTGTTTCGATGACTAATAGATTTTTGCAATAAGTATGTGAGTTCTT
Organism: Aegilops longissima; assembly: GCA_021605205.1. Classification (NCBI taxonomy): domain Eukaryota; kingdom Viridiplantae; phylum Streptophyta; class Magnoliopsida; order Poales; family Poaceae; genus Aegilops; species Aegilops longissima. The sequence continues at coordinate 599,668,896 of CM038682.1, read as the reverse complement.
TATGACTAATGTTGAGTCCATGGATTATACGCACTATCACCCTTCCATCATTGCTAGCCTCTTCGGTACCGTGCATTGCCCTTTCTCACCTCGAGAGTTGGTGCAAACTTCGCCGGTGCATCCAAAAGCCCATGATATGATACGCTCTGTCACACATAAGCCTCATTATATCTTCCTCAAAACAGCCAGCATACCTACCTATCATGGCATTTCCATAGCCATTCCGAGATATATTGCCATGCAACTTCCATCATCATCATATACATGACTTGAGCATTCATTGTCATATTGCTTTGCATGCTTGTAAGATAACTAGCATGATGTTTTCATGGCTTGTCCGTTTTTTGATGTCATTGCTACGCTAGATCATTGGACATCCTGGTACACCGCCAGAGGCATTCATATAGATTCATATCTTTGTTCTAGATATCGAGTTGTAATATTGAGTTGTAAGTAAATAAAAGTGTGATGATCATCATTATTAGAGCATTGCCCCAGTGAGGAAAGGATGGTGGAGACTATGATTCCCCCACAAGTCAGGATGAGACTCCGGACTTTATCAAAAAATAAAAGAGGCCAAAGAAGCCCAAATAAAAAAGAGGCCAAAGAAGCCCACCAAAAAAAAGAAAAAAAAAGAAAAAGAGAGAAGGGGCAATGTTACTATCCTTTTACCACACTTGTGCTTCAGAGTAGCACCATGTTATTCATATAGAGAGTCTCTTGAGTTATCACTTTCATATACTAGTGGGAATTTTCATTATAGAACTTGGCTTGTATATTCCGATGATGGGCTTCCTCAAATGCCCGAGGTCTTCATGAGCAAGCAAGTTGGATGCACACCGATTTAGTTTCCAGTTTGAGCTTTCATCCACTTGTACCTCTTAGTGCATCCGTTGCATGGCAATCCCTACTCCTCACATTGACATCAATTGATGGGCATCTCCATAGTCCGTTGATTAGCCGCGTCGATGTGAGACTTTCTCCTTTTTGTCTTCTCCACACAACCTCCACCATCATATTCTATTCCACCTATAGTGCTATGTCAATGGCTCACGCTCATGTATTGCGTGAAAGTTGAAAAGGTTTGAGAACATCAAAAGTATGAAACAATTGCTTGGCTTGTCATCGGGGTTGTGCATGATGTGAATATTTTGTGTGGTGAAGATGGAGCATAGCCAGACTATATGATTTTGTAGGGATAACTTTCTTTGGCCATGTTATTTTGAAAAGACATGATTGCTTTATTAGTAGGCTTGAATATTGTTGTTTTTATGTCAAATGATAGACTATTGCTTTGAATCACTCGTGTCTTAATATTCATGCCATGAGTAGATACATGATCAAGATTATGCTAGGTAGCATTCCGCATAAAAAATTATCCTTTTTATCATTTACCTACTCGAGGACGAGCAGGAATTAAGCTTGGGGATGCTGATACGTCTCCATGTATCTATAATCTTTTATTGTTCCATGCCAATATTATACAACTTCCATATACTTTTGGAAACCTTTTATACTATTTTTGGGACTAACATATTGATCCAGTGCCTAGTGCCAGTTCCTGTTTGTTGCATGTTTTATGTTTCGCAGAAACCCCATATCAAACGGAATCCAAACGGGATAAAAACGTACGGAGAATATTTATGGAATATTTGGAAAATATGGGAAGAAGAATCAACGCGAGACGGTGCCCGAGGTGGCCACAGGCAGGGGGCGCGCCTGCCCCCCCCGCGAGCCTGACCCCCTCGTGGGCCACCCGTAAGGCGGTTGCTGCTCTTCTTCGGCTGCAAGAAAGCCAATTTTCAGGAAAAAATCTCGGCGAAGGTTTCGATCCAATCGGAGTTACGGAACTCCATATATATACGAAACGGTGAAAGGGTAGAATACCAGAGCACAGAAATAGAGAGAGACAGAGAGACAGGTCCAATCTCAGAGGGGCTCTCGCCCCTCCCATGCCATGAAGGCCAAGGACCAGAGGGGAAACCCTTCTCCCATCTAGGGAGGAGGTCAAGGAAGAAGAAGAAGAAGAAGGGGCCCCTCTCCCCCTCTCTTCCGGTGGCGCTGGAACGCTGACGTGGCCACCATCATCATCACCGCGATCTTCACCAACACCTCCGCCATCTTCACCAACATCTCCATCACCTTCCCCCCTCTATCTACAACGGTCCACTCTCCCGCAACCCGCTGTACCCTCTACTTGAACATGGTGCTTTATGCTTCATATTATTATCCAATGATGTGTTGCCATCCTATGATGTCTGAGTAGATTTTCATTGTCCTATTGGTGGTTGATGAATTGCTATGATTGATTTAATTTGCTTGTGGTTATGTTGATGTCCTTTGGTGCCCATCATATGAGCGCTCGCGTGGATCGCACCATAGGGTTAGTTGTATGTTGATAGGACTATGTATTGGAGGGCAAGAGTGACAGAAGCTTCATCCTAGCATAGAAATTGATGCATATGGGATTGAAGGAGGACTAATATATCTTAATGCTATGGTTGAGTTTTACCTTAATGAACGTTAGTAGTTGTAGATGCTTGCTAATAGTTCCAATCATAAGTGCATAGAATTCCAAATCAGGGATGACATGCTAGGAGTGGTCTCTCCCACATAAAACTTGCTATCGGTCTAGTAAAGTAGTCAGTTGCTTAGGGACAATTTCGCAACTCCTACCACCACTTTTCCACACTCGCTATATTTACTTTATTGTGCCTTTATCTAAACAGCACCTACTTTTTATTTACACGCTCTTTATTATCTTGCAAACCTATCCTAAAACACCTACAAAGTACTTCTAGTTTCATACTTGTTCTAGGTAAAGCGAACGTTAAGCGTGCGTAGAGTTGTATTGGTGGTCGATAGAACTTGAGGGAATATTTGTTCTACCTTTAGCTCCTCGTTGGGTTCGACACTCTTACTTATTGAAAGAGGCTACAATTGATCCCCTATACTTGTGGGTTATCATGCTTCAAAGTAGCACCATGATCTTCATGATAGATAGTCTCATATTTTGTCACTTTCATATACTAGTGGCAAATTTTCATTATAGAACTTGGATTGTATATTCCAATGATGGGCTTCCTCAAACTGCCCTAGGTCTTTGTGATCAAGCGAGTTGCATGCACACCCACTTTGTTTCTTTTGAGCTTTCACACACTTATAGCTCTAGTGCATCTGTTGCATGGCAATCCCTACTCACTTGCATCGATATCAATTGATGGGAATCTCCATAGCCCATTAAGTTGCCTTTTTGATGTGATACTCTTTCCTTCTTTTTGTCTTCTCCACAACCACCATGTTCTATTCCACCTATAGTACTATATCCATGGCTCACGCTCATGTATTGCGTGAAAGTTTAAAAAGTTTGAGAACATCAAAAGTATGAAACAATTGCTTGGCTTGTCATCGGGGTTGTGCATGATTTAATACTTTGTGTGATGAAGATGGAGCATAGCCAGACTATATGCTTTTGTAGGGATAACTTTCTTTGGCCATGTTATTTTGAGAAAACATGATTGCTTTGTTAGTATGCTTGAAGTATTATTGTTTTTATTTCAATATTAAACTTTTGTTTTGAATCTTTTGGATCTGAATATTCTTGCCACATAAAGAAGATTACATGGGTAAATATGTTAGGTAGCATTCCGCATCAAAAATTCCATTTTTATCATTTACCTACTCGAGGACGAGCAGGAATTAAGCTTGGGGATGCTTGATACGTCTCCAATGTATCTATAATTTTTTATTGTTCCATGCTATTATATTATCCATCTTGGATGTTTTATGTGCATTTATATGCTATTTTATATTATTTTTGGGACTAACCTATTAACCTAGAGCCTAGTGCCAGTTTCTGTTTTTCCTTGTTTTTGAGTTTTACAGAAAAGGAATATCAAATGGAGTCCAAACGAGCTAAAAAATTACGGTGATTTTTTATGGACCAGAAGAAGCCCACGGAGCATCAGAGTTGGGCCAGAAGAGTCCCAAGGCAACGGCCAGGGTGGAGGGCGCGCCACCTGGCTTGCCGCTGCCTCGTGGACGCCCATATGTGAAACCGGCGCCAAAAAATCTTATAAATCCCAAAAACCCCCAGAAAGAAACCTAGATCGAGAGTTCCTCCACCGTAAGCCTCTATAGCCACGAAAAACCAATCGGGAGCTGATGTATGTCTTGCGTGGGATACCCGTGCTTACAATGGGGTGTTCCATTGATTCACCTTATGTATGTTTTGGCACTCAATCGCGGATTCCCGAGGTAACATTGGGGTAATCTATGCATAGGGGTTGATGCACGTTTTTGTCCGTGTTTCTCCGGTAGGAATCTTGGGGCACTCTTTGAGGTTCTTTATGTTGGATTGAATATTATGATTCTAAAGTTGTTTGATGCATATCATATAATTGACCCACGGGTACTTTTTGTGACATTGGATTATCTAGGTGACATTAGGGTTGATTGATGTGTGTCATATGGTGTTATTTTATGATGAACTCAGGGTTTTTTGTGACACTTGTAGGAATAGCTCAATGGATTGGTCGAAAAGAGTAACTTTGACGTGGTTTCGTACCCTACAAACTATTTCATCTTATGTTCTCTATGATAGGAACTTTGGAGTGACTCTTTGTTGCACGTTGAGGGATTGCCATATGATTTAATTATGTTATCATTGTTGAGAGAACTTGCACTAGTGAAAGCATGAACCCTAGGCCTTGTTTTCAAGCATTGTAGTACTGTTTTTGCTCACTTTTGTTACTAGTTACCTTGCTGTTTTTATAGTTTTAGATTACAAAAACCTATATCCACTATCCATATTACAATTGTATCACCATCTCTTCGCGAACTAGTGCACCTATACAATTTACCATTGTATTGGGTGTGTTGGAGACACAAGAGACTATTTGTTATTTGGTTGCAGGGTTGTTTGAGAGAGACCATCTTCATCCTACGCCTCCCACAGATTGATAAACCTTAGGTCATCCACTTGAGGGAAAATTGCTACTGCCCTACAAAACTCTACGCTTGGAGGGCCAACACTATCCATATTACAAGAAGAAGGTTGCTTAGTAGACATCAATCATTCAGTTTATTGCTACTGCTTTCTTAATGTCAAATACATATTCCTTCGACCATGAGATCGTGCAACTCCCGGATACCGAGGAATATCTTGTGTGCTATCAAACATCACAACGTAACTGTGTGATCATAAAGATGCTCTACAGGCATCTCCGAAGGTGTCTGTTGAGTTAGCATGAATCGAGATTGGGATTTGTCACTCCGTGTAACGAGCGGCATCTCTTGGACTCTCGGTAGTACAACATCACAAGAAGCTTGCAAGCAAAGTGACTAAGGAGTTAGTTACGAGATCTTGTATTACAGAACGAGTAAAGAGACTTGCTAGTAACAGATTGAACTAGGTATGGAGATACCGATGTTCAAATCTCGGCAAACTAACATACCAACGGACAAAGGGAACTACGTACGTTGTCATAAAGGTTCGACTGATAAAGATCTTCGTAGAATTTGTAGGAACCAATATGGGCATCCAGGTCCCGCTATTGGTTATTGATCGGAGAAGCATCTCAGTCATGTCTACATCATTCTCGAACCCGTAGGGTCCGCACACTTAACGTTCGTTGATGATATAGTATTATATGAGTTATGTATGTTGGTGACCGAATGTTGTTCCTAGTCTCGGATGGGATCACAGACATGAAAAGGAGCTCGGAATGGTGCGGAGGTAAAGATTGATATATATATATATATATATATATATATATATATATATATATATATATATGATATGGTTGGGCCAAGGGGTAAGGCCCACGGGGCTTTATGTCGGTGCAAAAGGAAGTTTTGCGAAGGTCAGGGACCAGACGCCAGGGCGACCCTGGAGTCTGGCCCTGGGCCATACGCCGAGGCCCATGGCATCTGGGCCAGACACCGAGGACCGTGGCTTATGGTCCTGGAGTCCGAGAAGGACTCTTGCCTTGCGGGCTAAACCGACTTTGAGGAGGCTCTTTCTCCAAGAAACGACCCCAGGGCTCAACTATAAATAGAGGGGCAGGGCTAGCACCCGCTACACATCAAGTTTCACCAAGCCATGTGTAGCGACCCGACCTCAGACGGTCAAGCCTCTGTGTATCTGCGCCATCCCTGGATCAGTATGCTGGCACAGACAGTACATCAATGTATATATCAAAGTGCAATCACATGTATAAATAACGTAAAATGATATATACCTCATAATACTCAGCGGAAACAATCAAACGGGTGTGGAGTCCCATCAACGCCATCGGCAGGTTGAGTGTAGACCGTAACCCTGCATCGTAACTCTTACTCGTCGAAGAAAATCCTGCAACATGATACGTTGCAGCCATGTAGGTCAAGACATTGAATGTACCGCAAGATCACAATAAGAGAAAACAGATGATAAACTATACTATATGCGATGGCTTTGTGGCTCAGATCTGAGTTTTTTTTGCGTAAAAGCTAGTTTTATTTTCCTTACATCAAAGGAATAAATGAAGTCTGTACTATGGAGTTTTCTATCATGACATGGTTCCGCCAACCGATGTCTCATAGCCCAAAATCATCATATGTTGCCCACAATTAAGTTATCAATCCGGTGTTGAGAGTTCCGAGATAGATCCAAGTCCAGATGCTCAAATTGTCCGTAACCGGGGACACGGCTAATCGATTAGGTTTAAACCCTCTGCAGAGGTTTGTACACTTTACCCGCAAGATTCGATCCCTCTTTTCAAGTTCTCGCACTTCAGGGTGTTTGAGAACAAGATGACCGAAACATGGTCTTCCGAAGAGTTCCTCGACCATCGTGACGGTACTCATCCCATCCTACCGTAGTTCTACATCTGCTAGCACCGTCCCAGCCAGAGTCACAACTAAGGTCAACCAAGCCAGAGCCCATAATGACTTGCGGTTGCACAGGTAAGCTTCCGGGCATGAAGTATTCTTCCGTCTCTTTGAGTCTGGGTGAAGCTTTCCGCAAGATGTCATGGCGCTTCTCCATGCATCCCGCCAACCACTGGTTTCTCCAGGTGCCCACAACCGCCCTTCACCCAAAGAGTGTGTATTGAATTCTTGTCTTGAGTCTTGAAGTCTTGAGGCCTTGAAATTGCAGTCCTTGCAGATGCCATCATGGAGTTGTCGTCATTGACGAGAGTCCTCCTTCTTCACACCACTCGAGCACTCATACCAACCCCGTCTACTATAGCATAGCATAAACCAAAATAACGTCCCGGCTTGGTAACAGGTGATGGGTGCTTACCTCATGCATACTACTCAACTTCAAGAATCAATAACACTCTTTGGAGGGGTTGCAAAGATGCCACTAAGTGCAATAAAACATACGTATGAAAGCATGGTCAAAGTGAACTTGCCTTGTTGACGATCTTCAAAACTAGGGATTCAGTAGTAGTAAGCTTCAGACTCCGGAAATTCTACCGAGGCAAACAATAACTATAATAAGCACATAGCATATGATCACATAAAACAATAGCATAGTAATATAACACACCAAAACAAACAATTCAAAACTCAAAGGAAAAACTCGAAGAAATCCAACTCAAAGTTTTCCTACTTCAAGCAACAACTAAAAATAGTTTTATATAACAAAAAATTTCTCAACATAACCTAACCATGGGTTTATGTTAACTTAACATAAAGGAATGCATTAAGCAACTAGGAGCAAAAAGAATCAATTTAAAATCTATTATAAAACACCTATTAGGCCTACTCCAATTTATATTAAGAAAAATAAAATAAAAAGTTTTATTTAATATAAATAAAAGTTCACCCTATAAAGTGACAGAAACTATCCTAGGTTAATCAATCACATGTGAAAAATAAATTTATTTACTAATTAAAATAATAGGAAAACAGTAGCTAGTTAATTAATTAGATTAACAAGATTCTGCTTAAACTATTTTTTATTAATCCTAAATACCCAAATTAATTTCTATGGTTTGGCAATGTCAAAATAAAGTTGAGACCAAAAAGAATCATCCAAAAATAACTTTTCTAGCTCATGTTATAACAGATTTACTATTCTGACTAAAACTAAAATAAAGCAATTTTAGTTAATCTTAACATAGCTAAATATATTTTCTTCAGAAACTATAGAAAATTTGCAAACCAACAAAAAAAGAATCACCTAAAAATATTAAACAGAATAAAAGATATGAATTTTTCAAAACAGGAACTATTTTGTTAAAACAGAAAACGAAAATAAATGAAAAATGGCCTAATGGGCCTAACCTACGCACTGAGCGTAATATAAACTAAACGGGCCTAGGTTTTAACGAATCGGCCGATTTAAATAAAAACCTAACTTAAAAATAAACCGGACCGAACCGGTTTTATTTTAAAACATACCCCTTCGGGGGGGGATCTAATCTCGACCGTAGATGGGAGATCGGACGGACGAGGAGGGAGAGAGAGCTCACCGTGGGGAAGGTCGACGGCGAGCGGCTCGGACGTCGGCGGCGGCGGCGCTCCGATCGTCGGCGGGCTCCGCGAGGGCACGGGCGGACGCGGCGTTCAACGACGAGTCCAGCGGTGGTCGAGGTGGCGTCCGAGGTGGAAGGAGACGGACGGCGGCGAGGTCGAGGCGGCGGTGGCGTTCGGGCCGACGGTGGTGGCGCTCCGGTGGGTTTTGGGGGTGGGTGAGGGCACGGGGAGGTGTGGTCGAGCGAGGGAGTCCGGAGGTGGTCTCGGCGAGCTCGGGGTGGTCGGGTGGGTCGGGACGGCGGCAATGGCGGCGGGCGGCGGCCTCGGGCTCAGCGAGCCCTTGGGAGAGGGAGAGGTCCGGCGAGGGGAAAGGGGTGAGGGGGAACGGGTCGTGGGGGGTTTATAGGGGGCTCACCTTGGCGAGAGGCGATCGGGAGGATCGGCGAATCCGGATCCGCGGGATCCGGCGAAGTCAGCCTGCTCGGTGGCGTGGGCGAGGAAGAAGGGAGGGGGGGTCCCGTCGAGAGAGAGGGGGTGGCGCGCGTCGGGCGACCGACGCGAAGGATTCGGCGCTGGAGGGCGTTTGGCTAGCGCTGGGCGGCTCGGTCGCTACTGGTGGGCCGGGTGGGCCTTTGGCAAGCCAAGGGTGCCTCGGCGCTGGTTGGGCGATGCTTTGGCTGGCGCTGGGGGGTTTCTTCCTCTTTAAATTTTTTTATTTTTGAATAAAACAAAAACAGAGATATCTTTTAAAATATAAATATTTTATATCGGACATATATATACCAAAATGATCAGGGAATATTCCTATCATTTGAACATTTTCCAAAGGCAAAATCCAAACTTTATAAAATTCATTTTTTCAAATTCAAATAAAACTCAAATTTGAATTCAAAACCTTTGGCATTGTTTTCCTCTGATATTTTTGGAGTGTCATGTTTACTCCTCTCATACTTTTGCTCAATTATTTATCGGCATAGTTTTTGATATGATTCCCACTTGCCAAAGTTTGAATTCAAATTCCAAAACTCAAATTTGAAAGAGGGTTTCAAGGCACTTTCAAAATGACTTTCAATTTGATACTTTTAACTTCCAACTCATATTTCATATAATTAAAGAAGTCATTTTATCTTCCCTCATGAAAATCATTGAGTTGCATAAAGCTTTTGAATTTGAAATATTCCCAAATGAAATTCAAATCTTTTCCAAAACCCTTTTCATTCCAAATGGAAGAAGTCATGTCATCTTCACTCTAGGGTTTGGTGTTGGAATGAACTTGAATTCATTGAGATCCAAAAAGGCAAAGGGGAAAGTTTGGGAAAGTCATTTCATTCCCTCTCATTCAACTTTCAAAAGTTTTTTTCAAATTCCACTCAGTTTCACTCAATCAATCAAACCATCAATAAGACAAAAAGCATAGTTATTTATCTAATATAACATTCCAAAATTTTGAATTTTGGGATGTTACAAACCTACCACACTTAAAATGAATCTCATCCTCGAGATTCGAAGAGGCTAGCAAGAAAAGGTTAGGGGTTGGGGGTCTGCTTGCAAACGTTTGGTCAGAAAGGTCAGGGGTGCTACCACACTTAAAAACAAGGTTACGGTTCCAATAAACTCAGATACTTTCTCGGGAGTGCTGACAATATATGTCTCTTCACATATCTTACAATAGCTCCTTCACTAAAGCTCTTCTGTCAGAAGCATAGAGTTTTCCTCAGAATCTTGGGTCGGTTCGTCAAAGTTGTGGTTCGTCCGAGACTGGATCTTCTTAGCTGATAGGTCCGTGTCCATTCTAGACAACCATCGAAATACTCATGGTGGTCTACAATTTATGGTTTGTCCTGCAGAAAACGGGTCTGGGTTGAACCTCACCGTATAACCTACGATTGGCAACGGTTGCCTGTAAAGGGGTTCCATCGTCCTACCATTCTATGGTTTTATGGTTTATCGCGTCGACACTCTTCTAAGGTTTTCGAGGCTCTCTGATTTTCCATCAACATATGATAGTTCATGATAGAAGTCTCCGGTATGGGGGCCAATCCATCCCGTACTTGAATCATTACCACATACGTAAACAGTGAATCACGTATTCTAACACTTGGGCATACTCACAAGCATTGCAGGACTTCTCTTGTTCCCGAACTGGTTTCGAGTAAATCCATGGTTTCTGCAAGCTGAACAAACATCTATCGTTACTTCACCACTCTCAGGTTTTTGCGTAATCTCCTACGAAACATATGATGATTGGATCACCGATTCTTCCAAATTTCTTCCTTCATCAAGGTTACATCTGTTCCTTTTCAAAATCCTGGGCCTGTGGGTTATGGCCCACTTCAGCTCTTGTACCAGCTTAATTCATCCTTCCTAGGATTCCATATTTCAACGTTACATCCCCTGTAAATCCAATAGTACTTCTTCCTTCATACTCTTGTGGTGACGATCATACAAATCTCCAACTTATTTGTCCAGCTTCCTGCTATGGGCCGTCATGATTAACACATTTCTTTCTTCATTGATCCTGTGGCTTTACAGAGTACTATGACCAAAAGAAATGCACAAGTTTATCCATAAAATCTCATTATTCTCATATCAATCTTTCATTACATCCTTAATCATTTTTCGTGAATCCAAATTCCAAAAAGTTTATTACAAATGCTGACACCCACATGGTTCGGTATGGTCAGACATTACTTCCAACTTTATTCATTTTTCCTCCTGGGTGTGTCCTATTTCTCCGCAAATCTTGCAAGCACAAGGTTTCTTCTTCGGGTTATCGTAGTGCTTCTGGATAAGACGGGATCTTGTCAGAGTCTTCTTGAATTCTTCCCAAGTCTTTGCTCCATTCCATCCCTGTATAGCTTGATGCATCTGCCACCATGTTGCAGCACTTCCTTCAAAGTACTGAAGAGCGTACGATACTTCATTCTTCCTTGAAACCAAATTGCTCCCGAAGTGACTTTCCATGTTCTGCATCCATAGCTCTGCCTCGGGCTGAGTCTTCGGTCCAGAGAATATCAGTCCAACTTCATTCATCATCTAATGGGTCCAAAAGTTTTGGGATGAGATATGAGAGAGGTGGGGAGGGATATACACACAATACAAGCAATAGTTTTTTTTTGAAGAAACAAGTTTTACTTTGTGGCTGTCGGAAAACATCAAACAAATGATAGCTCACACATCGTCGCATCTAACGTAAGTGTGTAACAGGGGTTTGGTCTTCTAAAGGTCAAATATTTCTTCAGGAACTTCAAATCTTCGGAGTCTTCAACTGTTGTAGCTTCTAATACATGGTGAGATCCTCTTTACTCTGAAGAGGTCATCAGTTCTCCGATATCAAATCCTTCTTGGAGCGTCTTCAGTTGATCCTCCGGGTGATCAAAGGATATGGTGTATTCTACTATTTGAGGGTGAGAGTGTCTATTTGATAAAATCTGAAAAGATGAGAAGTAAGAGTCTCTTTTGTAAATAAAGTTTTTTTTTGAGATATCCTGTCCTAGGGGCTTTCCGATTTCTAGGGTCACGCCCTACACCAACATGTGCTCGATACCATTTCAGAGCGACCCGACCTCGAATAAATCAAGCCTCGTGTATCTGTGCCATCCTCGGATCAAGTATCTTTGCACACACAAGACATCAATGTATATATCAAAGTGCAATCACATGTATAAATAACGTAAAATGATATATACCTCATAATACTCAGCGGAAACAATCAAACGGGTGTGGAGTCCCATCAACGCCATCGGCAGGTTGAGTGTAGACCGTAACCCTGCATCGTAACTCTTACTCGTCGAAGAAAATCCTGCAACATGATACGTTGCAGCCGTGTAGGTCAGTACATTGAATGTACCAGAAAGATCACAATAAGAGAAAACAGATGATAAACTATACTATATGCAGTATGGCTTTGTGGCTCTGTATCTGAGTTTTGTTTGCGTAAAAGCTAGTTTTATTTTCCTTACATCAAAGGAATAAATGAAGTCTGTACTATGGAGTTTTCTATCATGACATGGTTCCGCCAACCGATGTCTCATAGCCCAAAATCATCATATGTTGCCCACAATTAAGTTATCAATCCGGTGTTGAGAGTTCCGAGATAGATCCAAGTCCAGATGCTCAAATTGTCCGTAACCGGGGACACGGCTAATCGATTAGGTTTAAACCCTCTGCAGAGGTTTGTACACTTTACCCGTAAGATTCGATCCCTCTTTTCAAGTTCTCGCACTTCAGGGTGTTTGAGAACAAGATGACCAAACATGGTCTTCCCAAGAGTTCCTCGACCACCGTCCGTACTCATCCCATCCTACCGTAGTTCTACATCTGCTAGCACCGTCCCCAGCCAGAGTCACAACTAAGGTCAACCAAGCCAGAGCCCATAATGACTTGCGGTTGCACAGGTAAGCTTCCGGGCATGAAGTATTCTTCCGTCTCTTTGAGTCTGGGTGAAGCTTTCCGCAAGATGTCATGGCGCTTCTCCATGCATCCCGGCCAACCACTGGTTTCTCCAGGGTGCCCGTCAACCGTCCTTCACCCAGTAGTGTGTATTGAATTCTTGTCTTGAGTCTTGAAGTCTTGAGGCCTTGAAATTGCAGTCCTTGCAGATGCCATCATGGAGTTGTCGTCATTGACGTAGAGTCCTCCTTCTTCACACCACTCTCGAGCACTCATACCAACCCCGTCTACTATAGCGTAGCATAAACCAAAATAACGTCCCGGGCTTGGTAACAGGGTGATGGGTGCTTACCTCATGCATACTACTCAACTTCAAGAATCAATAACACTACTGGAGGGGGTTGCAAAGATGCCACTAAGTGCAATAAAACATACGTATGAAAGCATGGTCAAAGTGAACTTGCCTTGTTGACGATCTTCAAAAACTAGGGATTCGTAGTAGTAAGCTTCGCACTCCGGAAATTCTACCGAGGCAAACAATAACTATAATAAGCACATAGCATATGATCACATAAAACAATAGCATAGTAATATAACACACCAAAACAAACAATTCAAAACTCAAAGGAAAAACTCGAAGAAATCCAACTCAAAGTTTTCCTACTTCAAGCAACAACTAAAAATAGTTTTATATAACAAAAAATTTCTCAACATAACCTAACCATGGGTTTATGTTAACTTAACATAAAGGAATGCATTAAGCAACTAGGAGCAAAAAGAATCAATTTAAAATCTATTATAAAACTCCTATTAGGCCTAATCCAATTTATATTAAGAAAAATAAAATAAAAGTTTTATTTAATATAAATAAAAGTTCACCCTATAAAGTGACAGAAACTATCCTAGATTAATCAATCACATGTGAAAAATAAATTTATTTACTAATTAAAATAATAGGAAAACAGTAGCTAGTTAATTAATTAGGATTAACAAGATTCTGCTTAAAACTATTTTTTATTAATCCTAAAATACCCAAATTAATTTCTATGGTTTGGCAATGTCAAAATAAAGTTGGGACCAAAAGAATCATCCAAAAATAATTTTTCTAGCTCATGTTATAACAGATTTACTATTCTGACTAAAACTAAAATAAAGCAATTTTAGTTAATTTTAACATAGCTAAATATATTTTCTACATAAACTATAGAAAATTTGCAAACCAACAAAAAAATAATCACCTAAAAATATTAAACAGAATAAAAGATATGAATTTTTCAAAACAGGAACTATTCTGTTAAAACAGAAAACGAAAATAAATGAAAAATGGCCTAATGGGCCTAACCTACGCACTGAGCGTAATATAAACTAAACGGGCCTAGGGTTTTAACGAATCGGCCGATTTAAATAAAAACTAACTTAAAAATAAACCGGACTAACTAAACCGGACCGAACCGGTTTTATTTTAAAACATACCCCTTCGGGGGGGGGGGGGGATCTAATCTCGACCGTAGATGGGGGATCGGACGGACGAGGAGGGAGAGAGAGCTCATCGTGGGGAAGGTCGACGGAGAGCGGCTCGGAAGTCGGCGGCGGCGGCGCTCCGATCGTCGGCGGGCTCCGGCGAGGGCACGGGCGGACGCGGAGTTCGACGGCGAGTCCAGCGGTGGTCGAGGTGGCGTCCGAGGTGGAAGGAGACGGACGGCGGCGAGGTCGAGGCGGCGGTGGCGTTCGAGCGTCGACGGTGGTGGCGCTCCGGTGGGTTTTGGGGGTGGGTGAGGGCACGGGGAGGTGTGGTCGAGCGAGGGGAGTCCGGAGGTGGTCTCGGGCGAGCTCGGGGTGGTCGGGGTGGGTCGGGGCGGCGGCAATGGCGGCGGCGGCGGCCTCGGCTCAGCGAGGCCTTGCGGGAGAGGAGAGGTCCGCGAGGGGAAAGGGGTGAGGGGGAACGGGTCGTGGGGGGGTTTATAGGGGGCTCACCTTGGCGAGGGAGGCGATCGGGAGGAGATCGGCGAATCCCGGATCCGGCGGGATCCGGCGAGCGGCGGCGCGGCTCGGTGGCGTGGGCGAGGGGGAAGAAGGGAGGTGGGGGTCCCACCGTCAGAGAGAGAGAGGGCGCGCGCGGTCGGGCGACCGACGCCAAGGATTCGGGCGTGGGGGGCGTTTGGCTCATGGCTGGGCCGCTCGGTCGCGCTGGTGGGCAGGGCCGGGGCCTGGGGCGCTGTGGGTGCCTCAGCGCTGGTTGGGCCAATGCTTTGGCTGGCGCTGAGGGGGGTTTCTTCCTCTTTAAATTTTTTATTTTGAATAAAACAAAACAGAGATATCTTTTAAAATATAAATATTTTATATAGGACATATATATACCAAAATGATCAGGGGAATATTCCCTATCATTTGAACATTTTTCCAAAGGCAAAATCCAAACTTTATAAAAATTCATTTTTTTCAAATTCAAATAAAACTCAAATTTGAATTCAAAACCTTTGGCATTGTTTTCCTCTGATATTTTTGGAGTGTCATGTTTACTCCTCTCATACTTTTGCTCAAGTATTTATCAGGCATAGTTTTTGATATGATTCCCACTTGCCAAAGTTTGAATTCAAATTCCAAAACTCAAATTTGAAAGAGGGTTTCAAGGCACTTTCAAAATGACTTTCAATTTGATACTTTTTAACCTCCAACTCATATTTCATATAATTAAAGAAGTCATTTTATCTTCCCTCATGAAAATCATTGAGTTGCATAAAGCTTTTGAATTTGAAATATTCCCAAATGAAATTCAAATCTTTTCCAAAACCCTTTTCATTCCAAATGGAAGAAGTCATGTCATCTTCACTCTAGGGTTTGGTGTTGGAATGAACTTGAATTCATTGAGATCCAAAAAGGCAAAGGGGAAAGTTTGGGAAAGTCATTTCATTCCCTCTCATTCAACTTTCAAAAGTTTTTTTCAAATTCTACTCAGTTTCACTCAATCAATCAAACCATCAATCAGACAACAAGCATAGTTATTTATCTAATATAACATTCCAAAATTTTGAATTTTGGGATGTTACACCATGTGTCGGCAACCCTGCCCCCTCTAGTTTATCCTCCATCGTAGTTTCCATTGTGCTTGGAGAAGCCCTGCGGAGATTGTTCTTCACCACCACCGTCACCATGCTGTCGTGCTGCCGGAACTCATCTACTACTTCGCCTCTCTTGCTGGATCGAGAAGGCGAGGACGTCACCGAGCTGAACGTGTGTTGAACGCGGAGGTTCTTGATACGTCTCCAACGTATCTACTTTTCCTAATGCTTTTCCTCTTGTTTTGGACTCTAATTTGCATGATTTGAATGAAACTAACCCCGGGCTGACGCTGTTTTCAGCAGAACTGCCATGGTGTTGTTTTTGTGCACAAATAGAAGTTCTCGGAATGGAACAAAACTCTGCGAGGAATTTTTATACGATAATAGAGAATTTCTAGAGCCAAGACCTGCTAGAGAGGGGCACCTGGGTGGGCACAACCCACCAGGGTTCGCCCCCCTCACCAGGCGCGCCCAGGTGGGTTGTCCCCCTGGTGGCCCCGCAGACCCTGAAACCGATGCTATAAAATCCTATTTTTCCAGAAAAAAAACCAGGGAGAAAGAATTATCGCGATCCACGAGACGGAGCCCCCGTCACCTCCCGTTCTTCATCGGGAGGCCAGATCTGGAGTCCGTTTGGGGCTCCGGAGAGGGGGATCTTCGTTCTTCGTCATCACCAACCCTCCTCCATCGCTAATTCCATGATGCTCCCCACTGGGAGTGAGTAATTCCTTCGTAGGCTCGCTGGTCGATGAGGAGGTTGATGAGATTCATCATATAATCGAGTTAGTTTTGTTAGGGCTTGATCCCTAGTATCCACTATGTTCTAAGATTGATGTCGCTATAACTTTGCCATGCTTAATGCTTGTCACTTTGGGCCCGGGTGCCATGAACTCAGATCTGAACTGTTTATGTTATGATCATTATAGCCATGTTTTAGATCTGATCTTGCAAGTTATAGTCACCTACTACGTGTTATAATTCGGCAACCCCGGAGTGACAATAGTCGGGCCCACTCCCGGTGATGACCGTAGTTTGAGGAGTTCATGTATTCACAATGTGTTAATGCTTTGTTCCGGTTGTCTATTAAAAGGAGGCCTTAATAACCCTTAGTTTCCAATATGGACCCCGCTGCCACGGGAGGGTAGGACAAAAGATGTCATGCAAGTTCTTTCCATAAGCACGTATGACTATTTACGGAATACATGCCTACATTATATTGACAAACTGGAGCTAGTGTCGTATCGCCCTAGGTTATAACAGTCTCATGATGAATATCATCCAACAAGTCACCGATCCAATGCCTACGAATTTATCTTATATTGTTTCTGCTAAGTTACTACTGCTATCATCACTATTACACTTGCTACAAAATATTGCTATCACTGTTACTGTTACTGTTACTACTGCTGCTGCTACTATTATCAAAACTATCATACTACTTTGCTACTGATCACCTTGCTGCAGATAATTAATCTCCAGGTGTGGTTGAATTGACAACTCAGCTGCTAATACCTTCAAATATTCTTTGGCTCCCCTTATGTCGAATCTATAAATTTAGGTTGAATAGTCTACCATCGAAAATTGTTGCGATCCCCTATACTTGTGGGTTATCAAGACCTTTTTCTGGCGCCGTTGCCGGGGAGCATAGCTATATTTGTTGAGTCACTTGGGATTATTATCAATTTATCACTATGAAGAATCTGAAGGATCCTAATACCAATATTTTTCCCTCTAAGACGAGGGGAGGTAAGGAACTGCCATCCAGTTCTGCTTTAGTTTCACCTTCTGTTATGAGTAAACTTGCAACACCACCACATGCTATCAATTCTAATATGTCGCAAGTTATTGATGATGCTACTTCTGCTATGGATAATGCTTATGATGATGCTAGTACGTTTCTTGATAATGATGATGTGCCACTTGGTGAATTTCTTGATGAACAAATTGCTAGAGTAATACAACATGATGTTGTTGAATCTGATGATGAGCTTGAACCTGAAACTCCTGAAACACCTGTTAGAACGAGCCTTCCTAGATATGAACTACCTAAGGTACCGGAAGGTTATGTTATGAATGAGGAGACAACTAGAGATATTCTTGCTTGTAGGGATAGAGATGATCTAGAGAGATTACTATGCAAGTATAAAGAAAAATCTCTGAATGCTAGAATGAAATGTGATCCTAAGTTTGCTACTTCACTTATCTTTATTGATGATAAGGATTACGAATTCTCTGTCGACCCAGAGTTAATTACTTTGGTTGAATCTGATCCTTTCCATGGTTATGAAACTGAAACTGTTGTGGCACATCTTACTAAGTTGAATGATATAGCCACCCTTTTTACTCATGATGAGAAAGCTCGCTATTACTTTATTCTAAAATTATTTCCTTTCTCAATAAAGGGTGATGCTAAAGCTTGGTACCAAACTCTTGCTCCTGGTTGTGTGCGTAGTCCCCAGGATATGATTTATTACTTCTCTGAAAAATAATTCCCTGCTCATAAGAAACAAGCTGCCCTGCAGGAAATATTTAACTTTGTGCAAACTAAAGAAAAGAGTCTCCCACAAGCTTGTGGGAGGCTTTGCCAATTACTTAATGCTTTGCCTGATCATCCTCTTAAGAAAAATGAAATACTTGATATCTTTTATAATGGGCTAAATGATGCTTCTAGGGACTTCCTAGATAGTTGTTCTGGTTGTGTTTTCAAGGAACGAACTGTTGGGCAAGCTGATGAATTATTGAATAACATATTGAAAAATTATGATGATTGGACTCTTCCTGAACCACCGGCTAAACCCACTCCAAAGAAGAGGGGTATATTATATCTCAGTCCTGAAGATATGCAAGAGGCAAAGAAATCTATGAAGGAAAAAGGTATTAAAGCTGAGTATGTTAAAAATTTACCTCCTACTGAAGAAATACATGGTCTTAATACACCAGCACTGCCTAAGGTGGTAGAGGTAAATTCTCTAATTAAGTTTAATGATAATGACAATCCTCACAATATGCATCCTAGTCAATGCCTTTATGAGTTTGAAAACTTTATTAGAAAACAAGATCACTTCAATGCAAATGTTATGAAACAATTGAAATATAATTCTGATATGATTGCTCGCTTGAGTGAACTGTTATTTAGAATTTCCAATGATGTTAGAGGTGTTGGAAAGCATGCTTCTATGGTTCAAACTCAGTTAGAACAAGTTGCTAAATCTCAAAGAGAATTGCTTGATGAAATGAATAATAATATGCATGACTTTGTTGTTAGAGTTGCAATTAGAGGAGGTAAAATGACTCAGGAACCACTTTATCCTAAGGGGAACCCAAAAAGAATTGAACAAGACTCACAAAGAAATAACACTAGTGCACCTAGTCCTTCTAAAAAGAAGAAGAAGAAGAAGAAGAAGAAAAATGATAGGACTTTGCATGCTTCTAGTGAACCTGAAATAGAAAAACCTCCTGATAATGAAAATGAAACTTCTATCTCAGATGCTGAAACTCAATCTGGTAATGAACATCCACCTAGTGATAATCAAAAAGATAATGCCGAGGTTCATGAAGATGCTCAACCCAATGAAAAAGAACCAGATAATGATATTGAGATAGAACCACCTGTTGATCTTGTTAACCCACAACCTAAGAATAAAAGGTATGATAAAAGAGACTTCATTGCTAGAAAACATGGTAAAGAAACAAAACCGTGAGTTCAAAAACCTATGCCTTTTCCACCCAAGTCAACTAAAAAGAAAGATGATGAAGAATTTGAACGCTTTGCTGAAATGCTGAGGCCAGTCTTTTGCGTACTCTCTTGACTGATATCTTGAAAATGCTTCCTTATGCAAAGTATATGAAAGACATCATCACTAATAAGAGAAAAATACCGGAAGCTGAAATATCCACTATGCTTGCTAATTATACTTTCAAAGATGGAGTACCTAAAAAACTTAGAGATCCGGGAATACCAACTATACCTTGCTCTATCAAAAATAATTATGTGAAAACTGCTTTGTGTGATTTAGGAGCTGGTGTTACTATTGTGCCTTTCTTTTTATATAAAAGACTTGACTTGAATAAACTCACACCTACTGAAATATCTTTGCAAATGGCTGACAAATCAACTGCCATACCTATTGGTATATGTGAGGATGTGCCCGTTGTTGTTGCTAATGTTACTATTTTGACTGACTTTGTTATACTTGAGACGCCCGAGGACAACAACATTTCGATTATCCTTTGTAGAACCTTCTTGGAAGTTTTCAAATACCTCTACCTACTGTCAAAAAGAAATATGAAATGCTTATTGTTGTTGACATTCATATCCCCATTGAGGTAACTTAGTGATTTACGAAAGTTCTTCGGTTTCATGCTAATCGAAAGTGGTTGTTAATAAGACCTGATCAACCTTATTAATGAATTATTTTTGAGGAGTATGAAGTTGATGAATTTAGTAAGCACTACCTTCTGTCCTTACATTTTGTTTTCTGTTTTTACTAGTTAAATAAAATAAAATGCCATGTTTTTTCTGTTTTCTGAATTTCCTGTGCAATAAAAAGATGACCCAAAAATAAAAGTTCTCATAATACTGTAAAAATTTAATACGATTTTTTCTGAAAATTTCTGAATTTCTGGTGCAAATAATATCAGAGGGAGGTGCACCAGGTGGGCACAACTCACCTGGGCGCGCTAGGACCCCCAGGCGCGCCCTGGTGGGTTGTGGTCCCCATGTGCCCCCCTCACTTATCTCTTGATCCCACATCATCACTTAACTCCAGAAAAAAAATCTCCATTGCTCTCTCTCCCGTGTTCTTGCCCTCAAACCCGCGGATTTCGATCTCTTTGCTCGAAGCTCCGTTTCCGAAACTGTTTCGGGGGATTGTTTCTTGGTATGTGACTCCACTGTTTGTCCAATTAGCTTTTGTTTTAGTGGTTTATATTTTGAATAATTAGCTACTCTTGGTGCTGCTGTAGATGAGCTTACATGTTGAATTCTTATTGTTCTAAGTAGTTTTAATGCTTGTTGTGGCCTCTATGTATCCCTATGAGTAGTTGCTATCAATTTAATAAAGTTTTGTTGACAATTTTTTGCCACCCAAGAAAATTATTTTCAGAAAATTGTACGCGAACATGATGAACCTATTTGGAAGGAGTTCTTCGAGGAGATGATCCTCGGGGGCATCTTCTAGTGACAGTTCTGCTCGCCGGTCTTATGTAGAACCAAGTGAAAGTTCCACACGAGATGACGCCACCAAAACATGATTATGGCCTTGCGATGAATATATAATGCGTGTGGGAATTAAGCAGGAATTTGAGCAATATGTTCACAATGCTGGTCTCAGTCCCTACATCTCAGATAAGTGCGAACAACGCCGCCTTCTTACTAAATCGTTTGTCAGAGGGTTTAAATTCTTCCCTCGTGAGTCAAGGGTGTCGTTTATGCTTTATGATAATCCATTCACTATCTCACTAGAGAATTTTGCTTACCATTGCAAACTTTCATTTTGGGGTTCGTTTGACGAACCACCAAAGGCTGAGTTCGAATCTTTCCTGATTAGTCTTTGTTACGGTGAAACGAGGGGAGTAACACAAGGTAGAATAAAGAGCATTCATTTTCCGCAATTCAGTACTTTGCATTATTCAATGGTAAATGTATAGTAAGCAAGCAAGACTGTAGTATGCTTTGTGCTCATGACTTGAGCCTCATACGCACCGCTCTCACTGGTGAAAGGAATTATAACCTTGGAGCGACTGTTGCACGTAGACTTCAGCATAACGCTAACAGTGGCTATTTCTACGGTGGAATTTATGCCACGCGTTTAGCACGAGGGCTTGGTGTTTCACCTTTGCCCTTTGATCCTATCCTACCCATGCAGTATTTAGATTTTGATGCCTTGAAAGATCATAAAATCCTTAAAGAAAAGAATCATGACTTCACTTATAATTTGTTATTTAACCAAACATCTATTGTGCACACATATTTGCCTACGCCTGCTCTTTTTGACTATCACAGCAAGGGAAGATATATTTTCCTTGAGAGCGAGGCACGAGCCCACAACACAGTAGTGGAGGCAGCATGCCGGGCCGAGGCCTTCGCACCAAGAACCTCCATGAGCTACCACGCCGACTCCTATCCAAGCTACTGATCGACTACCAAGTTAGGCCAAAAGCCTAAGCTTGGGGGAGTACGTGTTCCCACCGACATTATATTCATGTTCACACATATCATTTTATCTGTCGGTGTTCACACTTTTTCATTGTATCATCCATGCTTAGATTTATTTTCTTGCTTTCTTCATGTGTGTTTGAAAAACTTTAGAAAAACCAAAAAGATTAGTTGTAGTAGTCTACTTTCTATGCATGCTTAGTAGTAGCACCAAAAAGAAAACCCAAAAATATTTCCTTGTTCTTCTTTTGCTTGTCTGGAGCTTTCCCGTGTAAATAGTTTTCTTGTTTTTGCTTTTCCCTTTTATTTGCTTGTTCAAGAAAACCAAAAACTCCAAAAGTATTTCAGTGTGTTTCTCTGAATTTCTTTTCCTTTTTATTCGAGTCTTGCCAAGGAGAAGACCAATAAAATTTTGAGTGGCTCTCATATGAATAACTGTTGAACTAATAAAGAGCATATTTTACCTTGTCTTCTCCTGTTGAATAAAATGTTTTGCAGATTCCAGCTTAGTCCACGACACTCTTGCACTATTATTATTTTCATATCGTTTGGTCGTGCAAGTGAAAGGCAATAATGACGATATTCGATGAACTAGCCGT
The DNA here is from genome assembly GCA_021605205.1 of Aegilops longissima. Classification (NCBI taxonomy): domain Eukaryota; kingdom Viridiplantae; phylum Streptophyta; class Magnoliopsida; order Poales; family Poaceae; genus Aegilops; species Aegilops longissima. Next base: position 599,646,220 of record CM038682.1, on the reverse strand, counting down.
GGCAGAGAGAAATGGGTATGAACTCGACTTGTTCTGTTTATGTAAATATGCTTAACCTAGTATCCATGATTCAGCCCATTATGATTAAACAAGTTTGTAATGACAATTAGAGATTATAGTTTCTCATGCCATGCATAAGTAGCTGGGAGTTGATAATGATTTATCTTGGATATCAACATAGCGTTGGAATGATTGTGATGTAGTATGATGATATGGTATCCTCCTCTGAATGCTTGAGTGGCTTGACTTGGCACATGTTCATGCATGTAGCTGAATCAAAACCAACATAGCCTCAAATGATATTTATGTTCATGGTGTTCATATCCTACTCATGCTAGTGTCCAATGTTATTTATGCATAATGCATGGTTATGACCGTTGTTGCTCTTTAGCTGGCCGCTTCTCAATCTAATTGCTAGCCTTCGCCTGTACTAAGTGGGAACTCTGTTTGTACATCAAAAACCTTGAACCCAAAGTTATTCCAGATAAGTCCACCATACCTAACTATCTGCGGTATTACCCTGCCGTCTGCTACGTCTTGAGCTTGCATTGGTTTTCCCCGAAGAGGAGGGGATGATGCAGCACAGTAGCGTAAGTATTTCCCTCAGTTTTTGAGAACCAAGGTATCAATCCAGTAGGAGGCCACGCGCAAGTCCCCCGTACCTGCACAAAACGATATCTACGCGCAACCAACGCGATTAGGGGTTGTCAATCCCTTCACGGTCACTTACGAGAGTGAGATCTGATAGAGATAATATTTTTGGTATTTTTGGTATAAAGATGCAAAGTGAAAAGTAAAAGCAAAGCAAGTAAATAAAGTGATGGAGATTGATATGATGATAATAGACCCGGGGGCCATAGGTTTCACTAGTGGCTTCTCTCAAGAGCATAGATATTCTACGATGGGTGAACAAATTACTGTTGAGAAATTGACAGAATTGATCATAGTTATGAGTATATCTAGGCAATGATCATGTATATAGGCATCACATCCGAGACAAGTAGACCGAAACGATTATGCATCTACTACTATTACTCCACTCGTCGACCGCTATCCAGCATGCATCTAGACTATTAAGTTAAAAACAGAGTAACGCCTTAAGCAAGATGACATGATGTAGAGGAATGAATTCATGCAATATGATAAATACCCCATCTCGTTATCCTCGATGGCAACAATACAATACGTGCCTTGCAACCCCTTCTGTCACTAGCTAAGGACACCGCAAGATTGAACCCAAAGCTAAGCACTTCTCCCATTGCAAGAACTACCAATCTAGTTGGCCAAACCAAACGGACAATTCGAAGAGACTTGCAAAGATAACTCAATCATACATAAAAGAATTCAGAGAAGAATCAAATATTTTCCATAGATAACCTGGATCATAAACCCACAATTCATCGGTCTCAACAAACACACCGCAAAAAGAAGATTACATCAAATAGATCTCCACGAGAGAGGGGGAGAACATTGTATGGAGATCCAAAAAGAGAGAAGAAACCATCTAGCTACTAGCTATGGACCCGAAGGTCTGAAGTAAACTACTCACACTTCATCGGAGGGGCTATGGTGTTGATGTAGAAGCCCTCCATGGTGGATGCCCCCTCCGGCGGAGCTCCGGAACAGGCCCCAAGATGGGATCTCGTGGATACAGGAAGTTGCGGCGGTGGAATTAGGTTTTTGGCTCCTTCGTTGATCTGTTGGGGGTACGTAGGTATATATAGGAGGAAGGAGTGCGTCGGTGGAGTGTCAGGGGACCCACGAGGCAGGGGGCGCGCCCAGGGGGGCGCCCTCCACCCTCATGACCGCCTCTGGCACTTCTTGGAGTAGGGTCCAAGTCTCCTGGATCACGTTCGGTGAGAAGATCACGTTCCCGAAGGTTTCATTCCGTTTGGACTCCGTTTGATATTTCGTTTCTTCGAAACACTTAAATAGGCAAAAAACAGCAATTCTGGGTTGGGCCTCTGGTTAATAGGTTAGTCCCAAAAGTAATATAAAAGTGGAAAATAAAGCCCATTATAGTCCAAAACAATAGATAAAGTAGCATGGAGCAATCAAAAATTATTGATACGTTGGAGATGTATCAGGCATCCCCAAGCTTAATTCATGCTCGTCCTCGAGTAGGTAAACGATAAAAAGAGAATTTTTGATGTGGAGTGATACTTTGGCATAATTTCAATGTAAATCTTCTTAATTGTGATATGAATATTCACATCCGAAAGATTCAAGACAAAAGTTCATATTGACATAAAACAATAATACTTCAAGCATACTAATCAAAATAATGATGTCATCTCAAAATAACATGGCCAAAGAAAGTTCATCCCTACAAAATCATATAGTTAGGCTATGCTTCATTTTCATCACACAAAGATGTTACCAACTTCTATACCCCCGATGACAAGCCAAGCAATTGTTTCATACTTAAATAATCTCAAACTTTTGAAACCTTCACACAATACATGAGCATGAGCTATGGATATAGCACTATGGGTGGAATAGAGTATGATGATGGGGATTGTGTGGAGAAGACAAAAAGGAGAAAGTCCCACATTAACGAGGATAATCAACGGGCTATGGAGATGCCCATCAATTGATGTCAACATGAGGAGTAGGGATTGATATGCAACGGATGCACTAGAGCAATGCTCAACAAAAGAAAACTAGTGGGTGTGCATCCAACTTGCTTGCTCATGAAGACCTAGGGCATTTGAGGAAGCCCATCGTAGGAATATACAAGCCAAGTTCTATAACGAAAAATTCCCACTAGTAAAGAAAGACAACTTATGAGACTCAGTATATGAAAAACATGGTGCTACTTTGAAGCACAATATATGAGACTCACTACATGAAGAACAAGGTGCTACTTTGAAGCACAAAATATGAGACCTACTACATGAAGAACATTGTGCTACTTTGAAGCACAAGTGTGGAAAAAGAGATAGTAGCATTGCCCTTTTCTTTTCTTTCTTTTTTTGGGCCTCTCTTTGTTTTTGGCCTTTCTCTTTTTTTTGTTTGGGCAATGCTCTAATAATGATGATCATCACACTCCTATTGATTACAACATAAGGATTACAACTCGAAACTAGAACAAGGTATGACTACATATGAATGCCTCCGGCGGTGTACCGGGATGGTGCAATGAATCAAGAGTGACATGTATGAAAATAATGCATGGTGGCTTTGCCACAAATACGATGTCAACTACATGATCATGCAATGGCAATATGACAAAAGTAAGGTATGTCATGATGATGATGGTGGAAGTTGCATGGCAATATATCTCGGAATGGCTATGGAAATGCCATAATAGGTAGGTATGGTGGCTGTTTTGAGGAAGATATAAGGAGGTTTATGTGTGATAGAGCGTATCGTATCACGGGGTTTGGATGCACCGGCGAAGTTTGCACCAACTCTCAATGTGAGAAAGGGCAATGCACGGTACCGAAGAGGCTAGTAATGGCGGAAAGGTAAAAGTGTGTATAATCCGTGGACTCAACATTAGTCAAAAGAACTCATATACTTATTGCAAAAATTTAGAATTCATCAAAATCAAGTACTACGCGCATGCTCCTAGGGGGATAGATTGGTAGGAAAAGACCATCGCTCGTCCCCGACCGCCACTCATAAGGATACACAAGCCAGGTACACTTCATGTTTCAAATTTGTTACATAACTCTAACCATACGTGCATGCTACGGGATTTGCTAACTTCAACACAAGCATTTCTCAAATTCACAACTACTCAACTAGCATGACTTTGATATTATCACCTCCATATCTCAAAACAATTATCAAGCATCAAACTTATCTTAGTATTCAACGCACTCAAAAGAAAGTTTCACATATCTTGAATACCAAGTATATTAAGATTAAGCAAATTACCATGCTATTAACGACTCTCAAACTAATCTAAGTGAAGCATGAGAGATCAAGTTTCTGTAAAACAAATCCATCACCGTGCTCTAAAAGATCTAGGTGAAGCACTAGAGCAAAAATTATCACGCTCAAAAAGATATAAGTGAAGCACTGTGAGCAAATTATCAAGCTCAAAAGATATAAGTGAAGCACATAGAGTATTCTATCAAATTTCAGTTCATGTATGGCTCTCTCAAAAGGTGTGTAAAGCAAGGATGATTGTGGTAAACTAACAAGCAAAGACTCAAATAATACAAGACACTCCAAGCAAAACACATATCATGTTGGTGAATAAAAATATAGCTCCAAGTAAATTACCGATGGAAGTGGACGAAAGAGGGGATGCCTTCCGGGGCATCCCCAAGCTTTGACTTTTTGATGTCCTTGGATTATATTGGGGGTGCCATGGGCATCCCCAAGCATAGGCTCTTGCCACTCCTTGTTCCATAATCCATCAAAAGAATTCACCCAAAACTTGAAAACTTCACAACACAAAACTCAATAGAAATCTCGTGAGCTCCGTTAGAGAAAGAAAACAAAAGACTACTTTAAGGTACTGTAATGAACTCATTCTTTATTTATATTGGTGTTAAACCTACTATATTCCAACTTCTCTATGGATTACAAACTATTTTACTAACCATAGATTCATCAAAATAAGCAAACAACACACGCAAAACAGAATCTGTCAAAAACAGAACAGTATGTAGTAATCTGTAACTAACGCAAACTTATGGAACCCAAAAAATCTACCAAAATTAGACGACCAGGACAATTTGTTTATTGATCAGAAGAAATTGGAATCAGTATTTTATCTCGTTCTGGTGATTTTTAAAAATTCGGGCACTGAGCACAAAGATTCTGGAAATTACAACAAGATCAAATATCTATCATCCAAGAAGATCCAATAGGTCCAACTTGGCACAAACACTAATTAAAACATAAAACCACATATAAACAGAGGCTAGATGGATTATTTATTCATAAACAGAAGCAAAAACAAAAAAATAAAAATAAAATTGGGTTGCCTCCCAACAAGCGCTGTCGTTTAACGCCCCTAGCTAGGCATAAAAGCAATGATAGATCTAGGTATTGTCATAGTAATAAGATAGATCGGTGAAACTCATTTCATATTCTCTACGTTAGGCAGCAAGTTTTCTTTGAGGCAAGCAAAAGTAATCAAAAGGGCTAAATTTCATAGGACAAAAGTCCCCAAGATCAATTTTAGGAGGTATAGGTTCCTCTTTCGGCCCTTCGTATTGCACAACCAATTCATCATTATAAGCATTCTTTTGACAGAACTTGGTGAGCCTATACTCAAGAGAGCATCCTAGCTCATTATTTAGAATAGCCAAATCATCATTAAGCTCAGAGATTCTATCAATTAAAATATTGGTAGGCACTTTTTTTCTAAGATTTTCATTGAAAGCAACATAGTCGATAGATTGAAAACGCATTATTTCTTCTTGATCAAAAAGGATAGATTCTATGGGAGGACGGCCGGCGTCCACCCTATAATGCGCAGAGATTTCTTTGGCTTCTTTTATTATAAATCTGAATTCATGAGCCAAAAAGATAGTAGTGGCACGCTTAACAGAGGAGTGTTCAATATTAGAAAAATCTAGGTAAATTCTTTATGTAGAAGGGTGCATATGCATAAATTGCCTTTCAAGTTCAACGATAAGCATGGCAATAGCGTCCGCAAGACTACTAGTTCTATGGAGAATAGAACCACCCATAGAGGGTAAAGCACCAGCACAAGTAAAGAAATCTTAAATAACTCCTTTTCCAATAATATTACCACTACCGATTCGAAATCTTTTTGTGTGATAGGTAGGGGATTCTTCAGCAGGAGCTTCAGAATTTTCCATATTATTATCACCCATATCGGCGATAATTTCCCCAATTTCAGACATAGTGACAAGCAAGCAAACTAACACATGAGCAAACGAAAGGCAAAGGGAAAAAGAGAATGAGATTGGGAAAGAGGGGGCGAATAAAACGGCAAGGGTGAAGTGGGGGAGGAAAACGAGAGGCAAATGTCAAATAATGTAATGCGAGAGATAGGGATTGTGATGGGTACTTGGTATGTTGACTTTTGCGTAGACCTCCCTGACAACGGCGCCAGAAATGGCTCGTTGTCGGGAGTCCAAATCTTCACTTGACTTTGTGTAAGCCTCCCCGGCAACGGCGCCAGAAATCCTTCTTGCTACGTCTTGAGCTTACGTTGGTTTTCCCCGAAGAAGAGAGGATGATGCAGCACAGTAGCGTAAGTATTTCCCTCAGTTTTTGAGAACCAAGGTATCAATCCAGTAGGAGGCCACGCGCAAGTCCCTCGTACCTGCACAAAACGATAGCTACTCGCAACCAACGCGATTAGGGGTTGTCAATCCCTTCACGGTCACTTACGAGTGAGATCGATAGAGATAATATTTTGGTATTTTTGGTATAAAGATGCAAAGTGAAAAGTAAAAGCAAAGCAAGTAAATAAAGTGATGGAGATTGATATGATGAGAATAGACCCCGGGGCCATAGGTTTCACTAGTGGCTTCTCTCAAGAGCATAGATATTCTACGGCGGGTGAACAAATTGCTGTTGAGCAATTGACAGAATTGAGCATAGTTATGAGTATATCTAGGCAATAATCATGTATATAGGCATCACGTCCGAGACAAGTAGACCGAAACAATTCTGTATCTACTACTATTACTCCACTCATGACCGCTATCCAGCATGCATCTAGACTATTAAGTTAAAAACAGAGTAATGCCTTAAGCAAGATGACATGATGTAGAGGAATAAATTCATGCAATATGATAAATACCCCATCTTGTTATCCTCGATGGCAACAATACAATACGTGCCTTGCAACCCCTTCTGTCACTAGGTAAGGACACCGCAAGATTGAACCCAAAGCTAAGCACTTCTCCCATTGCAAGAACTACCAATCTAGTTGGCCAAACCAAACGGATAATTCGAAGAGACTTGCAAAGATAACTCAATCATACATAAAAGAATTCAGAGAAGAATCAAATATTTTCCATAGATAAGCTGGATCATAAACCCACAATTCATCGGTCTCAACAAACACACCGCAAAAAGAAGATTACATCGAATAGATCTCCACGAGAGAGGGGGAGAACATTGTATTGAGATCCAAAAAGAGAGAAGAAGCCATCTAGCTACTAGCTATGGACCCGAAGGTCTGAAGTAAACTACTCACACTTCATCGGAGGGGCTATGGTGTTGATGTAGAAGCCCTCCGTGGTGGATGCCCCCTCCGGCGGAGCTCCAGAACAGGCCCCAAGATGGGATCTCGTGGATATAGGAAGTTGTGGCGGTGGAATTAGGTTTTTGGCTCCTTCTTTGATATGTTGGGGGTACGTAGGTATATATAGGAGGAAGGAGTACGTCGGTGGAGCGTCAGGGGGCCCACGAGGCAGGGGGCGCGCCCTCCACCCTCGTGACCGCCTCTGGCACTTCTTGGAGTAGGGTCCAAGTCTCCTGGATCACGTTCGGTGAGAAGATCACATTCCCGAAGGTTTCATTCCGTTTGGACTCCGTTTGATATTCCGTTTCTTTGAAACACTGAAATAGGCAAAGAAAACAACAATTCTGGGCTGGGCCTCCGGTTAATAGGTTAGTCCCAAAAGTAATATAAAAGTGGAAAATAAAGCCCATTATAGTCCAAAACAATAGATAAAGTAGCATGGAGCAATCAAAAATTATAGATACGTTGGAGACGTATCACCGTCCTAAGTAAATTTGCATGTGCCACCTCTGAAAACTTCTAAAAAAATATCATTTTTGTGTGCATGGATCGTTCATGGAACGACAGGAGGTCGTCGGTATCTTCCATGCTAAGCGGGTTATTCTCAGGTCGAGTGTTTATTCACTTGCCATCGCACGACAAAAGGGCAGTATTAGGGATGCCCAGTCCCAAACTGCAAACATGAAAAAGAGTTAATCTCTCAAATAATCAAACAAAAACTCCCAATGGAGTAAAAACTTTTACTTTTATCGCTTGGGAACTGCCACTAGCGTGTTTAGCATGGAAGATATTGATAACTGATGGTCGTGAAGTAAATGAGAAGGGTGCATGTCCCAAAATATCATTTACCTCTGTTTTAAAACTTGAGCTATGGCACCTCTACAAATCACTGCTTCCCTCTGCGAAGGGACTATCTATTTACTTTTATGTTGTGTCATCACCTTCTAAAACAAGCGCTAGAACCTGAGAGCACAGCTGTCATGATTTATGCATTGTGCGTAGCTAATGTTGGGTGCATCATGACTGGATCTTTTGTACCATGAATTACAATGTTTAGTCACTGCTTGAACTTTGGAGGTGCTCTGCATTTTTGTTTTGCGGTCTCAGAAAGGGCTAGTGAGATACCACTATTGTCATATTATATCATGGTTGTTTTGACAACGTGTTGCTGTTTGAGATATCTTATTATTGCTCGCTAGCTGATTATGTCATTGATATGAGTCAATATAATTTTTAAGATTTATTGTCGACATGGTTAGTTATAATGTTGGCTGAAAACCTGGGTGCTGTTTAAGCTTATTTATGAAAACAAGAGCAAAAGAGTTCGTAAAAGTTTTTCTTTTTCACTTTCAGTTTATCAACTGAATTGCTTGAGGACAAGCAAAGGTTTAAGCTAGGGGGGCTTGATACGTCTCCAACGTATCTAATTTTCCTAACACTTTTCCCCTTGTTTTGGAATCTTGCATGATTTGAATGAAACTAACCCCGGACTGACGCTGTTTTCAGCAGAACTGCCATGGTGTTGTTTTCGTGCAGAAATAGAAGTTCTCGGAATGGAACGAAACTTTGCTAGGATTTTTTATACTATAAAAGAGAATTTCTAGAGCCAAGACCTGCCAGAGAGGGGCACCTGGGTCGGCACAACCCACCAGGGCGCGCCCTCCTCACCGGGCGTGCCCAGGTGGGTTGTCCCCACCTAGTGGCCCCGCGGACCCTGAAACCGACGCTATAAAATCCTATTTTTCCAGAAAAAACCATGGAGAAAGAATTATCGCGATCCACAAGACGGAGCCGCCGTCACCTCCTGTTCTTGATCGGGAGGCCAGATCTGGAGTCCGTTTGGGGCTCCGGAGAGGGGGATCTTCGTTCCTCGTCATCACCAACCCTCCTCCATCACCAATTCCATGATGCTCCCCACCGGGAGTGAGTAATTCCTTCATAGGCTCGCTGGTCGGTGAGGAGTTGGATGAGATTCATCATGTAATCGAGTTAGTTTTGTTAGGGCTTGATCCCTAGTATCCACTATGTTCTAAGATTGGTGTTGCTATGACTTTGCCATGCTTAATGCTTGTCACTTTGGTCCCATGTGCCATGAACTCAGATCTGAACCATTTATGTTATCATCATTATATCCATGTTTTAGATCCAATCTTGCAAGCTATAGTCACCTACTACGTGTTATGATACGGCAACCCCGGAGTGACAATAGTCGGGCCCACTCCCGATGATGACCGTAGTTTGAGGAGTTCATGTATTCACTATGTGTTAATGCTTTGTTCCGGTTCTCTTTTAAAAGGAGGCCTTAATAGCCCTTAGTTTCCAATATGGACCCCGCTGCCACGGGAGGGTAGGACAAAAGATGCCATGCAAGTTCTTTCCATAAGCACGTATGCCTATTTATGGAATACATGCCTACATTATATTGACGAACTGGAGCTAGTGTCGTATCGCCCTAGGTTATAACTTTCTCATGATGAATATCATCCAACAAGTCACCGACCCAATGCCTATGAATTTATCTTATATTGTTTCTGCTAAGTTACTACTGCGATCATCACTGTTACACTTGCTACAAAATACTGCTATCACTGTTACTGTTACCGTTGCTACTGCTACCATTGTCAAAACTATCATACTACTTTGCTACTGATCACCTTGCTGCAGATAATTAATCTCCAGGTGTGGTTGAATTAACAACTCAGCTGCTAATACCTTCAAATATTCTTTGGCTCCCATTGTGTCGAATCTATAAATTTGGGTTGAATACTCTACCCTCGAAAACTGCTGCGATCCCCTATACTTGTGGGTTATCAGTACCGTATGTTTGGTAATTGATCGGGATGGATCATGAAGGTGTACAACTACATCAACCGCGTTGATAAACACTTCCGCTTAGCGATCTACAAGGGTATATAGATGCTCTCCCCCTCTCGTAGCTATGCATCTCCATGGATAGATCTTGCATGGACGTAGAATTTTTTTTTTGTTTTCCATGCAACGTTCCCCAACAGTTCACACATGTAGTTGATTCAAAACCAACATAGCCTCCGCGATTTTTATGTTCATGGTGCTTATATCCTACTCGTGCTAGTATTCAAAGATACTTATTCCCAATGCATGATTATGACCGTTGTCGCTCTCTAGTTGGTCGTTTCTCAATCTATTTGCTAGCCTTCACCTGTACTAAGCGGGAATGCTGCCTGCATATCCAAACACTTAAACCAAAGTTGTTCCACATGAGTCCACCATATCTACCTATATAAGGTACTACTCTGTCGTCCTAAGTAAATTTGCATGTGCCACCTCTAATCCTTCAAATAATCATTTGTTTTGTGTGCATGTACCTCTAATGGAGCGACAGAGGGCGGTCAGTATCTTCCATGCTAAGCGGGTTATTCTCACGATGGGTGTTTATTCACTTGTAATTGCATGAGAGAGGCTGGTAATTGGGGTGCCCAGCCCGTAATCAAAATAAAGAAGAAAAAATAATGAAACAAACTCCGTCTGAAAGTTGTTGGTATCGAGGGCACTCATGAATTCGGCTAGCCATGGCTTGTGTTTGAATGGTTGAGGGGGAGTAAACTTTACCTTTATGCTTGGAAACCGCCAATAATGTGTTTAGCATGGAAGATATTGAAAATATTTGATCGTGACGTTGACAGGAAAAGCATACCTCTCAGAATGTATTCATCTATGTTTTAACCTTCGAGCTCTGGAACCTCTGCAAATCCATGCTTCCCTCTACGAAGAGCCTATCTATTTACTTTTTGTTGATTCATTGCCTTCTCAATTAAAGCACCAGTCCTGAGAGAACTACTGTCATTCTTATGCATTAAGTATAGTTAATATTGTGTGCGTCATGACTGGATCTCTTCTACCATGAATTACAATGTTTAGTCATTGCTTGAACTTTGGAGGTGCTCTGCATTTATGTTTTGCGGACTCGAAAAGGGCTAGGGAGATACCATGTTATCATAATATATCATGATTGTTTTAACAAATTGTTCGCATTTGAAAGATGTTATTATTGCTCGCTAGTTGATTATGCCATTGATATGAGTAAATGTGATTTATAAGTGTTATCATTTGCATGGTTAGTTCATGATCTTTTCTGAAAACTTGGGTGCTATTTAAGTTTATATACATATACAAGAACAGAAGAGTTCGTAAAAGTTTTTCTTTATCACTTTCAGTTTGTCAACTGAATTGCTTGAGGACAAGCAATGACTTAAGCTTGGGGAGTTGATACATCTCTATTGTATCTACTTTTCCAAACACTTTTGCTCTTGTTTTGGACTGTAATTTATATGATTTGAATGAAACTAACCCAGACTGCCGTTGTTTTCAACAGAACTACCATGGTGTTGTTTTTCGTGCAGAAATGAAAGTTCTTGAAATTGGACAAAACTTTTTGGGGATTTTAATGGAATATGTAAAAATACTGAAGGCAAGACCCACCAGAGTGGGGCAACCTATTGCCCACAAGGCAATATGGCTTGGCCATGTTACCTTGAGGGGCCAACGTGGCTCCGCTGACCCTAATCTCAAGTCTATAAATACCATCTTCCCAAGAAAAAAATAAGAGAAGAAGTTTCATCATGGTTTACGATATTGAGCCGCCGCCACCTCCTCTTCTTCATCAGGAGGGCTGATTTGGAGTCCGTTCAGGACTTCAGAGAGGGAGATTCATCGCCATCATCACCACCAACCCTTCTTCATGCCGAATTTCATGATCTCTCACCACCAGGAGTGAGTAATTCCTTCGTAGGCTTGCTGGACAGTGATGGAGTTGGATGAGATTTGTCATGTAATCGAGTCAATTTGTTAGGGCTTGATCCCTAGTATCCACTATGTTCTGAGATTGATGTTGCTATGACTTTGCTAGGCTTAATGCTTGTCACTAGGGCCCTAGTGCCATGATTTCATATCCGAACCCTTTATGTTTTCATTAATATATTTGAGTTCTTGATCCTATATTGCAAGTTGTATGTAACTATTATGTGTTATGATCCGCATACCCCAAAGTGACAATAGTTGGGATTCTTCCCGTTGATGACCGTAGTATGAGGAGTTCATGTATTCACTATGTGTTAATGCTTTGTTCCGGTTCTCTATTAAAAGGAGGCCTTGATATCCCTTAGTTTCCTTATGGACCTCACTGCCACGGGAGGGTAGGACAAAATATGTCATGCAAGTTCTTATTATAAGCATGTATGACTACATACGGAATACATGCCTACATTACATAGATGAATCGGAGCTATTGTGTATCGCTCTAGGTTGTCACTATTACATGATGAATGTCATACAACACAAATATCCATGAATGATCCAATGCCTAAGTTTTTTTGCATATTGATCTTTGCTAAGTTACTTTCGTTGTTGCTACTATTACAATCACTACAAAACTGCTATTGTTACTATTACCATTACTGTTGCTACTGCTACCGTACCAATGCTATCAAACTATCATACTACTGTGCTATTAAACACAGTTCTACAGATATTTAGTTGTCCAGGTGTGGTTGAATGGACAAGTCAACTGCTAATTCTTGCAAATATTCTTTGGCTCCCCTTGTGTCGAATCAATAAATTTGGGTGAAATACTACCCTCGAAAACTCTTGTGATCCCCTATACTTGTGGGTTATGAAGCTACACCTAGACAGACATGCAGCAAACCTACACCCAGACTGGCATGGGTACATAGCAATAGTAGCAACAGGAGGAGGTGGATGAGAAGGAGGACGACGAAGACGATGACCCAGATGATTTTGACAGTGATCCTAATAAGAAGGATAGAGGAGAAAGGTTCAACATGCGGGAGGATGAGCTATTGTGTGATGCATGGTTGGCCACTTGCCTCGATCGATCCATGGCACGGAGCAAAAGGTCTCAAATTTTTGGGCAAACAATCCCACATGTTTCCACGAACACAAGCATTTTGTGCCCTACTCTGACGCGCTTATCCGCAGCCGTGAATGGAAGTCCCTCAACCATCGTTGGCACACCATCCAGGAGGCCACGTCTAAGTATTGCAGCCACCTGGCGCATCTCATCGCATGGTGACCTAGTGGTGCCCAAATCACCAAGCAATTAAATTCATTTCGCCGGATATGCTTAGTCTTGTAGCCGGATATGCATAATTTTGTAGATCATTGGGGCCAGATATGCATACTTTTGTTGATCACTAGCCGGATATGCCTAGTTTTATTGTTCAGTAGCCAGACATGCTTACTTTTGTAGCCGGATATGCATAGGTTTGTTTATCATTGGTCGAATGTGCATACTTGTGTTGTACTAGCCGGATATGCATACTTTTGTTGATCACTAGCCAGATATGCATAGGTTTGTTGATCATTGGCTGGATATACATAGTTTTGTCAATCAATAGCCAGATATGAATAGATTTGTCGACCATGTTTCATTTTGTAGCCTTCTCGTGCGTGTACGGTGTTCAAGAAGTTGGAGAAGAAAAACTTCACCGTCAGGCATTGTTGGTTTATAACCCACAAATATTGGGGATCGCAACAGTTTTCGAGGGTAGAGTATTCAACCCAAATTTATAGATTCGGCACAAGGGGAGCCAAAGAATATTTGCAAGTATTAGCAGCTGAGTTGTCAATTCAACCACACTTGGAGATTAATTATCTGCAACAAAGTAATCAGTAGCAACGTAGTATGATAGTTTTGATAATAGTAGTAGCAGCAATAGTAACAATAACAGTGATAGCAATAATTTTGTAGCAAGTGCAGCAGTAACGATAGCAGTAGTAACTTAACAGAAACAATATAAGATAAATTTGTAGTTATTGGATCAGTAATTTGTTGGATGATATTCATCATGTGACAATCATAACCTAGGGCGATACGACACTAGATCCAGTTCATAAATATAATGTAGGCATGTATTCCGTAAATAGTCATACATGCTTATGGAAAGAACTTGCATGACATCTTTTGTCCTACCCTCCCGTGGCAGCGGGGTCCATATTGAAAACTAAGGGATATTAAGGCCTCCTTTTAATAGAGAACCAGAACAAAGCATTAACACACGGTGAATACATGAACTCCTCAAACTACGGTCATCACCGGGAATGGTCCCGACTATTGTCACTCCGGGCTTCCCGGATCATAACACGTGGTAGGTGACTATAACTTGCAAGATCGGATCTAGAACTTGGATATAATGGTGATAACATAAACGGTTCAGATATGAAAGCATGGCACCCGGGCCCAAAGTGACAAGCATTAAGCATGGCAAAGTCATAGCAACATCAATCTCAAAACATAGTGGATACTAGGGATCAAGCCCTAACAAAACTAACTCGATTACATGATGAATATCATCCAACTCCTCACCGACCAGCGAGCCTATGAAGGAATTACTCGCTCCTAGTGGGGAGCATCATGGAATTGGCGATGGAGAAGGGTTGGTGATGATGAAGAACGAAGATCCCCCTCTCTGGAGCCCATAACAGACTCCAGATTTGGCCTCCCGGTGAAGAATAGGAGGTGATGGCGGCTCCGTCTCATGGAATACGATAATTCTTCTCTCCGATTATTTCTAGAAAAATAGGATTTGATGGCATTGGTTTTAGGGTCTACAGGGCCACTAGGTGGGGACAACCCACCTGGGCGCGCCTGGGGAGGGTGGGCAGGTGCGCCCTGGTGAGTTGTGCCCACCCAGGTGCCCCCCTCAGGTGGCTCTTGGCTCCAAAAATTCTCTTTTATTTGGTAAAAATTCCTCGCAAAATTTCATTCCATTCTGAGAACTTTTATTTCTGCACAAAAACAACACCATAGTAGTTCTGCTGAAAACAGCGTCAGTCCGGGTTAGTTTCATCCAAATCATGCAAATTAGAGTCCAAAACAAGAGGAAAAGTGTTAGGAAAAGTAGATACGTTGGAGACGTATCAACTCCCCCAAGCTTAAACCTTTGCTTGTCCTCAAGCAATTCAGTTGATAAACTGAAAGTGAAAAAGAAAAACTTTTACGAACTCTTTTGCTCTTGTTTGCATAAATAAGCTTAAACAACACCTTGGTTTTCAGCCAATCTTATAACTAACCATCCTGACAATAACTCTTGAAATTTGTATTAACTCATATAAATGACATAATCAGCTAGCAAGCAATAATAAGATATCTCAAATAGCAACACATTATCAAAACAACCATGATATTATGACAACAGTGGTATCTCGCTAGCGCCTTCTGAGACCGCAAAACATAAATGCAGAGCACCTCCAAAGTTCAAGCAGCGACTAGACATTGTAATTCATGGTAGAAAAGATGCAGTCATGATGCACCCAACAGTAGCTACACACAATGCATCAACATGACAACAATGCTCTCAGGTTCTGGCGCTTATTTTAGAAGGTGTTGACGCAACATAAAAGTAAATATATAGTCCCTTCGTAGAGGGAAGCAGTGATTTGCAGAGGTGCCATAGCTCAAATTTTTAAAACAGAGGTAAATGATATTTTGAGGGATGCACCCTTCACATTTACTTCACGACTATCAGTTATCAATATGTTCCATGCTAAGCACGGTAGTGGCGGTTCCCAAGCGGAAAAGTAAAGGTTATGACTCCATTGGGAGTTTTTGTTTGATTATTTGAGAGATCAATTCTTTTTGCAGTTTGGGACTGGGCCTCCCTATTACCGCCCTTTTCTCGTGCGATGGCGAGTGAATAAACACTCGACCTGAGAATAACCTGCTTAGCATGGAATACACGGACTACCTCCTGTCATTCCATGAACGATCCAGGCACACAAAATGGATATTTATTTGAAGTTTTTAGAGGTGGCACATGCAAATTTACTTAGGACGGCAGGGTAATACCGCATATAGGTAGGTATGGTGGACTCATCTGGGATAACTTGGGTTTAAGGTTTTTTATGTACAAGCAGAATTCCCACTTAGTACAGGCGAAGGCTAGCAAATAGATTGAGAAGCGGCCAGCTAGAGAGCAACAACGGTCATGAACATGCATTATGCATAAGTAACATTGGACACTAGCATGAGTAGGATATGAACACCATGAACATAATATCATAGAGGTTATGTTGGTTTTGATTCAACTACATGCATGAACATGTGCCAAGTCAAGCCACTCGAACATTCAGAGGAGGATACCATATCATCATACTACATCACAATCATTTTAATGCAATGTTGACATCCAAGATAAATCATTATCCACTCCCAGCTACTTATGTACGGCATGAGAAATATAATCTCTAATTGTCATTGCAAACATGTTTAATCATAATGGGTTTAATCATGGATACAAGGTTAAACATATTTACACAAGCAGAACAAGTCGAGTTCATGCATGTGAGAGCCACTCAACATTTTCATCATGGTCTTCTCCTCGGTACGACTCAATAAAAAAAAGAAATTCAGAGAAACACACTGATATTTTTTTATGTTTTTGATTTTATCCGAAAGAAGCAAATAAAAGGGGAAAAGCAAAAAGATAAAAACTATTTATACGGGAAAGCTCCCAACAGGAAAAAAAGAACAGGGAAATCTTTTTGGGTTTTCTTTTTAGTGCTACAATAATTTAAACTAGGACGAAAAATAAAAAAGAAGCAGGAAATATTTTGTATTTCTCAAAGTTTTTCAAACACACAAGAAGAAAGCGAGAAAATAATATTAAGCATGGATAATACAATGAAAAAGTGTGAACACCGACTACTGAAATTTGTGAACACGAATGTGAAGTCGGTGAGAAACACGTACTCCCCAAGCTTTTGCTTTTGGCATAACTTGGTAAACAATCAGTAGCCTGGATGATAGTTGGGGAGCTGAGGAGCGGGCACCCACGGATCCCACTACTGAGGTTCTTCCTGTGCTGCAGCCTGGTCGTTCAGATAGGCGATGATGTCCTCAGGCATAATCCTGTATCCGCCCCTGGCAATAAGATCAAACAAGACAGGTGCAGGTAGTGGAATAATATCATGAGTTCTCACACTAAAAACCAGGTTATACTAAATAGGAATGTCAGGATAATCGACAATAGTAAAGTGGTGGTAATTCATGGCCGTGCAGTGTAGGTAAACCTTGGGCAAAGGATAATCATGCAAGCGTATCTGAACATTAAAGCGAGTTGCCAAACGAGTGGCGTAAATACCTCCATGTATTTTACCCCTGGACTAATTAATATGGAGGTGACGTGCCACAATAGCTCCCAAGCTATAAGTGTTGTCGCCCTCTAGTGCACGAGCAAAACAGCAAGGTCTGGTGAACTAAGTGCACCCACCTTCTCTCTAGCAAGCAAGCATTTTGCAATGAAAAGAGCAAAATAATGAACAACAGGGAAATGCAAGCCAGCGGCAGTGGTACTCGACACCCCTCTCTCAACACCCAATGTCAGAGTACGATAAAAGCTTTCAAACTCTACGAGCCTAGGCTCTACCAAACTACCATCAGAAGGAAGCAAGCATATTTCACAAGTAAGTGCTATCTGATGGGGTTCAACATATAAATTAAACTGCACTTCAGGGGGATTATTCCTAGAAAGGAAATTAAAACTTTGAACAAAGGTGTTTGTGAGGAGATGATACTGTTCACATTTAGCTGCGATGAAGTCGGTGAGGCCGGCATTAGCAACATATTGTGTAAACTCTTGAAGGATTCCAGCCCCTTCCATGAACGGATATGCAGCCATTAGCAAGGTCGTACTTCCGCCAACCTCCGGGTATGGAGATCACTGTCAGACGACTCCCCAATAACTCCCTTGGAGTTCTTCTTGGAAGCAAATTTACTAAAGATGTTCATCCTTTTCCTGTGAATAAAATTCTGAAATTTTTAGTCCACAAATTTTTCACAACAAAACCTCACAAGATTGATAACAACTACTCATAGGGATGCATAGAGGCCATAGCAAGCATTCAAACTACTTAGAACTCTAAGAATTCAACATGCAAGCTCATCTACAGCAGCACCAAGAGTAGCTAATTATTCAAGATATAAACCACTAAAACAAAAAATAATTGGACAGACAGAGAAGTCACATACCAAGCAACAATTCCCCGAAACAGTTTCAGAAATGGAGCTTCGAGCAAAGAGATCGAAATCCGTGGGTTTGAGAGCAAGAACACGAGAGAGAGAGAGAGAGAGAGAGAGAGAGAGAGAGAGAGAGAGAGAGAGAGAGAGAGAGAGAGAGAGAGAGAGAGAAGAGAGCAATGGTGAATTTCTTCTAGATGTAGGTGATGATGTGGTGTGAAGAGATAAGTGAGGGGGCCACGTGGGGACCAAAACCCACCAGGGTGCGCCTGGGGGTCCTGGGGCGCCTAGGTGGGTTGTGCCCACATGGTGCACCTCCCTCTGATATTATTTGCAAAAGAAATTCTTAAATATTCAGCAAAAAATCACATTAAAATTTCAGAGCATTCTGAGAACTCTTATTTTTTGGTCATTTTTTTATTGCACGGGAAAATCAGAAAACAGACAAAATATGTCATTTTGTTTTATTTAACAAATAAAAACAGAAAATAAAGGGTAGGGACAGAAGGTAGTTCTCACTAAATTCATCAACTTCATACCTCCCAAAAATGATCCATTAATAAGGTTGATCAAGTCTTATTAACAACAACTTTCGATTAGCATGAAACCGAAGAACTTTCATAAATCACTAAGTTACCTCAACGGGGATACGAATGTCCCCAAGAATAAGCATTTCATATTTATTTTTGACAGTAGGTAGAGGTAGTTGAAAACTTCCAATAGTGATTGTCGGAGATTTTTCAATAACATGAATACCATTCACTTGGAATTGTTTCTTCAGAAAGTGCACCATATGCTCATTACCATTTACATGAAAACTGACCTTGCTTTTATTGCAATCAATAACAACCCCTGCAGTATTCAAGAAGGTTCTACCAAGGATAATCGACATGTTGTCGTCTGATACGTCCATTTTGCATCATGCTTTTATATCAATATTTATTGCATTATGGGCTGTTATCACACATTATATCTCAATACTTATGGCTATTCTCTGTTATTTTACAAGGTTTACCATGAAGAGGGGGAATGCCGGCAGCTGGAATTCTGGTTGGAAAAGGAGCAAACGTTGGAAACCTATTCTGCACAACTCCAAAAGTCCTAAAACTCCACGAAACAACTTTTTGGATTTTATAATAATTTATGAGCAAAATAAATAGGCCAGGGGGCCCACACCCTGTCCAGGAGACAGGAGGGCGCCCCCCAGGTAGGGCGCGGCCCCCTATCTCCTGGGCCCCCTGGTGGGCCTCCGGCGTCCATCTTCTCCTATATCATCACTTTTACCCTGGAAAAAAATCGTGGGCAAGCTTACGGGACGAAACTCCGCCGCCACGAGGCGGAACCTTGGCGGAATCAATCTAGGGCTCTGGCGGAGATGTTCTGTCGGGGACACTTCCCTCCGGGAGGGGGAAATCATCACCAACGTCATCACCAACGATCCTCTCATCGAGAGGGGGTCAATCTCCATCAACATCTTCACCAGCACCATCTCCTCTCAAACCCCTAGTTAATCTCTTGTATCCAATCTTGTATCAAAACCACAAATTGGTACCTGTGGGTTGCTAGTAGTGTTGATTACTCCTTGTAGTTGATGCTAGTTGGTTTACTTGGTGGAAGATCATATGTTCAGATCCTTTATTCGTATTATTACTCCTCTGATTATGAACATGAATATGCTTTGTGAGTAGTTACTTTTGTTCCTGAGGACATGGGTGAAGTCTTGCTATTAGTAGTCATGTGAATTTGGTATTCGTTCGATATTTTGATGAGATGTATGTTGTCTTTCCTCTAGTGGTGTTATGTGAACGTCGACTACATGACACTTCACCATTATTTGGGCCTAGAGGAAAGCATAGGGAAGTAATAAGTAGATGATGGGTTGCTAGAGTGACAGAAGCTTAAACCCTAGTTTATGCGTTGCTTCGCTAGGGGTTAATATGGACCCATATGTTTAATGTTGTGGTTAGGTTTACCTTAATACTCCTTTTTGTAGTTGCGGATGCTTGCAATAGGGGTTAATCATAAGTGGGACGCTTGTCCAAGTTAGGACAGTACCCAAGTGTTGGTCCACCCACATATCAAATTATCAAAGTACTGAACGCGAATCTTACGAACGTGATGAAAACTACCTTGACGATAATTCCCAATGTGTCCTCGGGAGCTCTTTCTTCGTTATTAGAATTTGTCCAGGCTTATCCTTTGCTACATAAAGGAATGGGCCACCTTGCTGCACTTTATTTACTTTATTTACTTTTTGCTCGTTACTATTTATCTTATCACAAAACTATCTATCACCTACTATTTCAAAGGCTTGCAGAGAAAACCTTCGAAAACCGCTTATCATTTCCTTCGCTCCTCGTTGGGTTCGACACTCTTACTTATCGAAAGCACTATGATAGATCCCCTATACTTGTGGGTCATCAAGACTCTTTTCTGGCGCCGTTGCCGGGGAGTGTAGCGCTTTTGGTAAGTGGAACTTGGTAAGGAAACATTTATATAGTGCGCTGGAATTTTCTGTCACTTGTCACTATGGAAACTAATCCTTTGAGGGGCCTGTTTGGGGTATCTTCACCCCAACCAGAAGAGCAAAGAGATGCTCCTCAACCTACTGAACTTTATTAAAATATTCACTTTGAGATTCCTTCGGGTATGATAGAGAAACTGCTAGCTAATCCTTTTGCAGGAGACGGAACATTGCATCCCGACTTACACCTTATCTTTGTGGATGAAGTTTGTGGATTGTTTAAGCTTGCAGGTATTCCCGATGATGTTGTCAAAAGGAAGGTCTTCCCTTTATCTTTGTAGGGAGATGCATTTACATGGTATAGGCTATGTGATGATACGGGATCTTGGATTATAAGCGATTGAAGTTGGAATTTTACCAGAAGTTCTATCCTATGCATCTTGTTCATCGTGATCGTAATTACATATATAATTTGTGGCCTCAGGAAGGAGAAAGCATCGCTCAAGCTTGGGGGAGGCTTAAGTCAATGTTATATTCATGCCCCAATCATGAGCTCTCTCGGGAAATGATTATTCAGAATTTTTATGCTCGGCTTTCTCTTGATAATCGCAACCTGCTCGATACTTCTGTCTTTGGTTCTTATATGTGAAGACTATTGATTTCAAATGGGACTTATTGGAAAGAATTAAACGCAACTCTGAAGATTGGGGTTCCGACAATGGTGAGGAGTCAGGTATGACACCTAAGTTCGATTGTGTTAAATCTTTTATGGATACCGATGCTTTTCGTGGATTTAGCACTAAGTATGGACTTGACTCTGAGATAGTAGCTACTTTTTGTGAATCTTTTGCTACTCACGTTGATCTCCCTAAAGAGAAGTGGTTTAAATATAATCCTCCTGTTGAAGTGAAAGTAGTTGCACCTATTACAGTCGAAGAAAAGACTATTACCTATAGTGATCCTATTGTTCCTACTGCTTATGTTGAAAAACCTCCTTTTCCTGTTAGGATAAAAGATCATGCTAAAGCTTCGATTGTTGTTCACAAGAGTAATATTAGGACTTATACACCTCCTGAGCAAATAATGTTGAACCTAGTATTGCTATGGTTAAAGATCTCTTGGATGAGTACTTAGATGGGCATGTTATTTCTTTCTTGGGTGAGACTGCTAATATTGCTAGACCCGATACTAAGACACGTAGACCGGTCGTAGGCATGCTTGTTATTTCTGTTAAAATAGGAGATCATTGTTGTCATGGCTTATGTGATATGGGTGCTAGTGCTAGTGCGATACCTTATGATCTTTATAAAGAAATTATGCACGATATTGCACCTGTTGAATTAGAGGACATTGATGTTACTATTAAGCTTGCTAATAGGGATACCATTAAACCTATTGGTATTGTTAGAGATGTTGAAGTCTTGTGTGGGAAGATTGAATACCCTGCTGATTTTCTTGTTCTTGGTTCCTCACAAGACGATTTTTGTCCCATTATTTTTGGTAGACCCTTCTTGAATACTGCCAGTGCTAAAATTAATTGTGAAAAGAATATTGTCACTCTTGGCATAGATGGTATGTCTCATGAGTTTAATTTTGCTAAGTTTAGTAGACAACCTCGTGAAAGGGAACCACCTAGTAAGGATGAGATTATTGGTCTTGCTTCCATTGTTGTTCCTCCAACTGATCCATTAGAACAATATTTGCTAGGCCATGAAAACGATATGTTTATGGAGGAAAGGGAAGAAATAGATTAAGTGTTCCTTAAACAAGAACCTATGCTGAAACATAACCTTCCCGTAGAAATTCCTGGGGATCCCCCTCCACCCAAGGGTGATCCCGTGTTTGAACTCAAACCTTTACCTGATAATCTCAAGTATGCTTATCTTGATGAAAAAGAAATATATCCTGTTATTATTAGTGCTAACCTTTCAGAGAAAGAAGAAGAAAGATCATTGAAAACTCTGAAGAAGCACCGAGCTGCTATTAAATATACTCTGGATGATCTTAAGGGCATTAGTCCCACATTATGCCAACACAAAATTTCAGTGGATGCCAAACCAGTTAGAGATCCTCAAAGACGATTAAATCCCAAAATGAAGGAAGTGGTAAGAAAGGAGATTCTAAAATTCCTTGAGGCAGGTATTATTTATCCCGTTGCTGATAGTGAATGGGTAAGCCCTGTCCATTGTGTCCCTAAAAAGGGAGGTATTACCGTTGTTCCTAATGATAAAGATGAATTGACCCCGCAAAGAATTATTACAGGTTATAGGATGGTAATTGATTTTCGTAAGTTAAATAAAGCTACTAAGAAATATCATTACCCTTTACTTTTTATTGATCAAATGCTAGAAAGGCTATCCAAACACACACATTTTTGCTTTCTAGATGGTTATTCGGCTTCTCTCAAATACACTGTCGACAAAGGATCAATCTAAAACTACTTTTACTTGCCCTTTTGGTACTTTTGCTTATAGACGTATGCCTTTTGGTTTATGTTATGCACCTGCTACCTTTCAAAGATGCATGATGGCTATATTTTCTGATTTTTGTGAAAAGATTTGTGAGGTATTCATGGATGACTTCTCCGTCTATGGATCCTCTTTTGATGAGTGTTTGAGCAACCCTGATCGAGTTTTGCAGAGATGCGAAGACACTAGTCTCATCCTGAATTGGGAAAAGTGTTACTTTATGGTTAATGAAGGCATTGTCTTGGGGAACAAGATCTCCGAGAGAGGTATTGAAGTTGATAAAGCCAAAGTTGATGCTATTGAAAAGATGCCATGTCCCAAGGACATAAAAGGTATAAGAAGTTTCCTTGGTCATGTCGGCTTCTATAGGAGGTTCATTAAGGACTTTTCTAAAATCTCTAGGACTCTGACTAATTTATTGCAAAAAGATATTCCTTTTTTCTTTGATGATGATTGTGTAGAAGCATTTGAAACACTTAAGAAAGCCTTGATCACTGCACCTATTGTTCAGCCACCTCATTGGAATTTACCTTTTGAAATTATGTGCGATGCTAGTGATTATGATGTAGGTGTTGTTTTAGGGTAAAGAGTCGATAAGAAATTGAATGTTATCAAGTATGCTAGTAAGACTCTTGATACTGCCCAGAGAAATTATGCTACTACTGAAAAAGAGTTCTTAGCAGTTGTGTTTGCATGTGATAAGTTTAGACCTTATATTGTTGATTCCAAAGTTACTATTCACACTGATCATGCTATTATTAAATATCTTATGGAAAAGAAAGATGCTAAGCCTAGACTCATTAGATGGGTCCTCTTGCTCCAAGAATTTGATTTGCATATTATTGATAGAAAGGGAGCTGAGAACCCTGTTGCAGACAACTTGTCTAGGTTAGAGAATGTTCTTAATGACCCACTGCCTATTAATGATAGTTTTCCTGATGAACAATTAGCGGTTGTCAATGCTTCTTGTACTGCTCCTTGGTATGCTGATTATGCTAATTACATTGTTGCTAAATATATACCGCCTAGTTTCACATACCAGCAAAAGAAAAAGTTCTTTTATGATTTAAGACATCACTTCTGGGATGATTCACACCTTTATAAAGAAGGAGTAGATGGTATTATTAGACGATGTGTGCCTGAGCATGAACAGGAACAAATCCTACGCAAGTGTCACTCTGAATCCTATGGAGGACACCACGCTGGAGATAGAACTACACACAAGGTACTACAATCTGGTTTTTATTGGCCTACTCTTTTCAAAGATGCTCTTAAGTTTGTCTTATCTTGTGATGAATGTCAAAGAATAGGTAACATTAGTAGACGTCAAGAAATGCCTATGAATTATTCTCTTGTTATTGAACCGTTTGATGTTTGGGGCTTTGATTATATGGGACCTTTTCCCGCCTCCAATGTTTATACACATATTTTAGTTGCTGTTGATTACGTTACTAAGTGGGTAGAAGCTATTCCAACTAGTAGTGCTGATCATAACACTTCTATTAAAATGCTTAAAGAAGCTATTTTTCCGAGGTTTGGAGTCCCTAGATATCATAGACTGATGGTGGTTCACACTTTATTCATGGTGCTTGCCGTAAGATGCTTGCTAAGTATGATGTCAATCATAGAATCGCATCTCCTTATCGCCCGCAGTCTAGTGGTCAAGTAGAGTTGAGCAATAGAGAGCTCAAATTAATTTTGCAAAAGACTGTGAATAGATCTAGGAAGAATTGGTCCAAAAAACTTGATGATGCATTATGGGCCTATAGAACTGCATACAAAAATCCTTTGGGTATGTCTCCATATGAGATGGTTTATGGAAAAGCATGTCATTTACCTCTTGAACTTGAACATAAAGCATATTGGGCTATTAAAGAGCTCAATTATGACTTCAAACTTGCCGGTGAGAAGAGGTTGTTTGATATTAGCTCACTTGATGAATGGAGAACCCAAGCATATGAGAATGCCAAGCTTTTCAAAGAAAAAGTCAAACGCTGGCATGATAAGAGGATACAAAAGCGTGAGTTTAACGTGGGAGATTATGTGTTATTGTTCAACTCTCGTTTAAGATTTTTTGCAGGAAAACTTCTCTCAAAATGGGAAGGTCCCTACGTTATTGAGGAGGTCTATCGTTCTGGCGCTATAAAAATCAACAACTTCGAAGGCACAAATCCGAGGGTGGTAAACGGTCAAAGAATTAAACATTATATTTCAGGTAATCCTATCAATGTTGAAACTAATATTATTGAAACCATAACCCCTGAGGACTACATAAGAGACACTTTCCAGAATGTTCCAGACTCCGAAAAGATATAGGTACGTGGTACGGTAAGTAAACCGACTCCAAAACAACTCTAATGGCAATTTTTATCAGTTTTGGATTATTTAAAAAAATTAGGAAGAAAGTAGTCTGAAAGGGACACGAGGCTCCCACGAGAGAGGAGGGCGCGCCCCCCCTGTAGGGAGCGTCCCCTGTCTCGTGGGCACCTCGTGTGCCTCCCGGACTCCGTTTTCTTGTATGTTACGTATTTTGGTCGGTAAAAATTCATTATATATACTCCCGAAGGTTTTGACCACCGTATCACGCAAATATCCTCTGTTTTCGTTTCGAGTTGTTTCAGTTTTAGATCTAGAGCATCATGTCGTCCCCAAGCGCTCCCAAGGACAAGTTTTTCGAGAGAGTTATCAACCCCTATCTTGCGGAGGTGCTGCATCATCCTCAAACCATTGAGATGCGTGAGGGGGTGCTGCACATCCGCGATGTGGAGGGACCAAGGCGTACCGGCAGCGTGGAGACAAAGCTCGAAGCCGTGGAGCAAGAAGTTTTCAAGTGTTAAGGGATGGTGGAGCGTGGACTCAACGCCAACTAGATCATGACCACGGAGTTCACCAACAACCACAAGCTGGATGCCAAAGTCATTGGGGAAACCATTTTCAAACTTCAAGAGAAAATCGAGCACCTCCAAGCCCAGATCTATGACCTGCAAAACCAGAACTATGAGTATGAATATAGATTCAAGCGGATGAGTTTGGCTGCAGATTTAAGGATCCCGGAGACTCGATCATCCTTTTATGATGGAGAGCTGATGCCCTGGAAGACGGACGACAAGCTTACATCATCAACAATTCCTACTTCACCACCTCCGAAGAAATAATCACATGGGTATGGGCACTCCCCTTGGCAACTGCCAAGCTTGGGGGAGGTGACCCAGTATCGTATCACCATCACACTCTTATCTTTACCGCTTTATTTAGTTCGATCCTTTTAGTAGTATCTTGATCTAGTAGATTGAAGTTTTGATATCAAGTAGTTTTGAGTTTTGCATTGTGAGCTCTTTATGTAAGTGAGTCCGTGTGCTATCTATAATAAAGATTAGTGTTGAGTCAAGGGCTTTGCTATGTTGCTATGATCTTGAGAAGGTAGAAAGAACAAAAGAGTTCATATTGATCTTATTGATAGTGATAACTTCACATATACAAAGTATGAGGCATAAAAATTGTTGAGAGTTGATGAACGTAGCCTTGGTCATCGTTGCAATTAATAGGAAGTGATAAGGAAAGAGGGCTTCACATATAAATATATTATCTTGGACATCTTTTATGATTGTGAAGCACTCATTAAGTATGACATGCTAAAAGAGTTGATGTTGGACAAGGAAGACAATGTAATGGTTTATGTTTTCTGACATCTCAGTTAAAGTATATTGTCATTAAGCTTCCAAACATGATGAGCTTGCCTTCCCCCCTCATGCTAGCCAAATTCCTTGCACCAAGTAGAGATACTACTTGTGCTTCCAAATTTCCTCAAACCCAGTTTTGCCATGAGAGTCCACCATACCTACCTATTGATTGAACAAGATCCTTCAAGTAAGTTGTCATCGGTGCAAGCAATAAAAATTGCTCTCTAAATATGTATGACTTATTAGTGCAGAGAAAATAAACTTTGTACGAACTTGTTGTGGAAGTAATAAAAGCGGCGGACTGCATAATAAAGGTCCACATACAAGGGGCAATATAAAGTGACATTCTTTTGCACTAAGACTTTATGCATCAACCCTAAATGCGCATGACAACCTCTGCTTCCCTCTGCGAAGGGCCTATCTTTTACTTTATGTTTTAACTTATGCTTGATTCAAGGTGATGCTCACCTTTCCCTTTTTATTTTTATCCTTTGGCAAGATCCTCGTGTTTGAAAGATTATGATACATATATACAATTGGATGTAAGTTGGCATAGGCTATTATTGTTGACATCACCTAAAGGTGAATACGTTGGGAGGCAACACAATAAGCCCCTATCTTTCTCAGTGTCCGGCTGAAACTCTATAACCACAAGTATTGCGTGAGTGTTAATAATTATAGGGGACTACGAGATAGTTGAGTATGTGAGCTTGCTGAAAAGATCTATTATTGACTCTTTCCGATGTTACAATAAATTGCAATTGCTTCAATGACTGAGATTATAGTTTGTTAGTTCCCAATGAAGTTTTTGAACCATACTTGACATTGTGAATTGCTTATTACTTGAGCATAGGAAATCATATGACAAAATCCATATATGTTGTTGTTATTAGAATGATCATGATGCCCTCATGTCCGTATTTTATTTTTATCGACACCTCTATCTCTAAACATGTGGACATATTTTTCGATTTCGGCCTCCGCTTGAGGACAAGCGAGGTCTAAGCTTGGGGGAGTTAATACGTCCATTTTGCATCATGCTTTTATATCAATATTTATTGCATTATGGGCTGTTATTACACATTATATCTCAATACTTATGGCTATTCTCTCTTATTTTACAATGTTTACCATGAAGAGGGGGAATGCCGGCAGTTGGAATTCTGGTTGGAAAAGGAGCAAACGTTGGAAACCTATTCTGCACAACTCCAAAAGTCCTGAAACTCCACGAAACAACTTTTGGATTTTATAAGAAATTATGAGCAAAAGAAAGGGCCAGGGGCCCACACCTGTCCAGAGGCAGGGCGCCCAGAGGGCGCGACCCCTATCTCCTGGGCCCCCTAATGGGCCTCCGGCGTCCATCTTCTGCTATATCATCACTTTTACCCTAGAAAAAATCGTGGGCAAGCTTACGGGACGAAACTCCGCCGCCACGAGGCGGAACCTTGGCGGAATCAATCTAGCGCTCTGGCGGAGCTGTTCTGCTGGGGACACTTCCCTCCAGGAGGGGAAATCATCACCAACGTCATCACCAACGATCCTCTCATCGAGAGGGGGTCAATCTCCATCAACATCTTGTAGCGACCTGACCAAAATCGGTCAAATCTCTGTGTCTGTACCATCCCAAGATCATGCTGGTACTCACAGTACATCGATGAAATAATCAAAGTTCAATCACACCTGAATTTATTACACGATTCTCATATAGAGTCTTTATTACAAGAGAATAAATTCGGCTCAAGGACAACTCATGAGAAATAAACTACTAATGCTGCGAAGCGAGAAGATAAAGCGAGTCCATCCGACTCCAAAGGGCAATCGCCAAGCGCGAGCGTAGCCTCACTCTGATCGAATAAATCTACGCAACATAAGGCGTTGCAGCCGTGTAGGTCAGCTTTTGAATAAGCGGCAAGTCATGAAGAGAATAACAATAATAAAATTACTAACACTATATGCATTTTGGCTGTGGGGCTCTAAGTTTCATCATTTTGCGAAAAGCCAATTTTCTCCTACTACAGTGGACTTGCTTGCAAAATTACTACAAATTGTTGGTAGTTATTGAGATGGTTCCGCCAACCAATATCTCATTCCCAAATTATTAAGTCATAAACCCTCAAATTAATTCATTAGTTTTAGTGTTGAGATTTCCGAATACTTCCAAGTTCCAGAGGCTCAAATTGTCCGTAACCGGGGACACGGCTAATCGATTAGATCTTTAACTCTGCAGAGGTTTGCGCACTTTACCCGCAAGAATCATTCCCTCCTTTTAAGTCTTCGCACTTCAGGTGTTTGAAGACGGACGAATGAAACAGGTCTTCCAAAGAGTTCTTCAGCTACTGCGGTACCCATCCAATCCTACCGTTCTTCTACATCTCGTAGTACCGTCCAGCCAGCGTCACTACTAGGGTTGACCCAGCCAGAGCCCATAATGGCTTGCGGCTGCACAGGTAAGCTTCCGGTCAATGGGGCATCCATCCGTCTCTTCGTGGCTGGGTGAAGCTTTCCGCAAGATGTCATGGCACTTCTCCATGCATCCCGGCCAACCACTGGGTTCTCCAGGGTGCCCGTCAACCATCCTCCACCCAGTAGTGAATTCCGAAGTCCATCTTGATCTTGTAGTTCATGGGGTTGTCATCATCATTGACTCTCATATCTTTCTTATGAATTTCACTCAACCAAAACCCGTCTACGAGCATAGCAAAATAAACTACTTCGTTCCGGGGGGCATGGTAACAAGGGGATTGGTTCATCCTACCACATGATACTACTCAAGATTAATAACTTCAAAATTTCAACTACTGCATGCATGGTGGGGTGGTGATAATTTCTAATGCAAAAAATCATAGGTATTGAAAATAACATGATCAAGACTTGCCTTGCTGATGATCCTCGTAAGCTAGGGATTCGTAGTAGCAAGCTTCACACTCCGGAAACTCTACCGAGACAAACAAATAATCACAATAAGCATATAGCATAGGATCACATAATACAATAGCAATAGCATCATAACACACCAAAACAACCAAATCAAAACCCAAGGGAAAACTCAAAGAAAAACCAACTCAAGTTTTTCCTACTTCAAGCAACCACTAAAAATAGTTTTATATAATAAAATTTTCTCAACATAACCTAATCATGGTTTTATGTTAACTTAACAGAAAAGATTTCATTAAGCAACTAGGAGCAAAAAGAATTAATTTAAAATCTATTATGAAACTCCTATTAGGCCTAATTCAATTTCTATTAAGAAAAATAAAATAAAACTCTTATTTATTATAAATAAAAGTTCATCCCTTAAAGCAACAGAAATTATCCTAGAATAATCAATCACATGTTAAAAATAAATTTATTTACTAATTAAAATATTAGGAAAACAGTAGCTAGTTAATTAATTAGGATTAACAAGATTCTGCTTAAAATTATTTTTTATTAATCCTAAAATACCCAAATTAATTTCTATGGTTTGGCAATGTCAAAACAAAGTTGGGACAAAAAGAATTATTTAAAAATAGTTTTTCTAACTCATGTTATAACAGATTTACTATTCTGACTAAAACTAAATTAAAGCAATTTTAATAAATTTTAACATAGCTAATTATATTTTCTACAGAAACTATAGAAAATTTGCAAACCAACAAAAAAAGAATCACCTAAAAATATTAAACAGAATCCCACGGGAGGGGGATCGGATCCCGGATCCCATGGGATCCCGGCGATCGGCGGCGCTTGCGTTATGCGTGGGCGGGGGTTGAAGACGGGTGGGGTCCGCTTTGGTAGTGGGGAGAGGCGCGGTCTCGGTCGGTCGACCGAGCCGAACGCTTTCGGGCGCGGGGTTGACTGGCCGCTCATTGGCTCATTGGTCTGGCTCACAATGCCTGGGTGGGCAGTCTTGGTATTGCTGCTGGGCAGATGCTTTGGTGGCGCTGGGGGTTTACTTTTTTAAAAATTTATTTTTTTAATAAAAACAAAAACAGAGATAACTTAATAAATATAAATATTTTATATAGGACATATATATACCAAAATGATCAGGGGAATATTCCCTATCATTTGAACATTTTTTCCAAAGGCAAAATCCAAACTTTATAAAAATTCATTTTTTCCAATACCCAAATTTGAATTCAAAACTTTTGGCATTGTTTCCTCTGATATTTTTGGAGTGTCATGTTTGCTCCTCTCATACTTTTGCTCAAGTATTTATCAGGCATAGTTTTTGAAATGTTTCCCACTTGCCATAGTTTGAATTCAAATTTGAAAACTCAAAACTCTACTGAAACTTCAAATGGCATTCAAATTCATACAGGATGCATAGATGCTTAGCTATAATTGTAAAACATTCCAAATAGGAAATTTGGGATGTTACAAACCTACCCACCTTAAGATGAATCTCGCCCTCGAGATTCGGGTTGGCTAGCAAATAGGTGCGGTGGTCTCGAAGAAGGTCTTCTTGGCGCCCTGTGGCTTCTTCCTCGGTGTGGTGACTCCACAAGACCTTGCAAAATTTGATGACCTTGCTGCGGGTGACTCTGCTCATGATCTCGAGAATCGGACGGGTTTCTCCTTGTAGGTCAGATCACCGTCAAGCTGTATGGCCTCTAGGGGCACTGGTGTCTCTCAACGGAACATCGGCCATGTCGGCATGACACTTCTTCAGCTGAGAAACATGGAAGACATCATGAACTCCGGACAATCCTTCCGGCAGTTCCAACTTGTAAGCAACTTATCCACGACGTTCGAGGATTTTGTAGGGGCCAATGAATCGGGGTGCTAACTTTCCTTTGACACCAAACCTCTTGATTCCACGAAGTGGAGACACACGAAGATATGCTCGGTCTCCCGCTTCGTAAGTCACTTCCTTGCGTTTACTATCGGCATAACTCTTCTGTCTCGACTGTGCTATCTTGAGTCTGTCTCGAATCAGCTTGACTTTCTCTTCGGAATCCCTGATAAGGTCGGAACCGAAAAGTGATCGATCTCAACACTATCCCACAAAAATGGTGTTCGCACCTCCTTCCGTATAGAGCTTGAAGGGGCCATCTTGATTCGGATTGATAACTGTTGTTGTATGAGAACTCTGCGTGTGGCAAATTATCATCCCAGCTAGACCCATAGTCTAGTACACAAGCTCTCAACATGTCCTCCAGAATCTGATTGACTCTCTCGGTCTGTCCATCTGTCTGCGGATGAAAAGCTGTACTGAATTCCAGCCTCGTACCCAAAGTTTCATGCAACTGCTTCCAAAACTTTGAGGTAAACTGCGTTCCTCTATCTGACACGATTTTCCTCGGAACTCCATGCGAGACATCGATCCTGGTCATGTATATCTTGGCCAACTTAGCACTGGTATAGGTAGTCTTCACGGGAATGAAGTGAGCTACCTTGGTCAAACGATCAACCACTACCCAGATGGAATCATAACCTGAACGGGTCCTGGGTAATCCTGTGATGAAATCCATTCCAAGTTTCTCCCATTTCCAATCGGGAATCGGCAAAGGTTGAAGTAACCCTGCTGGCTTCTGATGTTCTGCCTTTACTCGTTGACAAACATCGATACGGCTACGTACTCGGCAATATCCTTCTTCATACCGTCCACGAAACTTTCCTTCAAATCCGGTACATCTTGGTGTTGCGGGGTGAATCGAGTACGGTGAATCATGAGCCTCCTGAAGAATTAGCTTCCTGAGTTCGGGATCATTGGGCACATAAATACGATCCTCGCACCAAATAGCTCCGTGCTCATCCTTACGGAATCCTTTAGCTTTTCCTTCATTCATCTTTTGCTTTATCTCATCAATTTCCTTGTCCGACTTCTGGGCTTCACGAATCCTTTCGGCCAATGTGGACTGAACTTCCAGAGTTGCAACATATCCTCTCGGAACTATCTCCATTCGGAGATCTCTGAGGTCATCGACTAACTCCTGGGGTAATCCTCCTGCTGTGAGAGTATTCACATAACTCTTACGGCTCAAAGCATCCGCTACAACATTTGCTTTACCTGGGTGGTAATGCAATCTCATGTCATAGTCCTTTATCAACTCCAGCCATCTCCTCTGCCTGAGGTTCAACTCTTTCTGCGTGAAAATATACTTCAAGCTCTTGTGATCTGTAAACATCACAGCGGTTTCCGATGAGGAAATGTCTCCAGGTCTTGAGTGCATGCACTACGGCTGCTAACTCCAAATCATGTGTGGCATAATTCATCTCGTGAGGTCATAGCTGCCTGGAGGCATAAGCTACAACTTTTCCTTCCTGCATTAGTACTCCTCCGAGTCCCTGACGAGAAGCGTCACAATAAACCTGGTATTCCTTGTGTATGTCCGGCAAAATCAACACTGGGGCTGTAACCAACCGTTTCTTCAATTCCTGAAAACTGGCTTCACATTCCTTGGTCCAAACATACTTGGCCTCCTTCTTCAATAGCTCAGTCATGGGCTTGGCAATCTTCGAGAAGTTCTCAATAAACCTCCGATAATATCCTGCGAGTCCGAGAAAACTGCGGATCTCCTTGACTAAGGTGGGTGACTGCCAATCGGTGACTGATTCAACCTTGGCGGGATCAACTGCTATTCCTTCTCCTGAAATAACATGTCCGAGGAATCCAACTTCCTTCAGCCAAAATTCACATTTGCTGAACTTGGCATACAACTGATGTTCTCGAAGTTTCTCCAGAACTAGACGCAAATGTTCCTTATGCTCTTCCTCGCTCTTGGAGAAAATCAATATATCATCGATGAACACCACGACAAACTTGTCCAGATATTCCATAAACACCTTGTTCATCAAATTCATGAAGTATGCAGGAGCATTAGTCAATCCAAATGACATGACGGTATACTCATATAAACCATACCTGGTAGTGAATGCTGTTTTGGGTATATCCTTTTCACGGATCTTCAACTGATGATACCCTGATCGGAGATCGATCTTAGAGAATACCTTGGCTCCAACTAGCTGATCAAACAGATCATTAATCATCGGCAGAGGGTACTTGTTCTTGATGGTTACTTCGTTCAACGCACGATAATCCACAACCATCCTCAAGCTTCCATCCTTCTTCTCTACCAAAAGAACTGGGGCTCCCCAAGGTGATGAGCTTGGCCGAATATATCCTTTCTCCAATAACTCATTAATTTGATCCTTGATCTCTTTCAACTCATTCGGTGGCATCCGATAAGGTCTCTTGGATATTGGGGCTGTGCCGGCAATAACTCAATCGAAACTCAATGTCCCCGTCCGGTGGCATTCTGGTAATTCCTCCGAAACACATCGGAAAATCTTGCACTCTGGCACTTCCTCTGAACAACTCCCGTGAGGGAATGCACTGATTCTTCATCCGCTATGCTGGCTACATACTTGATCCTCTTCGCTCCGGGGTGGTGAGCGAATAGACTTCTGAACACGATCTATGTTTCCTTCAACCGTCAACCAATCCATGCCTAGGATTACATCCAAGGTCCAGGTTTCCAACACTATGAGGTCTGCGGAAATTTATGGTTCCCGATGTTGAGGGTTGCATGACAGCCTAAGCCTCGCCATCATTTCTCCTCCTGCGAATCGACGCGCGAAGGGGCTTCTAAGGGTTTTAGTGGGAAACCCGTACTTTTCCACAACTACCCTTGATATGAATGAATCGTTGCACCGTAATCAAAGAGTACCAATCTGAGCGTGAATTCAATAAAACTTACCAACCACGATGTCGGCTGATCATAGACGTCCTCCACGTCAATGTGGTTCACCCGAGCACGAGGGAGCGGATTGGGCTTCTTCACGAGCCTCCATTGCTGTTTCCATTCCTCCGCTTGGCCTCCGGGCGTCGGTGGCATAGTGCCTGTCTTCGGCACTTGAAGCGGTGATGTGGCTCAGATCCTTCGGGCCGGGCAGAACGACGCTGATTGCCATTACCGTTTCCATTGCCATTTCCATGGCCTGACTTGTTGTCCTGGCTGCGGTTGTTCCCATTTCCTCCATGGTTATGACCTCCATGGTTGTGATGGGTGTGCCCTCCTGAGTATGGTGCGTAACGGGGCTTCTGCTGAGCTCCTGAGTTGTGCTTCCCCTGGCTGTACTTCCGCTTGCGGCTTTCAATCTGCTGTTGCT
The DNA here is from genome assembly GCA_021605205.1 of Aegilops longissima. Taxonomy (NCBI): domain Eukaryota; kingdom Viridiplantae; phylum Streptophyta; class Magnoliopsida; order Poales; family Poaceae; genus Aegilops; species Aegilops longissima. The sequence continues at coordinate 599,611,311 of CM038682.1, read as the reverse complement.
TGCCTTCAAGTATGGTGGCCTTGTCTACCAGCTCCTGGTAGTTGTTGAAGGTAGCCACAATAAGCTGCATACTCAGCTCATCGTTGAGTCCCTCGAGAAATTTCTCCTGCTGCGGCATCTGTGGCCACATCATCCGGGGCATAGCGAGCTAGCTTGTGAACTCATCCACGTCTTCGCGCCACAAGATGCGGTTCCCCTGGCGTAAGTTGCGGAACTCACGCTTCTTGCACTCATGGCTCCAAATGAGACATGAGCGGTGCGGAAGGCTGCTGGAATTGATCCCACGTGATGGCACCAATGGGATAAGTGGCGGTGTAGTTCTCCCACCAAGAAGCTGTAGGTCCATCAAGTTGATCTTGTGGCGCGCACCTTCTCTGCATCGGTGCATCCAACGGTGATTAGCTCTCTTCCGACTTTGCGGAGCCAATCATCACCACAATCGGCTCGGTGCTACTAGAGAACATCATGCGGATTCAGCCTCGTGAATCGAGTCAAGTTGTCCACGGGGGTGGTGGCGGTGGATTGTTGGTGTTGTTGTTCGATTACGGATGAGTAGCTGCATGAGGGCATTCTGCTGCCGGAGCAGCTGGGTGAGCTCTGGCAGAAAACCGGTGTCACGTCTCGGAGGCATCTGGTGTTTTGGAGTGGATGAGAAAATTAGAATAGAACAATGGTATATGATAAATAACACTACCCATATGAATGCACAATCATAAACACACCAATTATTTATTCATTCCACTCAAACATGGTTCAAAACTCGATTACAAAAGCTCATGACTAATCGAAGGAAAATATCGGCCTAACTGATCGACGAAAAGGTAAAAAATAACATGGTGGTCGACTAAAAAGTCTTCATCAATAATCCTTGCGTCCTCTGGTGCGATGTCCTCTGTTGTGACGCCTCCTCTTGCGGCTTCCTCCAGTGGAACTCCCTTCATAATCCTGATCATTACTCATGAGGGGTCCGTCATCTCCACTCGGAAAAAGGTCCTCTCCCAAGTCCATCTTTTCCTCTATCGCGGCAAGCTTCATCTTCAGGTCGTCGACTGTCTCCATGAAGTCCGCGAATTCTTCCTCATGGTTAAGGAAGTCTGCGTGTGCCTTCTCCTCCTGTTCCAGTTCACGGAACAAAAGCCTCCTATGTGCCTTCGAGTTACGGCGAGTCTGAATCTCCTGTTTCCTGAGGAGACACTCCAAGTCCTGGACATAAGAGAGAATGGAGTCGTCCTCTACGGTACGGATGATATCTCCATTCCTTGCCCTGCGAGAAACCATGGCGAGGTCTGAGGGATCGAGCTCGGCCCTGTACTCCTCTCGGAGATGTCCAAGGGCACAATAGATCGCCATGTCCCTTCCGATGATCCAGTTGAAGTCGGTGAACTCAAAGTCAATTGGCTCCGTGTGTCCTCCGAAGGTTCTCCCTGGGATATGCACTTCAATCCTGTAGCGGGTGTCCGTCGGAAGTGCATTAGTTGGCTTCCCGGTGATCGAGGGTAGAGCAATCTTCAGCTTCTTCACCATCTGGACCAGCTTCCTACCGAAGGGCATCGTCTCATCGGGCTGGCAAAACTCCGGTAGCAAAACTGGGGTGAACTCGACGGCCATCTAGAATGTTGAAAATCGGAGAGGAGTTAGAAATGAACAGGGGAGAATTACGGAATGATAAGGATATAAAGTAAATGGTATCTTCCTATGGCTTTCCGATCCTAGGGGTTACGATCCTACGGTCAGCGTGTGCTCGATACCATCTCAGAGCGACCGACCCAAAATCGGTCAAATCTACGTATGCTGTACCATCCCAAGATCATGCTTTGGTACTCACAAGACATCGATGAAATAATCAAAGTTCAATCACACCTGAATTTATTACGATTCTCATATAGAGTCTTTATTACAAGAGAATAAATTCGGCTCAAGGCCAACTCATGAGAAATAAACTACTAATGCTGCGGAAGCGTATAAGATAAAGCGAGTCCATCCGACTCCAAAGGGCAATCGCCAAGCGGGCGTAGCCTCACTCCCCGATCGAATAAATCTACGCAACATAAGGCGTTGCAGCCGTGTAGGTCAGCTTTTTGAATAAGTCGGCAAGTCATGAAGAGAATAACAATAATAAAATTACTAACACTATATGCATTTTGGCTGTGGGGCTCTAAGTTTCATCATTTTGCGAAAAGTCAATTTTCTCCTACTACAAAGGACTTGCTTGCAAAATTACTACAAATTGTTGGTAGTTATTGAGATGGTTCCGCCAACCAATATCTCATTCCCAAATTATTAAGTCATAAACCCTCAAATTAATTCATTAGTTTTAGTGTTGAGATTTCGAATACTTCCAAGTTCCAGAGGCTCAAATTGTCCGTAATCGGGGACACGGCTAATCGATTAGATCTTTAACTCTGCAGAGGTTTGCGACTTTACCCGCAAGAATCATTCCTCCTTTTAAGTCTTCGCACTTCATGGTGTTTGAAGACGGACGAATAAACAGGTCTTCCAAAGAGTTCTTCAGCTCTGCCGTACCCATCCAATCCTACCGTTCTTCTACATCTCGTAGTACCGTCCAGCCAGCGTCACTACTAGCGTTGACCCAGCCAGAGCCCATAATGGCTTGCGGCTGCACAGGTAAGCTTCCGGTCAATGGGGCATCCATCCGTCTCTTCGTGGCTGGGTGAAGCTTTCCGCAAGATGTCATGGCACTTCTCCATGCATCCCGGCCAACCACTGGGTTCTCCAGGGTGCCCGTCAACCGTCCTCCACCCAGTAGTGAATTCCGAAGTCCATCTTGATCTTGTAGTTCAAGGGGTTGTCATCATCATTGACTCTCATATCTTTCTTATGAATTTCACTCAACCAAAACCCGTCTACGAGCATAGCAAAATAAACTACTTCGTTCCGGGGGGCATGGTAACAAGGGGATTGGTTCATCCTACCACATGATACTACTCAAGATTAATAACTTCAAAATTTCAACTACTGCATGCATGGTGGGGTGGTGATAATTTCTAATGCACAAAATCATAGGTATTGAAAATAACATGATCAAGACTTGCCTTCTTGATGATCCTCGTAAGCTAAAGGATTCAGTAGTAGCAAGCTTAGACTCGAAACTCTACCGAGACAAACAAATAATCACAATAAGCATATAGCATAGGATCACATAATACAATAGCAATAGCATCATAACACACCAAAACAACCAAATCAAAACCCAAGGAAAACTCAAAGAAAAACCAACTCAAGTTTTTCCTACTTCAAGCAACCACTAAAAATAGTTTTATATAATAAAATTTTCTCAACATAACCTAATCATGGTTTTATGTTAACTTAAAAGAAAAGATTTCATTAAGCAACTAGGAGCAAAAAGAATTAATTTAAAATCTATTATGAAACTCCTATTAGGCCTAATTCAATTTCTATTAAGAAAAATAAAATAAAACTTTTATTTATTATAAATAAAAGTTCATCCTTAAAGCAACAGAAACTATCCTAGAATAATCAATCACATGTTAAAAATAAATTTATTTACTAATTAAAATAATAGGAAAACAGTAGCTAGTTAATTAATAAGGATTAACAAGATTCTGCTTAAAACTATTTTTTATTAATCCTAAAATACCCAAATTAATTTCTATGGTTTGGCAATGTCAAAACAAAGTTGGGACAAAAAGAATTATTTAAAAATAATTTTTCTAACTCATGTTATAACAGATTTACTATTCCGACTAAAACTAAATTAAAGCAATTTTAATTAATTTTAACATAGCTAATTATATTTTCTACAGAATCTATAGAAAATTTGCAAACCAACAAAAAAAGAATCACCTAAAAATATTAAACAGAATAAAAGATATGAATTTTTCAAAACAGGAACTATTCTGTTAAAACAGAAAACGAAAATAAATGAAAAATGGCCTAATGGGCCTAACCTACGCACTGAGCGTAATATAAACTAAACGGGCCTAGGGTTAAACGAGTCGGGCCGGCTAAATAAAATAAACCCTAACTAAAATAAACCGTAAACGAACCGGCCGGTTTTATTTAAAAAAACCCCTTCGGGGTGTTCTAATCTACACCGTAGATTTGAGATCCGACGGCGGGGTGGAGCTCCGGCGACTCACCGGAGTTTGGACGGCGGCGGCGGCTCGGTGGCGAGTGTGCCGACGGCTCCGGTCGTCGGGGAGGTCGGCGGAGTCGTCCGGCGGGTGCGGGGCAACGAGGGGAGGGTCTTGGTGGAGTCGGTGGAGGTCGGGAGGGTCTAGGGCGACGGCGGCGAGGGAAATGGCGGCGGCGGTGAGCTCGGGCTCCGGCGACGGCGTGAGAGAGGAGGAGGGGTTCCGGCGAGGGGGCGAGGGGGGGTGCGGGGAGGGTATAAATAGGGGGGCTCGGCGTGGCAAGGGAGGCGATCGGGAGGATCGGATCCGGATCCCACGGATCCCGGCGATCGGCGGGCGGGCGTTGCGTGGGGGGGTTGAAGGCGGGGTGGGGTCCGCCTGGTAGTGGGGGAGAGGGGGCGCGGTCTCGGTTGGTCGACCGAGCCGGAACGTTTCGGGCGCGGGGGTTGACTGGCCGGCTCAGCGGCTCATTGGGCTGGCTGTTGGGCCGCTGGTGGGCAGTCTTGGCGCTGGCTGGGCGATGGCTTTGGCTGCGCTGGGGGTTTACTTTTTTTAAAAAAATTATTTTTTTTAATAAAAACAAAAACAGAGATAACTTAATAAATATAAATATTTTATATAGGACATATATATACCAAAATGATCAGGGGAATATTCCCTATCATTTGAACATTTTTTCCAAAGGCAAAATCCAAACTTTATAAAAATTCATTTTTTCCAATACCCAAATTTGAATTCAAAACTTTTGGCATTGTTTCCTCTGATATTTTTGGAGTGTCATGTTTGCTCCTCTCATACTTTTGCTCAAGTATTTATCAGGCATAGTTTTTGAAATGTTTCCCACTTGCCATAGTTTGAATTCAAAATTGAAAACTCAAAACTCTACTGAAACTTCAAATGGCATTCAAATTCAAACAGGATGCATAGATGCTTAGCTATAATTGTAAAACATTCCAAATAGGAAATTTGGGATGTTACACATCTTCACCAGCACCATCTCCTCTCAAAACCCTAGTTCACCTCTTGTATCCAATCTTGTATCAAAACCACAAATTGGTACATGTGGGTTGCTAGTAGTGTTGATTACTCCTTGTAGTTGATGCTAGTTGGTTTACTTGGTGGAAGATCATATGTTCAGATCCTTTATGCATATTATTACTCCTCTGATTATGAACATGAATATGCTTTGTGAGTAGTTACGTTTGTTCCTGAGGACATGGGTGAAGTCTTGCTATTAGTAGTCATGTGAATTTGGTATTCGTTCGATATTTTGATGAGATGTATGTTGTCTTTCCTCTAGTGGTGTTATGTGAACGTCGACTACATGACACTTCACCATGATTTGGGCCTAGAGGAAGGCATAGGGAAGTAATAAGTAGATGATGGGTTGCTAGAGTGACAGAAGCTTAAACCCTAGTTTATGCGTTGCTTCACTAGGGGTTAATATGGACCCATATGTTTAATGTTGTGGTTAGGTTTACCTTAATACTCCTTTTTGTAGTTGCGGATGCTTGCAATAGGGGTTAATCATAAGTGGGACGCTTGTCCAAGTTAGGACAGTACCCAAGTGTCGGTCCACCCACATATCAAATTATCAAAGTACTGAACGCGAATCTTACGAACGTGATGAAAACTAGCTTGACGATAAATCCCAATGTGTCCTCGGGAGCTCTTTCTTCGTTATTAGAATTTGTCCAGGCTTATTCTTTGCTACATAAAGGATTGGGCCACCTTGCTGCACTTTATTTACTTTATTTACTTTTTGCTCGTTACTATTTATCTTATCACAAAACTATCTATCACCTACTATTTCAGTGCTTGCAGAAAAAACCTTACTGAAAACTGCTTATCATTTCCTTCTGCTCCTCGTTGGGTTCGACACTCTTAGTTATCGAAAGGACTATGATAGATCCCCTATACTTGTGGGTCATCATCATCCTCGGGCATCTCAAGTATAACAAAGTCAGTCAAAATACTAACATTAGCAACAACAACGAGCACATCCTCACAAATACCGATAGGTATGGCAGTTGACTTGTCAGCCATTTGCAAAGATATTTCAGTAGGTGTGAGTTTATTCAAGTCAAGTCTTTTATATAAAGAGAAAGGCATAACACTAACACCAGCTCCTAAATCACATAAAGCAGTTTTCACATAATTTCTTTTGATGGAGCAAGGTATAGTTGGTATTCCCGGATCTCCAGGTTTTTTAGGTACACCATCCTTAAAAGTATAATTAGCAAGCATGGTGGAGATTTCAGCTTCCGTTATTTTTCTCTTATTAGTGATGATGTCTTTCATGTGCTTTGCATAACGAGGCATTTTCAAGATATCAGTCAAGCGAGTACGCAAAAAGACTGGCCTCAACATTCCAGCAAAGCGTTCGAATTCTTCATCATCTTTCTTTTTAGTTGACTTGGGTGGAAAGGCATAGGTTTTTGAACCCACGGTTCTCTTTCTTTACCATGTTTTCTAGCAAAAAGGTCTCTCTTATCATATCTTGTATTCTTGGGTTGTGGGTTATCAAGATCAACAGCTGGTTCTATTTCAACACAATTATCTGTTTCTTTTTCACTATTTGGCTGAGTATCTTCATGAACATCAGCATTATATTTTTCATTTTCACTAGGTGAATGTTCATTACCAGATTGAGTTTCAGCATCAGAAATAGAAACATCATTATCAGGAGGTTTTTCTACTTCAGGTTTACTAGAGGCATGCAAAGTCCTATCATTTTTCCTTTTTCTTCTTCTTTTTAGAAGAACTAGGTGCAGTGGTGTTATTCCTTTGTGAATCATGTTCAATTCTTTTTGGGTGTCCCTCAGGATAAAGTGGTTCCTGAGTCATTTTACCTCCTCTAGTTGCAACTCTAACAGCAAAGTCATGTACATTGTTATTCATTTCATCAAGCAATTTTCTTTGAGATTTAGTAACTTGTTCCAGCTGAGTTTGTACCATAGAAGCATGCTTTCCCAATCCTGTAACATCATTTGAGATTCTAAATAACAAGTCACTCAAGCGAGCAATCATATAAGAATTATATTTCAATTGTTTCATAACATTTGCATTGAAGTGATCTTGCTTTCTAATATAATTCTCAAACTCATAAAGGCATTGGCTAGGGTGCATATTGTGAGGATTATTATTATCATTGAACTTCATTAAAGAATTTACCTCTACCACCTTAGGCAGTGGTGGTGTATCAAGCCCATGTATTTCTTCAATAGGAGGTAAATTTTTGACATCCTCGGCTTTAATACCTTTTTCCTTCATAGATTTCTTTGCCTCTTGCATATCTTCAGGACTGAGATATAATATACCCCTCTTCTTTGGAGTGGGTTTAGGTGGTGGTTCAGGAAGAGTCCAATCATCATAATTTTTCAACATGTTATTCAATAATTCTTCGGCTTGCCCAATAGTTCGTTCCCTGAAAACACAACCAGCACAACTATCTAGAAAGTCCCTAGAAGCATCAGTTAGTCCATTATAGAAGATATCAAGTATTTCATTTTTCTTAAGAGGATGATCAGGCAAAGTATTAAGCAATTGGAGAAACCTCACCCAAGCTTGTGGGAGACTCTCTTCTTCAATTTGCACAAAGTTAAATATTTCATGTAAGGCAGCTTGTTTCTAATGAGCAGGAAATATTTTTCAGAGAAGTAATAAATCATATCATGGGGACTACGCACACAACCAGGAGCAAGAGTATTGTTCCATGCTTTAGCATCACCCTTTAATGAGAACGGAAATAATTTGAGAATATAGTAATAGCGAGTTTTCTCGTCATGAGTAAAAAGGGTGGCTATATCATTCAACTTAGTAAGATGTGCCACAACAGTTTCAATTTCATAACCATGGAAAAGGTCATATTCAACCAAAGTAATTAACTCTTGGTCGACAGAGAATTCATAATCCTTATCATCAATAAAGATAGGTGAGGTAGCAAACTTAGGATCATACTGCATAATAATTTCTCTAGATCATCTCTATCCTTACAAGCAAGAATATCTCTAGTTGTCTCCTCATTCAGAAGATAACCTTCCGACACCTTAGGCAATTCATATCTAGGAGGGCTAGTTCTAGTAGGTGTTTCGAGATTTTCAGTTTCAAGCTCATCATCAGATTCAACAACATCATGTTGTCTTACTCTAGCAATTTATTCATCAAGAAATTCGCCTAGTGGCCCATCATCACCAAGCAAGGTACTAGCATCATCAGAAGCATCATTCATGGTAGAAGTAGCATCATCAATAACTTGCAACATATCAGGATTAATAGCATGTGATGGAGTTGCAACTTTACTTATAACTGAAGGTGAATCTAAAGCAGAGCTAGATGGCAGATCCTTACCTCCCCTCGTCTTTGAGGGATAAATCTTAGTCTTAGCATCCTTCATATTCTTCATACTGATAAATTGATAATAATCCCAAGTGACTCAAGAAATATAGCTATGCTCCCCGGCAACGGCGCCAGAAAAAGGTCATGATAAACCACAAGTATAGGGGATCACAACAGTTTTCGAGGGTAGAGTATTCGACCCAAATTTATAGAATCGACACGAGGGGGGCCAGAGAATATTTGCAAGTATTAGCAGCTGAGTTGTCAATTCAATCACACCTGGAGATTAGTTATCAACAACAAAGTAATGAATAGCAAAGTAGTACGGTAGTTTTGATAATACTAGCAGCAGCAACAGTAACATTACCAGTTATAGCAGTAATTTTGTAGCAAGTGTAGCAGTAACGATAGCAGTAGTAACTTAACAGAAACAATATAAGATAAATTCGTAGGCATTGGATCGGTAATTTGTGGATGATATTCATCACGTGATAGTCATAACCTAGGGCGATACGGCACTAGCTCCAGTTCATAAAAACAATGTAGGCATGTATTCTAGTCATACGTGCTTATGGAAAGAACTTGCATGACATCTTTTGTCCTACCCTCCCGTGGTAGCGGGGTCCATATTGGAAACTAAGGGATATTAAGGCCTCATTTTAATAGAGAACAGGAACAAAGCATTAACACACGGTGAATACACAAACTCCTCAAACTACGGTCATCACCGGGAGTGGTCCCGACTATTATCACTCCGGGGTTGCCGGATCATAACACGTAGTAGGTGACTATAACTTGCAAGATCGGATCTAGAACATGGACATAATGGTGATAACATAAATGGTTCAGATCTGAAATCATGGCACCCGGGCCCAAAGTGAAAAGCATTAAGCATGGCAAAGTCATAGCAATCAAGCGCTAACAAAACTAACTCGATAACATGATGAATCTCATCCAACTCCTCACCGACCAGCAAGCCTATGAAGGAATTACTCACTCCCGGTGGGGAGCCTCATGGAATTGGCGATGCAGAAGGGTTGGTGATGACGAAGAATGAAGATCTCCCTCTCCGGAGCCCCAAACGGACTCCAGATCTGGCCTCCCGATGAAGAATAGGAGGTGACGACAGCTTCATCTCATGGAATGCGATAATTCTTTCTCTCCGATTTTTTCTAGAAAAATAGGATTTTATAGCATTGGTTTTAGGGTCCACGGAGCCACCAGGTGGGGACAACCCACCTGGGCGCGCCTGGGGGGGGGGGGGGCAGGTCGTCTATTAATTGTGTTTTCGGCGTTCCCGCTAGAAAACTGCTGGGCTTCATCATTTCCAATAGAGGAATTGAGGCAAACCCAGCCAAAATCTAAGCTTTGTCACAATTGGCTACACCAACAGACCTCAAACAAGTCCAAAAACTAGTCGGATGCATGGCAGCACTAAGCCGCTTTATCTCCAGACTAGGAGAAAAAGCGTTGCCACTCTATCGACTTCTCCGACGTAACGATCACTTCAAGTGGACGGATGCGGCAACGGCCAGACTGGAAGAAATAAAGGCTCTTTTAGCGAGCAACCCAATCCTAGACGCGCTGAACGTCGGCGAACCCATGTTATTATACATCTCAGCAACACACCAGGTGGTGAGCACGGTGCTCGTCGTTGAGCGAGAGGAGGACGGACACAAATTCCCACTTCAGAAACCGGTATACTACGTATCCGCTGTCCTCACACCATGCAAATCCCGGTACCCTCATTACCAAAAGATAGCATATGTGGTCTTTATGGCATACCGGAACCTACGACACTACTTCCAAGAGTGCTCGATCACGATGGCTTCCGAAGTACCACTCAATGATATAATAAACAACTGCGACGCTATGGGCAGGATTGCCAAGTGGGCCATTGAGCTCCTGCCATTCGACATAACGTACAAACCGCGCCGAGCCATTAAATCCCAAGTATTGGCTGATTTCATCACCGAATGGACAGAGGTCGAACTCCCTAAAGAGTACGGCACATATTCCAACTGGGTCAAGCACTTCGATGGCTCTAAAATGCTGGCCGGCTTAGGAGCGGGCGTTGTATTAACGTCCCCCACTGGAGACACAGTCCAGTACGTACTCCAAATATTATATACAGACTCCAACAATGCAGCCGAATACGAGGACTTATTGCACGGTCTTCGGACGGCTGCCTCCGTGGGCATACAACGCCTGGAGGTGCGCGGGGATTCAAATCTCACAATATCCCAAATAAATGGAGATTTCAACACCAAGGATCCGAAGATGGCGGCCTATCGTAACACCATACTGAAAATATCAGCTCGGCTTGAGGGGCTCGAGTTTCATCATGTGGCTCGAGCAAGTAATCAAGCGGTGGATGTCCTTGCTTGCATAGGCACCAAGCGCGACCCCGTCCCGCCTAACATCTTTCTGGAAAGGCTCTTTAAGCCATCCATGGTGTGGCAGGATGAGAGCAGCAATACCAGTTCGGATCCAATTATACCCCCAGATTCCGAACACAATACCGATATCATTGGGGGCTCAGCCACCCAAATAACACCATCGGCCCATCTAATAATGGCAGTAATTTCCCCATGGACTGAACCCTTCTTGGCTTACCTTAATAGGCGAGAGCTCCCTGAGGATCAGAATGAGGCCCGCTGCATTGTCCGGCGCTCAAAAGCCTACAGGGTCCATGATGGAGAGCTCTACAAGAAAAGCACTACTGGAGTCCTTCAAAGATGTATCTCCGAAGAAGAGGGGCGGCAGCTCTTGGCTGAAATCCATGCTGGTCTCGACGGTCACCACGCCGTGGCTCGGGCCCTTGTAAGCACAGCCTTCCGTACAGGTCTCTTTTGGCCAACGGCCCGAGCAAACGCACAAGACCTTGTCCAACGTTGTGTCGGATGCCAGCTTTTCGCCAATCAAAGCCATATGCCGCCCACCACTCTACAAACAATCCCCGTTACTTGGCCTTTTGCGGTCTGGGGGCTTGATATGGTCGGACCCCTTAAAGGAGGAAGCCATAAGAAAAAATATCTACTGGTCATGGTAGATTAATTCACCAAGTGGATAGTGGCTAAACCAGTTAAGACGGCCGAAGCCGGACCAGTGATAGACTTTATATCCGGGGTCGTGCACCGTTATGGTGTCCCACATAGCATCATCACCGATAACGGCTCCAATTTTACAGCTAACAAAGTGAAAACCTGGTGTGCTAACCTGGGCATTAAGCTCGATTACGCCTCCGTTTATCACCCACAAACAAACGGTCAAGTCGAACAAGCTAACGGTCTTATCATGAGCGGCATTAAACCTAGACTAGTGCGGTCTTTGAAACAATCAGACAAGCACTGGGTTGAGGAGCTCGACTCCGTACTATGGGGGCTGCGGACCACGCCTAATCGCACTACCGGATACACACCATTCTTTATGGTGTACGGAGCAGAGGCCGTTTTGCCCTGCGATATCATTCATGACTCACCTCGAGTGCGCATGTATGAAGAGAGAGAGGCCAAGTTGGATCGGCAGGACAGCCTAGACGCCTTGGAGGAGGAGCACGACGTTGCAAAAGCCCGTTCTGCATTCTATCAACAACAGGCCCACAGATATCAAAGTAGAGAGGTGCGGGCCAAGACTTATAATGTTGGTGAACTCGTTCTACGCTTACCAGAAAAGAAAAAGGACAAACTCAAGCCCAAGTGGGAGGGTCCCTTCATCATAGATGAAGTTCTCGCTGGAGGAGCGTACCGCCTGCGTGATGCATCGCACAATCGCTTAGAGCCGAACCCGTGGAATGCCGCTAGACTCCGAAGATTCTACGCCTAGAGCCGGACTCTTTGTTCGTTTTCTTCTCCCTTTGTTTCCATTTTTTCCTCTCTTTAAACTTTTTTTCTAGCTTTCAGCTCTTGTGCGGCTAAACCGCGCACCTATGACATACACATCCTTAAATGTATAAGTCCACAATGCCTGGGGGCTTCTTTTACAGAAGCTTATTATTATTTTTCGAGCATCAAGCTCACCACATATGTGTCCTTCACTCATATGTACCTTTACTTTGCCATTATATGCATCATTATGACTTAAGTTTTCGCCAAGCTGGGTTGCCTGGCTCCTGTGCTTATGCCCTATGTTCTTGTTTGTTTGGCTAGGGCATAAACGGAGCACCTCTGCGATTGTTACAGCCGGGTCATCCAGACGTGTACCTCAGACTGGGTGAAACCGAAAGCTAGCGTTCTTAAGGGAATATTCGGTCGGCAGACTAAAGACGTTTTACACTCTTTACACTATGAACCCCCATATGCTACGTATAATGTGACTTTTCAATCACAATTCGGACATGCACACTAACGCATGTTCACCCAGGGAAAGGAACCCTTAACAGAACTATTCTCCCTGGAAGATGTTTCTTACAATCAAAATGTAATATAACATAGCTAGCCGGATACAACTTGTCTGTTCAAGCAACTATGACCCCTACGCCTGGTTTCCACGCATACCCCGGTTTATATTGCCGCCCCGGTATTCGGAAACACTCCGCACCTTCGGGTCCAGAGGTTGAAGCAAAAAGGTCTACCATGACAATCATTTTACAATCCGGATAGGGACAAATATGTCAATTGAAGTACATAGTCACTTGGACTCAAAAACTTCTTCCTCTATGTCGTCTAACAGGCTGTCTAGCTTACAATCCTGTTGGGAATATTTGGCGGCTATCTTTACTTGGTCATATACCAAGCTAACTGGAATTTCTTGTCCATCAGACCCCCGAGGTCCGACCCAGGCCATATGATTCGGATCAAGCTTGGTGTACCGTGTTTTTACCATGGCCCAGGCCTCCCGCGCACCTTTTCGGCAGGCCGATATCTTCCATAATCGAAAGCGTCGTCGAGCTCCTTGGAATAGCTTCACAAGCTCCTCCATACTTCCTGGAGGGGAGGCGGATGGCCACAAAGCCTTGGCAATGCTCCGCATTGCTTGCCGAACTCGCTCGTGTATTTGGGATAGCTCTTGTAGTAGACCGCCTTGAGATCCGGGCATTTGCTCTTCGGGACGGCCTGTCAGCATACCTGCAGACATAAATCTGTCAGCTCATTTCTTCACGGAAATATACGGAGGGGACTTCAAAAGCATACTGAACATGCCGCCTCATATCCTCCTATTCTCCTTTACGGCGTCAGCCAGCTGAGCTCGTACGTCTTTTAGCTCTTCGCCTAGCAGGGTGTTGGAATCCTGCAGCTTATTTTTATCATCCCTGACTCGTGTCAGCACACGTTCGCCCGCGGCCAGTTGCCTTTTGGCCTCTTGTTCACCTGCCTGCGCGGCTTTCAGTTTCTCCTTCAGTTGATCTGACGATCCTGTCATGGGAAATACAATAGTATTAATATTGTTGGTATATGATAACATTTTTCCAATGGAGGGGAACATTACCAGGCGGTGCCTCCTTGGATTTCTCTAGTTCGACAGTTGCCGTACCTAGCTGGGTCCGGCACTTTTCCAGCTCTTGAGACAGCAGGTTGTTCTTCTCCGTGAGTGCCTGGTTACACAATGATCCTTAAATCAGTTGTATCAACCGCTTCAAGTCTCGGGGGCTACTGGTATATGATCACCAGATCTGTGCAATGCGCACTTACCCGTATATCTCTCAGGTGCTGGTCTGTGGCTCTGGTAAGCCCATCCCGAGTAGCTCGGATATATGCATATGCCAAGCTGAAGGCATTGAATGCCTCTTTCGTAAAGCCGGGGTCGCGAAGAGCAGCCCTTCGGCGCCGGTGATTCATGGCGCTCTCCACTTCAGAGTTCGTGGCGGATACATCATCTGAATCCTCTACAGGAGGACAATCCGGTGTAACTTCCGTGTCAGCCTCTGTCCTTAAGGCAGGGTCTGCAACCTGACTGGCGAAGGCGTGACCGGCAAGACCCCTGGACATAGTCTGGTGAACGCTCTTCCTGATAAGACGCAGCGGACAATGTCACGGTTCGATGTGACTGCCAAGGGGCATATTTAAAAAAGTTATACCTCTTTGATGAAGGCTCGGCCGTGTTTTCATTTGCCTTCCTCTTCGAAGGCTTGCCTGTCGCGGGCGGCGCTCTCTTACGAGTCGCCTCTGGTGTAACATGGCACGCCAAGCGCCTCCCCTTTGGAGCACGAGACAGTGCAGTGGGTGAGGCAGAATGAAGAAGCTCTTTCGGAGGAGATGTCTCCTGATTACTTACATGTGAGGCAGGAACGAGGCCGGGATAGTCGGCCATGATGGCCACTTCTGTGCCATCGTAGCTCGCCTGGTAGAATACTCCCTCCTCAAGCTCTACAAATATGTCCGGATCCTCTTCGAATCCGGGGTCAAGATCCCGGTTATGGTCCTGCGGCTGTGGAGCGGGGATATAGATCCCCTCAATGACCTTTCGCCATTCTTGTTACAAATGGACGGGTTAGTGTCAATCAAAAGTGACTCGGAGAGAGGATTGAGTAAAGTGGTGGGATTAAAACTCACCCAACTAGGAGGATTCTACATGGAAAATCCCTCTCGACACTTAAGTCGAGTGAACTCCTCTTTCTCCCTTTATACAAATCAGCCAGTATTGCGGCCAGGGCGGTGAGGGAATCCGGACCCTTTCGTCTGCAGCGTGAGGCGTCATCTTCTCCATTGTACTGCCACAAAGGGAGCCCCCTAAATTGGAGCGGCTGGACCCCTCGTGCTATGGAAGTGGCCATTACGTCAATTATTGATAGCCCGGACTGGGCGAGTGTCTTTATCTTGCCCATTAATTGTCGGACTTCCGCGCTATCTTCTTCCTCGAGACTCCGAGGGCGCCAGCTGTGGCGTTTCTTCAACGGAGCACTTGAAAATTCAGGAAGACCCATTCGGACTGGGTCAGGGAGAGCGACGTCCTCGATATAGAACCATTCCGAGGGCCACTCTTCAGACGCCTTCTTCGGCGTGCCGGACAGGTATCCGGTCCCGGCTATGCGCCATACCTCAGCGCCGCCCACCTTGAATATAGATCCCTTTTGGGTGCGAGGGACGAGGCAGAATAGCTTCCTCCATGACTCAAAATGGGCCTCACAGCCCAGGAATAGCTTGCAAAGGGCAACAAAACCGGCGATGTGCAGGATAGAGGCCGGCGTGAGGTTGTGCAGTTGGAGGCCATAATACTCCAGGAGTCCTCGGAGGAAAGGGTGGATTGGAAATCCGACGCCTCTTAACAAGTAGGAAACGAAGCACACTCGTTCCCCCTGGATGGATTGGGGAAATTCTCCGCCTGGGCTTCACCATTGAAGGAGGTCGATCCTGCCCGAACAGGGACTAGATCCGCGGGGGGAAGAAATCCCTACGTTTGAAGCTTAACCAGCTGATCGTGGGATACGGAACATCTCTCCCAATCACCTTTTTCGGAGCCGTGAGGACGGGAGGAAGAACTGGGAACGCTAGCCATGTTGGAATGGTTTCTCCTAGCAAGCTCTAAGGATTTTCCACTTGATGTGGAATGGGATCTGAGATCCAATCTCTTTAAGTAGATGCCTTTCTTACATGGCCAGGGTGTTATGTGCAAAAAATACCCTGACCTCTCGTATTCGCTCGACACGTGGAAGCAGAAGTAATGGAGGCGCAGAAGCCAAAGAGTGTGACATTAAATCACAAGCCGAATACAGCTTTTCCGGTCAGGTACTTTGAAGAAATCGGGGAAGGAACCCGCCTTGCAATGCCGAAGACGATGATCAGCGCACCAGACACATCGTCTTTGAAGACTGGTTCGGGGGCTACTGAGGGAGTCCTGGATTAAGGGGTCCTCGGACATCCGGACTATGTGACGTGGGCCGGACTAATGGGCCGTGAAGATACAAGATAGAAGACTTCCTCCCGTGTCCGTATGGGACTCTCCTTTGCGTGGATGGCAAGCTTGGCGTTCGGATATGTAGATTCCTTCCTTTGTAAACCGACTCTGTACAACCCTAGGCCCCTCCAGTGTCTATATAAACCGGAGGGTTTAGTTAGGAGAGGCAATCACAATCATACAAGCTAGACATCTAGGGTTTAGCCATTACGATCTCGTGGTAGATCGACTCTTGTAATCCTCATATTCATCAAGATCAATCAAGGAGGAAGTAGAGTATTACCTCCATCAAGAGGGCCTAAACCTAGGTAAACATCGTGTCCGTCTCCTGTTACCATCGACCTTAGACGCACAGTTTGGGACCCCCTACCCGAGATCCGCCGGTTTTGACACCGACAATAGGCCCTCCTAGGACCCAGGCTGGGGCCGTGTGCGATCGGGCGAGGCATCAAAACCCAATCATTTCCGTAGTTATGTACATCCCACACGGTAATCCGAGAAAATAATTCATAGGTATGTACATCCCACACGGTGAATCCCAGAAAAATATTTCCGCTCGTATATATATCACACACAGCCAATCCAAGGAATACGTTTCCATTCTTATGTACATCTCACACAGTCAATCCAGGGAAAACGTTTCCGTTCGTATGTACATCCCACACAGTTTTATGTATACGCTCGTCTATGAAAGGTGTAACTATCACACACGCTCTGCCTTGGTTAACTATTTGCTTTCATTGACTCCATCACACACGATTTGATGTAGAAAACTGTGTGGCATTGGGCTATCCATCACAAGCGCTTTTACTTCCAGAACCGTTTGCAAAGTTCCATGACCGTCTGTTCTCTTTTTATTTTTGCCTGTAATTTTTTATTCGAATTGGAAATTTTGAAATATGAAACGTGCAATTCAAATTCTCATCACGATGGTTCAACAATGAATCCAAAAATAAAATTGCCACTACAATATGTTCAGTAATTACAGGATTAGGCAGCAATTAACTATGATGAACCACAATATTTAAAGGTGGTAAAGGTGAAGAGACGAGTGTAAATCATTTTGACTGCCGACGGTGTTGAAGAAGCGGAATGCCCATAATGTGCCTTCCTGCATGCCTTCGACATGAACCACTTTTGTCCAACCCCTTGTGACGGTCGCCCGCCCATCCTTCACCGCCTTCAGGAAGACTTCTAGAGCATTATCATGGTAGCATTAATTATATACTTTAACCTTAGTTGCCTCCACTCCGGTCATGTAGTTTGCAAGGTAATCATCAGTAAATAGCTTCGGAAACCACTGAAAAGAGAAAAATATCACATACTGAGGTCTAATAGAGTAACTTGTTGTGGGCAGGGGGAAAAGGCAAGACATTACTTACCATCCTAAAGTTCACTGTTGTCTTTGACAAAGTGTAAATAAAGAGCTTAATTCCAATCACCCATTTCTTTTGCCTAACAATCTTTCTTAGTTTCCTCACTTGACACTGGTTCATGAATATCTCATTGCCCCATACACACAAGGGATCGAAGCATGGATTAGTACCGCTCATATATGTACCTACAAGCAACCAGCAAATGTTAGAAGCTAAACTGAGATTGCACAAATGATGTAAATTACAACTACCTATGTTCCTAAGTACAAGTATTTTTTTTTTGAGATTTCAATATGAACTACATACGGATGTATATAGAATTATAGATATAGTTTAGATTAGAATCTAGACTCACTCATTTTGCTCCTTATGTAGTCTATATTGGAATCTCTAAAAATACTTATATTCAGGAATAGATGGTGTATAAGACATGGGATGCAGCTAACCTCGAAGGCAAACAACTGCTTCGCCCATTGTAGCCCTGTGTAAGTACATGGAGAGCCAATGTTAACTACAACAGGGTTAACATCCACCAAAAATAGAAAATGGTAATAAAAGGGAAACATCTATAGTGATATCTTCATTACGAAAGAGTAGCACGGTAGCAAAGGGATAGATTAAAAAATGGATACAACTGTTAATTGCAACAGGCTTAACAACATCCTAATTCATGTTTTGTAAGTTTGTAGCCATTGAAGTACAACTCTTTAAAAATGGATACAACTGTTAATTGCAACAGGCTTAATTGCCATTGAATCGGTACTGATAAAAATGCAATTGGCAGAGTTAAACATCACAGGGCAGGTGCTGCCAGAGCAGATAATGGCCCAGTTGTCTATAAAAAGGTAGGGAAAATAGCTAAAACATGTTAGGCATGTTTACTACAACATGCTTAATACATCAACCATACAAAACATAGCCATTAATTGCAACTAGTATTGGAAAGATTGAACTGGTGGGTACATACTTGGTAAGTCCTGAGAGGTAGTTGCTGGGGCACTTCATCTTGGCCAGAGCCCGCCCAAAGTCAGCGGCGGAGGAGGCAAGTTGTTCCTCCGGGTCGAAGCATGGATTAGTGCCACCGACATGTGTACCTACAGGAAACCAGTAAATGGTAAAAATTTAAAATGCAATTGCACAAATGATGTGAAATACTGTAAGACATGGGATGCAGCTAACCTCGACGGCAAACAACAGCATCGGCCGTTATGACCCCGCGTAAGTACATGGACAAGCATATTAAGTACAACAGGGTTAGCATCCACCAAAAATAGCAAATGAGCAGCACCTCTAGTATATCTTCATTGCGGAGAGTAGCATGGTAGCAAATGGACAGATAAAAATGGATACAAATGTTAATTGCGACAGGCTTAACAGCATCCTAAGTCATGTTTTGTAAGTTTGTAGCCATCGAAATACAACTGTTTAAAATGGATTCAACTGTTAATTGCACGGGCTTAATAGACATTGAAACCAGTACTGATAAAAATGCAATTGGCATAGTTAAACATCACAAGGCAGGTTCTGCCAGAGCAGAGAATGGCCCAGATGTCTATAAAAAGGTAGGGAAAGTAGAAAAAACGTGTTAGGCATGTTTAATAGAACATGCTTAATACATCGACCGTACAGAACATAACCATTAATTGCAACTGGTATTGGTAAGATTGAACTGGTGAGTACATACTTGGTAAGTCCTGAGAGGTAGTTGCTAGGGCACTTCATCTTGGCGAGCCCGCCCAAAGTCGTGGAGGCGGAGGCGAGCTGTTCCTCCGGTCAAGCGTGGATCGATGCCAGCGACATGTGTACCTACAGCAACCAAGAAATGGTAGAAGTTAAAGTGCAATTGCACAAATTATGTAATCTTGTAAGACATGGGATACAGCTCACCTCGACGGCAAACAAAAGCATCGGCCATTATGACCCTGCGTAAGTACATGGATAGGCATGTTGAGTACAACAGGGTTAGCATCCACTAAAAATAGCAAATGGGCAGCATCTCTAGTGATATCCTGAGTCATGTATTGTAAGTTTGTTGCTGGTATTGGTGAATTGAGCTGGACACGGTAATATTTGAACATCAAATAGTGTGCCGTACTGAAATAAACAAGGCACGAACATGCTTAATACATCAACCGTACAAATCATAGCCATTGCAAGTGGTATTGGTAAGATTTGGTTGGTCAGATCTTACCTGTTAAGTCCTGGGGGTAGTCGCTGGGGGACTTCATCTGGGCCAGAGCCTGCACCGTGTTGGCGGTGGCGGCGGAGGCGAGGTGTTCCTTCGGTTCAACACGCATAGCGGCCATCGCGCCATGGACCGCCATCAGCTCCTGGCAGGGGGATTTGGAGGCATGAGGATGTTTCGCAGGCACCATTTAAGCAATCAGGCCGGGGCCGTGATAGAGATCGGTGGGTTACCTGACTAGATCTAAGCAGATCGTAGATGTGGTTGAAGTTGTGGTTGCGGTGGCGGTGGTTTGAGATGCCGGTAGGGGGAGGCGCGAGGGGGGATACTGAGGGTGGGGATGATGTTGGAGGAATAAATTCTGAAATCGCGCGCCTAATGAAAATTTCACTGCAAAACTTGAAACTTGGGCGGGGGAAACACACAACACAGACGAAGTGCGTAAAAAACTTGTGTGCGAGAAAAAAGAAAGTTTGCAGATCCCGTCTCCAAAAAAATGTTCACGTGTCTTGATTTTTTTTCGGTCAATGGTACGCCTGGTTTATTAGGAAACATTGCACAGGTAACTGACTTATGGGTCATTAACGCAAAAACACGCAGATGGGTACGGCATAGAAACCATGTGTTTTGTGATCTTCTAATGATTAATGCAAAAAAACGCACACGGGCACACATGCTAATCAACGCTCAAAGCCCTCAAAGGATGCCCTTACCGACATTGTATGTTAATACTACAAACTTAAAGTACTACTGGTAATTTGCTCTAATACTACAAACTTAAACTACTTCTCACATGCTGCCATCGGGGCATGCTGGCCAGACGCTGGCATTCTCCTTCCCGGCCTTGTAGGCGGCAGCCCACCGTGCTTTGATCTCCGCCAGCTCTCCTCACTATGGCGTGCGGCCTCTTTTTTCTTGCGGCGGCGGGACTCTCTTTTCTTGACTGCTTTCTACATTTTCCGCTCTTTCTGTGCGGCTTTGGCCGCCTCTTGATCCACCACCCATTCGGCCATGGCAGCCTCAAAGTCCACCCATGTAACTGTCTGGCCGCCGGCGGCGATGAACTTGGCGCGGCGAGATGCCATCGCTTCCTTACCATGTGTGCGGTCGCGGGCGGCGAGCAACACAGCGCGACGGGATGTCATCGCTTCCTTACCATTTACTGTATGCCGTGGTGCCATGGACGACGCCTGGAGAGAGCCCTGGGACGGAGGGGCCGGGCAGCCGTACAGTGCTGTGGTATTCAATAGCTCTACGACAAACGACAATAGAAATGTGGCTTCCCTTACAATTTTGCTCGTTCATTATCGCACACGGTTCATCTCCATCGGTTCTGGAAGCCGTGTGCGCTGAGCCTATTGTGTGTTGCGTTATGATTGGCCGGAACCCCGGCCACGCGGATCGCGCATGTGCACCGTAGGATGCGCCGTGATCGAACGGTAATCCACGTCCCTCACATCACACCCGTGCACCTGTAGCTGGATTGGATTTATATGCACTAAATGCCTAGAAAATGCACATAATCCCCTAAATATGGTAAATGAGCCCGGAAAAATGCCAAATTTGAACACGGTGATTTGCAGGGTGTATGTTCTTCATAGGAAAAAAACTCCAGGGCAAAGAATGAAGAAAATTTGGATTCCCCTTCAATCTTGGGGATTAACCTCTCGATAGCGTGGAACTTCCTTGGTGATGGTTCGATTTATGAAGGGCGTGCATGACGACATAAGCCAAACCTTCTCAATTTTTTACCAGGGCATGGTGAGGTCATACCATGGCACCATGCCAGGCGTTATTTTTTTCATTTTTTCTATAGTTGAAAACCCAACAAACAAACATTTGTGGTTGACTATTATGCCACACATTTCATCGAAATATCTGTCCATTCCTTGTAAAAGGCATGAGAATTTACTAAATGGCACGAGCATGGTTTTCCAGGCCGTTCTTGTGGACCCTTTCAACTTGAATTATGTGCATTAATGCCTAGGAAATGCACATAATCCCCTAAATATGGCAAATGAACCCGGAAAAGTGCCAAATTTGAACACGGTGATTGGTAGGTTGTATGTTCATCATAGTAAAAAACTCGTGGACAAAGGACAAAGGAAATTTCGAACCCCCTTCAATCTAGGTGATTTCCCCCTCGAAACCATGAAACTTCCTCGGCGATGGTTCGTTTTATGAAAGGCGTGCATGACAACATTTTTACCAGGGCACGATGAGGTCATACCATGGCACCACACCAGGCGTCATGTTTTCCAAGCATGTATTTCATTTTTTTGTAGTTGTTAACCCAGTAAACGACGCGTTTATGGTTGACTATTGCAACACATTTCCTTGAAATATCTGCCCATTTCTTGTAATAGGCATGAGAATGTACTAAATAGCACGAGCATGGTTTTCCAGACCGCTCTTGTGCACCTTTTCATGCGCCGATTGTTCGAATTTGAATTATGTGCATAATTAATGCCTAGAAAATGCACATAATCCCCTAAATATGATAAATGAGTTCATAAAAATGTCAAATTTGAACACGTTGCATTTGAGGTGGTATGTTGATCGTTGGAAAAAAACTGAATGACAAACTAGGACAGAAATTTGGATTCCCCTTCAATCTTGGTGATTTCCCTCTCGAAAGCATTGAACTTCCTCGGTGATGGTTCGATTTATGAAGGGCGTGCATGACGACATAAATCAAACCTTCTCAGCATTTAACCAGGGCACGGTGAGGCCATACCATGGCACCATGCCAGCCGTCATGTTTTTCAAGCACATATTTTATTGTTCTATATATAGTTGATAACCCAGTAAATGACGCGTTTGTGGTTGACTATTGCCACACACTCCATTGAAATCTCTGCCCATTCCTCGTAAAAGGCTTGAGAAATTACTAAATACCACGAGTATGGTTTTTCCAGAATGTTCTTGTGCACCCTTTCATGCATCGATTGTTTGAATTTGAATTATGTGCATTAATGCCTACAAAATGCACATAATCCCCTAAATATTGTAAATGAACCCGGAAAAGTGTCAAATTTGAACACGGTGATTAGCAGGGTTTATGTTCATCATAGAAAAAAACTCATGGATGAAGGACAAAGGAAATTTGGATTCCCATTCAATCTCGGTGATTTACTATCGCACACGATTCATCTTCGTTGCCTCTGCGAACCGTGTGTGTTCACTCTTACATGCAAAAGGAAAAATAAAACCCTCGCCCACTTCATCCCCACTCACTTGCCGCGGACTCCTCCGCAACTCTACACCCTAAGCTCGACGACTGTTGGCGGTGGGCGTAGGTCGCGCTCCAAACGGCACCGGATTTCGCCACTACCGCTTTCCGCCACCTATATGTACCGACATTCTAGACTCTGGTCGACTGGGGTTTTCTGCGGGATTGGGCCGGGGATTTTTCTCATGGAGAAGGTAATCAACTTAATTAGCGAAATATTTACTCATCTCTTATCGCAGTCCGTCCGTCGCTGTTAATCAACCGGCGGAAATCATCGTGGAATCATTTTTGTTCTAGCTGATTCATGGGTGTTCATTCATGTGTCCATAGTGCGAGCACAAATCGGGCAATTGTGGTCGTGGCCAGTTGGAAACGAAGTTCTATCTCACCATTACGGATGACTTCAGGGAGCGCTCGGTATGTTCAATCTCAACCTACCACGGTCGACATGGCCTAAATTTGTGAACATATACCGTCTGTTGCTACATTATCTATATATTTGCATCAAATCTTTGTTACATTATATATTTTTAATTCTATATTTTTGTACTTTGATTTCATCTATATATGGATATGTTCTATCAGTTACTCCCATTGCATCTTGCTCTGATATTTCAATATATCTAATTTACGATCTTAATTTTCATTTCAAGCCATACATCCCTTGCTTTGCAAGAACATGAGTAGAATGAAATCTTGGGCCTTACTTTGCTGATGACTCCCAGGATGTCATATTGACAAAGCAGCATGGATTTACAATGACGGTTAGCATAAAACTTGATAAAGATGGTCACTCCTATTTTAATGCGGACCTTTGGAGAAAATGTCTAAGTGTCATGAACTGAAAGTTGGCAATAAAATTCTAGTGCGTGCACCACAGCCTGGTCTAATTAACATGGATGTTTACTTCCCCAACGTCATCAGCCGATCAAAGTCTGATCGAGGTTAGTGTCCTTTCAACTTTCTCCATGCTGTCATATTACTATTTGAGCAACCAATTGATCACTGTTTAAGCAACCAATTGTGATATCATATTCTGACTCCGTTCCTAGGCAGTAACAAATTTTATTTACCAATTTATGCACACTATATATTCTTCTGCCATGTTTTGAATAAATAATACCTTTCCACCTTTTAAGCAGGATATGTTGGATGCATAGAGAATGTTCTGTATGTTACTAAGTGTACCAAATTTCACTGGAAGGACTTGAAGCATGTCACAAACTTTGTTGATAATCTGACGGAGATAGCACAGCGTATGAACGCTGGATTTTGGATGGGATTAATTAGACCTATGGTGCACACACTGAACAAGACCAATTGTGTGCACAAAGCGCTGGTAAAAAGTCTTATTTTAATGTTGATGCTCATAAACTATATATATCTTCAGCGATATGTTACAATTGTTTTTCATTCTACATGTCAACAGAAATTGCCCCCTGTAGCAGTTCCTGGATCAATTTCCCAGCATGGTCGAATTACACTTGTGCCTGCTAATAACACCAAAGTGATTGCAAGGTACTGCATTTCCCGCAAAAATGGAACCATTCAAATTAACAAGTTCTCGCTTCTCGTGGCAATGCATCCATATTGGAAAATTGGAGACACTATTCTACTCATTCTCTACCAAGGCACATGAGGGCTCTTCCTTTTCATTGACGAGATGTCGACTCGTCGTGATCAATCTGCTTCCAGTGGATAGTTGTGGTTTTTGGCCCTCAGCCTCTTAAAATGTGCTAGCTGTTACTATATATGTTAAGTATGTAGATATGGACCATATGGTTGTTGGCCCTTAGCCTCTTAAAATGTGATAGTTGTTACTATGTTAACTATGTAGATATGGACCATATGGCTGTGAAACCGTGTTATGAAGATCCTCCTTTTGTCGAATAGTGTAACCACTATATAAATGTGTTACTCAAATGATGTTACCCAAGTTCATAAATTTTCATGGAAAGTATTAGTATCGTACACAGTTCATTGAGTTTAACCGTGTGCCCGATGTCCACAAGGCATTTGCATATTAACTGTACATATTGCAAATTCACACACATGTTAACATAAGGAAACGTATGTGTGTAACATACAAATCATCGCACACAAGTACTCGCAGACGCATCATGTGCGATCCTCCGCCACCGCAAGCAACTAGTTTGCATTTTTCAAAGTTTTTTTAACACACAGAATCGCACACGAAGTAACTGTATTGACCGTCTGTGTTGTAATTTCTCATCGCAAACAGTTCATCTGAGTCGGCTGTTTGCCACGTATCACACACATCTTGTTTACACGACTCGTTTGTGTTCTTTTGACACATCGCAAACAATTCATCCATGTGAACTGTATGCCGCATATCACACACATCTTGTTAAGTTGAACCATTTCTGTTGTGTTCCCTAATCAAAAATAGTTCGTATGAGTTAACCGTATGCCATATATCGCACACCCATTGATATGGCTGCCCGTTTCTGTTGTTCTACCTCACCGCAAATAGTTCGAATGGATTAACCGTGTGTCCTGCATCGCGCACACATTGTTATGGCTGCCCGTTTCTGTTGTTCTGCCTCATCGCAGATAGTTTCAATGGATTAATCGTGTGTCCTTCATCACACACGCAACTAAAATCTGAACCGTGTTTGATGGCTCCGCCATCGCAAACATTTTGCACCTTTTTTGACGGTTTTTTTACACCACCGTCTACGATTATTGCATCGCACACAGTTTCGACAAAGGGTCTCTGGCCGTAGTGTCGCGTTAGTAGTATCCTGCAGTAGTGCATGTAAGTAGATAAGAGTAACGCTTGGCAATGTAAGAAGAACTTTTCTTACGAAGATCATCATTGATTGCTTTTAAGAACCCATGCTCTTGCTCTAGGTTGAGCTTTTCAAAGCGTAGCTTCTCATGAGTCTTTAAAAGCTCTCGATCATCTTCTAAGGTAGTTTCATGAGCTAACTTAAGAGTGTTTAGTTCTTTAGTTAGACGCTCAATCTCCTTCTTATCATTGTCATTCGTTTATCTTGATTAGCATGATTAATAGCAAGTTCATCATAGTTTTCGTCACCAGAGTTGTCAACAAGTAAATCATCATCACCTAGAAAATCATCTTCATCACTATTGAAATCAACATACTCAGGGTGTGATACCTTTGGGCCTTTAGCCATGAAGCATCTTCCAATTCCTTCATTTGGTGAATCGAAAATGTCATAGGAGTTGGTTGACACAAGTGCTAGACCGGCAACACCTTCATCTTGAGTATATTCAGAGTCGGAGGGATAACTTCTCTCGGGGTGATGGTCGGAGTCGGAGCCGGATACCAATTCACCAACATGAGCTTGATGTCTTCGTTTTGTATAGCTCCTTGATGACTTCTCCTTTCTTTTCGAATCATTGCTTCTGCGAGAGGTTCTTCGTTCATAACGATCATATCTACTCCTTCTCTCCCTTGGAGGTGATTCTTCTCTTTTGCTTCTCCTTTTAGGTGAGTCTTCTCTTCTTTGTAGGGAGATGTACACTCATTGGAGTAGTGTCCGGGTCTTCCACAATTGTAGCAATTACGCTCACGACTAGAAGATCTTTTGTCATTGTAGGACCTTGATGGAACTTCTTTCTTGGCTTCTACTCTTGTGGAACTTGTTGAAGTTCTTCACCATTAGGCTCAGTTCTTCATTGAAGGCTTGTTTCTAACTTGATGATGTAGGAGCATCACATGAGGCTTTGTAAGCACCACTAGACTTGTTGTGAAGCTCTTCTTTATCCTTGAGTGACATCTCATGAGCAACAATTCTTCCAATGACTTCGGTTGGCTTGAGATCTTTGCAATTGGGCATCATTTGGATCAAAGTGCACACGGTATTATATTTTCCATCCAAGGCTCTTAGGATCTTCTTGATGATGAATCTGTCGGTCATCTCTTCACTTCCTAAGACGGAAATCTCATTTGTGATGAGAGCAAGCCTAGAGGACATTTCAGCGACACCTTCACCATCCTTCATTTTGAACTTGTCAAGCTGACTTTGAAGCACATCCAATTTGGATTCCTTGACGGAGTCGATACCTTCGTGCATATAAATCAAAGTATCCCAAATTTCCTTTGCATTCTCAAGACGGCTGATTTTGTTGAATTCTTCGAGGCACAACCCTTTGAGGAGGATATCGCAAGCTTGAGCATTGTATTGCAACATCTTCAATTCTTCTGCAGCACTTCACGATTAGGTTCTCTCCCATCAAAGAATTCACCTTGCAAGCCAATACACACAATAGCCCAAACGGCGGGGTTATGTCCAAGAATATGCATTTTCATCTTATGCTTCCAACTAGCAAAATTAGTACCATCAAAGTAAGGACCTCTACGGTGGTAATTTCCCTCGCTAGAAGCCATACTCTCCTAGGTTGTGAAACCAAGGCTATGATCACCAAAGCTATGGAAATCAAGGCAAATGGAGACCAAAGCTCTGATACCACTTGTAGGATCGAAAGTATGTCTAGAGGGGGAGGGGGTGATTAGACTACTTGACCAAAGAAAAATCTAGCCTTTTCCCAATTTTAAGTCTTGGCAGATTTTAACAACTTAGCACAAGTCAAGCAATCAACCTACACATGCAATTCTAAGAGTATAGCAACGGAATGTAAATCATTGCATATAAAGGTAAAGGGAAGGAGTTTGGAGGGAGCAAACGCAATGTAGACACGGAGATTTTTTGCATGGTTCTGATAGGTGGTGCTATCGTACATCCACGTTGATGTAGACTTCAACCCACGAAGGGTAACGGCTGCGCGAGTCCACGGAGGGCTCCACCCACGAAGAAGCAACCTTGTCTATCGCACCATGGCCGTCGCCCACGAAGGACTTGCCTCACTAGGGTAGATCTTCACGAAGTAGGCGATCTCCTTGCCCGTACAAACTCCTTGGTTCAACTCCACAATCTTGACAGAGGCTCCCAAGTGACACCTAACCAATCTAGGAGACACCACTCTCCAAAAGGTAATAAATGGTGTGTTGATGATGAACTCCTTGCTCTTGTGCTTCAAATGATAGTCTCCCCTACACTCAACTCTCTCTCACAGATTTGGTGATGGTGGAAAGATGATTTGAGTGGAAATCAACTTGGGGAAGGTTAGAGATCAAGATTCTTGTGGTTGGATTAGAATGTATTGGTCTCAACACATGAGTAGGTGGTTCTCTCTCAGAAAATGAATGCTGGAAGTGTAGGCACGTTCTGATGGCTCTCCCCACAAATGGAGGAAGGGTGGAGGGATATATATAGCCTCCACACAAAATCTAACCGTTACACACAATTTACCAAACTCGGTGGGACTGACTAGTGAAACTCGGTCAGACCGATTCAGTTTGAAATGTGAACGTTAGGATTTTCGGTGGGACCGACATGATCAACTCGGTGGGACCGATGTGCTAGGGTTAGGGCATAACTTGATCTCGGTGAGACCGATCACATGAACTCGGTGAGACCGATTTCAGTAATATGCAAACATAGAGTTGGTCAGGCAAACTCGGTGGACCGATCGTTCATTTCGGTAAGACCGAAACGTTAAGGAAAGGAAACAGAGAGTTTGCATTGCGAACTCGGTGGGACCAATCGCTCATTTCGGTTAGACCGAAACGTTATGAAGGGAAACAGAGAGTTTGCAATCCCAGCTCGGTGAGACCAAACTTACTAGGGTTGCTGGCTACGGCTATGTCAAATGAACCCGATGGCGTCGGATAGATCAAATCGGTGGGGCAGAGTTTGACTTTAGGTTTATGACATATGTGGAACTGAGAAAGTGGTGTGAGGTCTTTTGGAGCATATCACTAAGCATTTTGAGCAAGCAAGCCATTAAGTAACACCTCATCCCCTTTTAATAGTATTGGCTTTTCCTATGGACTCAATGTGATCTTGGATCACTTAAAAAGAAAATGTGGAGTCTTGAGCTTTTGCCAATTTGTGTCCTTAGCATTTTGAGGGATCCACATCTCTAGTCCATGCCATACCAATCATTGAACTTTCTGAAATGATCACCTTGAAAGAGTGTTAGTTCAATGAGCTATATGTTGTTAAGAATTACCAAAACCACC
Source organism: Aegilops longissima (assembly GCA_021605205.1). NCBI lineage: Eukaryota > Viridiplantae > Streptophyta > Magnoliopsida > Poales > Poaceae > Aegilops > Aegilops longissima. The sequence continues at coordinate 599,582,159 of CM038682.1, read as the reverse complement.
TAGGGATTAGTTGCACTTTCAAGAGCCATGATCTAAGAGAAGAAGGCCATGGTCATGGAGAAGAAGGCGGTGCTAGATGAAAAGAAGGTGAAAATCGCAGCCGATTCGGAGGACGCCAAGATGTTGTCCTTGAATTTGGAGTCTTTGGATGCCGACGCAAGGATGATCATGCAAGACGTTTGCTACAAGATGTTGTGGCGCCAGAAAGATGAGTTGGAGGTGGCGGACAAGGAGGATGAGGAGACGGAGGCTACATACGCCGCACTAGGGACGGAGCTCCCATGTAAGCATTGGGGTCAATTGACCCCAATGAAATTAGGTAATCCTTCATTAGTTTAATACTGATTGCTGTCCATTTATTGAACATGACCCCACTATCAAACTTTTTTTTTCTAGCTTTGTCCCAGCACGACAGTGACAATACCTTGAGCGTGGAGGCTTGGATTGCCGGTCCGGCAGGGCCAAAAATCTTAAATTTTTTGCACGGACTAATATTCTTTTGTGATCGGGCATGTAAAAGCTTAAGCATAATTGCCCTTTTTCGTGATCGGACATGTGATCCGGCGCTTGTGTGATTCGGCACTCGCTATAGGTTGGACTTTATTTGAATTTGAAAGTGAACTTTACTGGCTGACATATACATGATAAGATTGGATGGCCAGCTCCTTCCGTGGACGGGTGCCGAAGTAAATTTGCGGGAGAGCCTTGGGGATGCCCTTATATGGGTGAAGGCATGTCGCTTAGCGCTGACGAGAACCGGCTAAATTCGTTGTTTTGACTTTTTTTTTTGAAACTTTAGCAAAATCTGACCCAGCTTTCCTACCGTACGGGTCTCTGGCGGTAGGACATGCCTGCACGATCATGCCCGTTTGGTGTGAAAAGGACCCTACCGTAAAAGGGGACATGCATGCAATTATTATAAAGGCATACATGCAATAAACAAAGGTGAAGACTCTATCGTAAGAACCATGACGGCACGGTATTACAAACTATCACCAAAGACCTAGGTGGTAGGTTGTGTTACCCTACCGCCGAGGTTCATGACGATAAAAAAGATCATATTCTGAAATTTTTACAAACCAAGGTCAGATTTTGCTGAACTTTACGAAAAGAGTCTAAACAGTGAAATCGGCCACGAGAACCAACAGCAATAAGCAAGAGGCATGCATGTGCATGCCGCGTCTGAAAACACAAGAAAGATCGGGTTGCATGTGCGGCGGGGCCGGCCAGGCGGCTGGCTGACGAAAAGCCTATTCCCAAAGCCCCCGGCAACGGCGCCAGTTGTTGGTCGTCCCACACGGCGTCGTCCGTCCATGCGCGCGCAAATCTGCCCGCGCGCGCAAATCTGCCCGCGCGCGCATGCATGCACACAAACTGCGCAGCCTCCTTGGAACGTAGCCTCTCCCGCCTCCGCCCCACACCCTATCCTCTCGCTGTCTCGATGTCTCTGCGTGGCCGCAATTTGCAGGCCGGGCGGCCCTATGCGGGAGGGACAAGCGTGCAGGGCTGATTTGGACGCAGCTGAACAAGATCAGGTGTCCCGTGTGCGTCAAAGGGAAATGGACAAGGAGCTGGTTCCAGCTCCGCGCCAGCCACCTGAGCTGAGCAGCGCTGCTTGGACGGATCGTGCATGCATGGTGGTGTGGATGGATGGACTCTCGAGATCGATCCATCCGTCTCTCCCTTCGTATTTCCCCGCGCGCCGTTGGGGAGTTTGGCGCCACGCGAGTCATGCCCGTCGTCCCGGCCTCTGCGCGTGCGGCCGATGCCGTGAGGCGCATGGACTTCAGGCAGAGGCCCTACGTAGGCAGCCGCATGCCTCTTTTGGCTCCGCCCGCGTCCATACCTCTACCTCCGGCGCGCTTGATATCGTGCTGATATTTTAGTTCGAATTTCGATACCGTTCGATTCGAGACCGGTTTATCTTCATCAATTTGCTAGTCGACGACCTACCGGCCAATCTGGTGCAATCATGCTTATCTGTGGATACTAAACCGGGCCATGCTGACCTTATTTACTACTATAACATGTTTTGAGAAAATAACAAAAAATAAAATTGTTAGCAAATAGGAGCGGGGCCAAGGACAAAAATGTCCCAATGTCCCATGCACATTACACACATGTGGCTGTCGAGCAATAATATGCATGGTAGTAACATGCATAAAACAAATTAACATAAATACCATCTCGGATGGTTAGGTTTTCCTTGTCGTGGAACTAGCTCATCAGGGTTTAAATCTTAGACTTGGCACGGATAATCATGTTTGTTCAGTGAAAGGAGACGTTTTCCTTGACTACGAGGTGCATGTTGTACACATGTATGTTTATAGGGATGAATGTATGGGAGCATATGTGATTGTATTGTGTTACTTTTCTTAACATAACTAGATTGAGTTATAGCAGTGAAAGTGCCTACTATGATTTAAAAAGTCTTACCTGAAATACTTTTTAGTTTATTCAAAATTTAAAAATAAAGCATAAAAAACTATAATTTATCAAAATACGACTTTTGGCAAAAAATACGACGTTAGACTACAAAAGAAACAAATTCACTTAGTGACATATTAAAAAGAATTATCTCATGTCTGGGGCCCTCCATTATTTGAAACATTTCCAATGTTATTTCGTAATTTGACAATTAGTTTTTGAGTATTTTATATTTGGCAGAGAAGATTAACACCACAAAAGATTATGTAATTGATATATTTGGACAGAGAAGATTAAACACCATAAAAGAATATGTACTTGATACTTGAATGCCACGGTTAGAACATCTACAACCGGGGGCCTCAAACCCGCTCAAACTCCCGGACGGACGGACCAGTCAGTGATCAGTCACAAAAAACCAACCTACCCGAGCGCCTCAAATCGTTCTCAAACGCCCGGACTATCCGGCGCCCCTCATATCCAGTCCAAATATGAGACGGATATGGGACGGCCCGGGCGTGTCCGCCACGTTTGCCCGGCCTACCCCCGACCACATAAATATCCGCTCCGATGAACCCTAGACCGCAGTCTGCTCAGTCCACTCCACTCTCTCCGTCCTCTCCTCTTCCCAATCCGTCTTGTCCTCCCTGCTTCCAATCCATGGCGAATGACCGTAGTGGCTCCGGCTCCGGCGGCGACGAGAGCGACGTCGATGCGGTCTCTCTCTGTATCGCTCTGCGCCACTCCTGTCTAGATCAGGGCGACAGCTCAGGGAGCGATGCGTCGCCCCCCTTTGCCCGCCGTCGCAATGTGGGCGACGTTGTCGGGCCCTTCCATCTGGCACACAACACCGGTGGGAGCGCAACCCACTCCACCCCACTCCAGGCAGCCGTCCCCCCACCACCACATCCATTGTACCCGCGGAGGGCGTCCACAGGCACCATTGGGTGCTTGTGCCCTTGCCGCCGCTGGGTCGGTCCAGGATGCCCAAGTCAAACGCGTGGGCATCACGGCGTGAGCAGCAATGCACGATGGTGGCCTTGGCGGGAGGGCGACGCTGATACGTCTCCAACGTATCTATAATTTTTGATTGCTCCATGCTATTATATTATCTGTTTTGGATGTTTAATGGGCTTTAATATACACTTTTATATTATTTTTGGGACTAACCTATTAACGGAAGGCCCAGTGCAAATTGTTGTTTTTTTGCCTATTTCAGTGTTTCGCAGAAAAGGAATATCAAACGGAATCCAAACGGAATGAAACCTTCGAGAGAGTGATTTTTGGAACAAACTTGATCCAGAGGACTTGGAGTGGATGTCAAGAAAGAAGCGAGGAGGCCACGACGCAGAGAGGCGCGCCTGCCCCCCTAGGCGCGCCCCCACCTTCGTGGGCCCCTCGCAGCTCCACCGACCTACTTCTTCCTCCTATATATACCCATATACCCCGAAAACATCCAGGAGCACCACGAAACCCTATTTCCTCCGCCGCAACCTTCTGTACCCGTGAGATCCCATCTTGGAGCCTTTTTCGGCGCTCCGCCGGAGGGGGAATCGATCATGGAGGGCTTCTACATCAATACCATAGCCTCTCCGATGATGTGTGAGTATTTCACCACCGACCTTCGGGTCCATAGTTATTAGCTAGATGGCTTCTTCTCTCTCTTTGGATCTCAATACAAAGTTATCCTCGATCTTCTTGGAGATCTATTCGATGTAATTCTTTTTGCGGTGTGTTTGTCGAGATCCGATGAATTGTGGGTTTATGATCAAGATTATCTATGAACAATATTTGAATCTTCTCTGAATTCTTTTATGTATGATTTGTTATCTTTGCAAGTCTCTTCGAATTATCAGTCTGGTTTGGCCTACTAGATTGATCTTTCTTGCAATGGGAGAAGTGCTTAGCTTTGGGTTCAATCTTGCGGTGTCCTTTCCCATTGACAGCAGGGGCAGCAAGGCACGCATTGTATTGTTGCCATCGAGGATAAAAAGATGGGGTTTATATCATATTTCTTGAGTTTATCCCTCTGCATCATGTCATCTTGCCTAATGCGTTACTCCGTTCTTATGAACTTAATACTCTAGATGCATGCTGGATAGCGGTCGATGTATGGAGTAATAGTAGTAGATGCAGAATTGTTTCGGTCTACTTGTCACGGACGTGATGCCTATATACATGATCATGCCTAGATATTCTCATAATTATGCACTTTTCTATCAATTGCTCGACAATAATTTGTTCACCCACTGTAATACTTATGCTATCTTCAGAGAAGCCACTAGTGAAACCTATGGCCCCCGGGTCTATTTTCCATCATATAAGTTTCCAATCTATTTTTATTTTGCAATCTTTACTTTCAATCCATATCATAAAAATACCAAAAATATTTATCTTATTATCTCTATCAGATCTCACTTTTGCAAGTGGCCGTGAAGGGATTGACAACCCCTTTATCGCGTTGGTTGCAAGGTTCTTATTTGTTTGTGTAGGTACAAGGCGACTTGTGTGTGGTCTCCTACTGGATTGATACCTTGGTTCTCAAAAACTGAGGGAAATACTTACGCTACTTTCCTGCATCACCCTTTCCTCTTCAAGGGAAAAACCAACGCAGTGCTCAAGAGGTAGCAAGAAGGATTTCTGGCGCCGTTGCCGGGGAGATATACGCCAAGTCAAGACACACCAAGTACCCATCACAACTCTTATAACTCGCATTACATTATTTGCCATTTGCCTCTTGTTTTCCTCTCACCCACTTCACCTTTGCCGTTTTATTCGCCTTCTTTTTCCGTTCGTCTCTTTTCGCTTGCTTCTTGTGTGTTCGTTCTCTGTGCAATTTGATGCCGTCATGTCTGAAACTGGGGATGTTATCGTTGATAAGGATAATAATATGGAAAACTTTGATGTTTTTGATGATCCTCTTGAAGATCCTACTATTTTACACAGTAAAAAGTTTCGGATTGGTAGCGGTAATATTATTAGAAAAGGAGTTATTCAAGATTTATTTACTTGTGCCGGTACCCTGCCCTCTATAGGTGGGTCTATTCTTCATAGAACTAGTAGTCTTACGGATGCTATATCCTTTCTCGTAGTTGAACTTGAAAGACAATTTATCCATATGCACCCTTGCATACAAAGGATTTTTCTAGAGTTTTCCAATATCGAGCATTCTTCTGTTAAGCGAGCGGCTACTATCTTTTTGGCACATGAGTTCAGATTTATAATGAAAGAGGCCAATGAAATTTTTGCGCATTATAGGGTGGACGCTGGTCGTCCTCCCATAGAGGCTATCCTTTTTAATCAAGAAGACTTAATGCGTTTGCGAGCTTTAGATCATGTTGCTTACAATGAAAACCTTAGAAAGAAGGTTCTTACCGATGTTCTAGTTGATAGAATTTCTGAACTCAATGATGACTTTGCTATTTAGAACAACGGGTTAGGTTTTTCTTTTGAACAAAGGCTCATGACTTATTGTCAAACGAATGCTTATAATGATGAATTGGTTGTGCAATATAAGGGGCCAAAGGAGGAACCCATACCTCCCGAGCTTGATCTTGGGGACTTTTGTCCCATTAAATTTAGTCCTTTTGATTACTTTGGCTTGCCACAAAGAAAACTTGCTGCTGAACGTAGGGAATATGAGATGAGTTTTCATGATTTACCTTACCATTATTATGGTAATACCTAGATCTATTCTTGCCTTTATGCCTAGCTAGGGGCGTTAAACGATAGCGCTTGTTGGGAGGCAACCCAATTTTATTTTTGTTCCTTGCTTTTTGGTTCTGTTTAGTAATAAATAATTCATCTAGCCTCTGTTTAGATGTGTTTTCATGTTTAGTTAGTGTTTGTGCCAAGCAGAACCTTTGGGAAGACTTGGGTGAAGTCTTTTTGATCTTGCTGTAAAAAATAGAAACTTTAGCGCTCATGAGATTAGCTGCCATTTTTTACTGGAGAGTGCTATTTAGTTGATTCTTTTTGCAGATGATTAATAGACAAATTCCTCACGTCCAGAAATTTATTTCATAATTTTTGGAGTTCCATAAGTATACGTTTGATACATATTACTACAGACTTTTCTATTTTTGACAGATTCTGTTTTTCGTGTGTTGTTTGCTTATTTTGATGAATCTATGACTAGTATCGTAGGGTATGAACCATAGAGAAGTTGAAATACAGTAGGTTTAATACCAATATAAATAAAGAATGAGTTCATTACAGTACCTTGAAGTGGTGGTTTGTTTTCTTTCGCTAACGGAGCTCATGAGATTTTTCTGTTGAGTTTTGTGTTGTGAAGTTTTCAAGTTTTGGGTAAAGATTTGATGGATTATGAAATAAGGTGTAGGGTATGAACCATAGAGAAGTTGAAATACAGTAGGGTATGAACCATAGAGAAGTTGAAATACAGTATCGTAGGGTATGAACCATAGAGAAGTTGAAATACAGTAGGTTTAATACCAATATAAATAAAGAATGAGTTCATTACAGTACCTTGAAGTGGTGGTTTGTTTTCTTTCGCTAACGGAGCTCATGAGATTTTTCTGTTGAGTTTTGTGTTGTGAAGTTTTCAAGTTTTGGGTAAAGATTTGATGGATTATGGAATAAGGTGTGGCAAGAGCCTAAGCTTGGGGATGCCCAAGGCACCCCAAGGTAAAATTCAAGGACAACCAAAATCCTAAGCTTGGGGATGCCCCGGAAGGCATCCCCTCTTTCATCTTCGTCTACCGGTAACTTTACTTGAGGCTATATTTTTATTCACCACATGATATGTGTTTTTCTTGGAGTGTCTTGTATGATTTGAGTCTTTTCTTTTAGTTTATCACAATCATCCTTGTTGTACACACCTTTTGGGAGAGACACACATGAATCGGAATTTATTGGAATACTCTATGTGCTTCACTTATATCTTTTGAGTTAGATAATTTTGCTCCAGTACTTCAATTATATCTTTTAGAGAACGGTGATGGTTTTATTTTATAGAAATTTTTGATCTCTCATGCTTCACTTATATTATTTTGAGAGTCTTTTAGAACAACATGGTAGTTTGCTTTGGCTATAAAATTAGTCCTAATATGATAGGCATCCAAGATAGGTATAATAAAAACTTTCATAAAAAGTGCATTGAATACTATGAGAAGTTTGATACTTGATGATTGTTTTGATATATGAAGATGGTAATATTAAAGTCGTGCTAGTTGAGTAATTGTGAATTTGACAAATACTTGTGTTGAAGTTTGCAAGTCCCGTAGCATGCACGTATGGTAAACGTTGTGTAACAAATTTGAAACATGATGTGTTCTTAGATTGTCTTCCTTATGAGTGGTGGTCAGGGACGAGCGATGGTATTTTCCTACCAATCTATCCCCCTAGGAGCATGCGCGTAGTGCTTGGTTTTTGATGACTTGTAAATTTTTGCAATAAGTATGTGAGTTCTTTATGACTAATGTTGAGTCCATGGATTATACGCACTCTCACATTTCCATCATTGCTAGCCTCTTAGGTACCGTGGATTGCCCTTTCTCACCTTGAGAGTTGGTGCAGGCTTCGCCGGTGCATGCAAACCCCGTGATACGATACGCTCTATCACACATAAACCTCCTTATATCTTCCTCAAAACAGCCACCATACCTACCTATTATGGCATTTTCATAGCCATTCCGAGATATATTGTCATGCAACTTTCCACCGTTTCATTTATTATGACACGCTTCATCATTGTCATATTGCCTTGCATGATCATGTAGTTGACATCGTATTTGTGGCAAAGCCACCATGCATAATTTTTCATACATGTCACTCTTGATTCACTGCCCATTCGGTACACCGCCGGAGGCATTTAGATAGAGTCATATTTTGTTCTAGTATCGAGTTGTAATCATTGAGTTGTAAATAAATAGCAGTGTGATGATCATCATTAATAGAGCATTGTCCCGAAAAAAAGAAAAAAAAGAGAAAGGCCAAATAAAAAAAAGAAAGGCCCAAAAAAAGTGAGAAAAAAGAGAGAAATAAAAAGGGGACAATGCTACTATCCTTTTTTCCACACTTGTGCTTCAAAGTAGCGCCATGATCTTTATGATAGAGAGTCTCTTGTTTTGTCACTTTCATATACTAGTGGGAATTTTTCATTATAGAACTTGGCTTGTATATTCCAACAATGGGTTCCTCAAATGCACTAGGTCTTCATGAGCAAGCAAGTTGGATGCACACCCACTTAGTTTCTTTTGTTGAGCTTTCATACATTTATAGCTCCAGTGCATCCGTTGCATGGCAATCCCTACTCCTTGCATTGACATCACTTGATGGGCATCTCCCTAGCTCGTTGATTAGCCGCGTCAATGTGAGACTTTCTCCTTTTTTTGTCTTCTCCACACAACCACCATCATCATACTCTATTCCACCTATAGTGCTATATCCATGGCTCATGCTCATGTATTGCGTGAAAGTTGAAAAAAGTTTGAGATTACTAAAGTATGAAACAATTGCTTGGCTTGTCATCGGGGTTGTGCATGATGAGAGCATTCTTGTGTGACGAAAATGGAGCATGACCAAACTATATGATTTTGTAGGGATGAACTTTCTTTGGCCATGTTATTTTGAGAAGACATAATTGCTTAGGTAATATGCTTGAAGTATTATTATTTTTATGTCAATATTAAACTTTTATCTTGAATCTCTCGGATCTGAACATTCATGCCGCAATAAAGAGAATTACTTAGAAATTATGCTAGGTAGCATTCCACATCAAAATTTTCTGTTTTTATCATTTACCTACTCGAGGACCAGCAGGAATTAAGCTTGGGGATGCTTGATACGTCTCCAACGTATCTATAATTTTTGATTACTCCATGTTATTATATTATCTGTTTTGGATGTTTAAATGGGCTTTATTATACACTTTTATATCATTTTTGGGACTAACCTATTAACGGAAGGCCCTGTGCAAATTGCTGTTTTTTTTCCTACTTAAGTGTTTCGCAGAAAAGGAATATCAAACAGAATCCAAACGGAATGAAACCTTCGGGAGAGTGATTTTTGGAACAAACGTGATCCAGAGGACTTGGAGTGGACGTCAAGAAAGAAGCGAGGAGGCCACGAGGCAGGGAGGCGTGCATGCCCCCCTGGGCGCGCCCCCACCCTTGTGGGCCCCTCGCAGCTCCACCGGCCTACTTCTTCCTCCTATACATACCCATATGCCCCGAAAACATCCAGGAGCACCACGAAACCATATTTCCACCGCCGCAACCTTCTGTACCCATGAGATCCCATCTTGGGGCCTGTTCCGGCGCTCCGCCGGAGGGGGGATCGATCATGGAGGGCTTCTACATCAACACCATAGCCTCTCCAATGATGTGTGAGTATTTCACCACCGACCTTCGGTTCCATAGTTATTAGCTAGATGGCTTCTTCTCTCTCTTTGGATCTCAATACAAAGTTCTCCTCGATCTTCTTGGAGATCTATTCGATGTAATTCTTTTTGCGGTGTGTTTGTCGAGATCCGATGAATTGTGGGTTTATGATCAAGATTATCTATGAACAATATTTGAATATTCTCTGAATTCTTTTATGTATGATTTGTTATCTTTGCAAGTCTCTTCGAATTATCAGTTTGGTTTGGCCTACTAGATTGATCTTTCTTGCAATGGGAGAAGTGCTTAGCTTTGGGTTCAATCTTGCGGTGTCCTTTCCCAAAGGATGCGAGGGCAGCAAGGCACCTATTGTATTGTTGCCATCAAGGATAAAAAGATGGGGTTTATATCATATTGCTTGAGTTTATCCCTCTGCATCATGTCATCTTGCCTAATGTGTTACTCTGTTCTTATGAACTTAATACTCTAGATGCATGCTAGATAGCGGTCGATGTGTGGAGTAATAGTAGTAGATGCAGAATCGTTTCAGTCTATTTGTCGTGGACGTGATGCCTATATACATGATCATGCCTATATATTCTCATAATTATGCACTTTTCTATCAATTTCTCGACAGTAATTTGTTCACCAACCGTAATACTTATGCTATCTTGTGAGAAGCCACTAGTGAAACCTATGGCCCCTGGGTCTATTTTCCATCATATAAGTTTCCAATCTATTTTTATTTTCCAATCTTTACTTTCAATCTATATCATAAAAATACCAAAAATATTTATCTTATTATCTCTATCATATCTCACTTTTGCAAGTGGTCGTGAAGGATTGACAACTCCTTTATTGCGTTGGTTGCAAGGTTCTTATTTGTTTGTGTAGGTACGTGATACGTCTCCAACGTATCTATAATTTATGAAGTATTCATGCTATTATAATATCCTTCTAGGATGTTTTATATGCATTTATATTATATTTTATATTATTTTTGGGACTAACGTATTAACCTAGAGCCCAGTGCCAGTTTTTGTTTTCTCCTTGTTTTAGAGTATCACAGAAAAGGAAAACTAAACGGAGTCCAATTGACGTGCCACTTGACGAAGATCATTTTTGGACTAGAAGAAGCCCACGGAGTACTGTAGCAGGCGGAAGAGTCCGGGCTGCCCACGAGGTTGGGGCGCGCCCCGCCTCGTGGACAGCCCGGAGACCCCCCTGACGTGAAATCAACGCAAAACTCTTCTATATATACCCAAACTTCCGAGAAAGAAACCTAGAACGGAAGTTCCGCGGCCGCAAGCCTCTGTAGCCACAAGAAGTCAATCTAGGCCCTCTCCGGCACCCTGCCGGAGGGGGCCATCATCACCGGTGGCCATGGAGGAGTATCCCGGGGGGACCATCATCACCATGAAGGCCAAGGACCAGAGGGTGGAAGCCATGGAGGAGGAAGCACAAGGGGGAGAACCTCTCCTCCTCTCTTCCGGTGGCACCGGAGTGCCATCGGGAGGGGAATCATCACCACGGTGATCGTCTTCATCAACATCACCATCATCATCACCATCCTCACCTCTTTTACGCGGTCCACTCTCACGCACCCCGCTGTAATCCCTACTTGAACATGGTGCTTTATGCCACATATTATGATCCAATGATGTGTTGCCATCCTATGATGTTTTGAGTAGATATCTTTTGTCTTTGGGTTGATTGATGATCTAGATTGGTATGAGTTGTATGTTTTACTTTGGTGATGTCCTATGGTGCCCTCCGTGTCGCGCAAGCATGAGGGATTCCCGCTGTAGGGTGTTGCAATATGTTCATGATTCTCTTATAGTGGGTTGGTGAGTGACTGAAACACAAACCCGAGTAAGAGGGATTGTTGCGTATGGGAATAAAGAGGACTTGATGCTTTAATGCTATGGTTGGGTTTACCTTAATGATCTTTAGTAGTTGCGGATGCTTGCTAGAGTTCCAATCACAAGTGCATATGATCCAAGTAGAGAAAGTATGTCAGCTTATGCCTCTCCCTCATATGAAACTGCAATAGTGATTACCGGTCTTGTTAACAATTGTCTAGGACAATTCTGCACATCGATCCACCATTATTCCACACTCGCTATTTATAATATTTAGTAATATATTCTAACTTTATGATAACAGCACCTACTTTTATATTTTAGCTCTTCGACATCATACAAAGTTATTCTTTTCATACCCACAACGTAGTTTTATTTCTCGTTTCTAGTTGGAAGCAAACGTTTGATGTACGTAGAGTCGTATCAGTGGCAGATAGGGCTTGAGAGAATATTGATCTTACCTTTAGCTCCTTGTGGGTTCGACACTCCATACTTATCACTTCCACCTTTGGAAATTGCTACGATGATTCCCTGCACTTGGGGATTATCAAGCTCTTTTCTGGCGCCTTTGCCGGGGAGCAATAGCGTGGGGTTGATATTCTTGTGTGTGCTTGTTTGCTTTCTTCACTAAGTAGATTTTTTTTCCTTTTTGTTTCTGTTTAGTTGTGGGTGAAACATACAAAAATTAAAAATGAAAATACAAAAAAAAAATTACTTTCCTTTCATGCCTAAAAAGTGTTTCAAAAAGAGAAGCGATTGGAAAGTTATGCATTGAAGAAGTGAGGGTCGACCTTGAGCACTTGTGTAGGACCTTGAAGTATGTCTAGAGGGGGGGGGGTGATTAGACTAATTGACCAATTAAAAGCTATGCCTTTTCCCAATTTTAGACTTTGGCAGATTTTAGCTAACTTTGAGCAATTCAAGCAATCATCACGCAATTCAAGCAAGCATGCAAAGAGTATATAGGCAGCGGAAAACAAAGCATGCAACTTGCAAGAATGTAAAGGGAAGGGTTTGGAGGATTCAAACGCAATTGGAGACACATATGTTTTTGTCATGGTTCCGATAGGTGGTGCTATCGTACCTCCACGTTGATGGAGACTTCAACCCACGAAGGGTAACGGTTGCGCGAGTCCACGGAGGGCTCCACCCACGAAGGGTCCACGAAGAAGCAACCTTGTCTATCCCACCATGGTCGTCGCCCACGAAGGACTTGCCTCAGTAGCGGTAGATCTTCACGAAGTAGGCGATCTCCTTGCCCTTACAAACTCCTTGGTTCAACTCCACAATCTTGTCGGAGGCTCCCAAGTGACACGTAGCCAATCTAGGAGACACCACTCTCCAAGAAGTAACAAATGGTGTGTTGATGATGAACTCCTTGCTCTTGTGCTTCAAATGATAGTCTCCCCAATACTCAACTCTCTCTCACAGGATATGGATTTGGTGGAAAGAAGATTTGAGTGGAAAGCATCTTGGGGAAGGCTAGAGATCAAGATTCATATGGTTGGAATGGAATATCTTGGCCTCAACACATGAGTAGGTGGTTCTCTCTCAGAACTGGTAAGTTGGAAGTGTAGGTTTGTTCTGATGGCTCTCTCCACGAATGAAGAGGAGGTGGAGGGGTATATATAACCTCCACACAAAATCTAACCGTTACACACAATTTACCAAACTCGGTGGGACCGAATCATAAAACTCGGTCAGACGATTTAGTAAACCTAGTGACCGTTAGGGTTTTTGGTGGGACTGACATGCAACTCGGTAGGACTGATATGGTTAGGGTTAGGGCATAACGTAATCTCGGTGAGACCGATTACACAAACTCGGTGAGACCGATTTTGGTAATTAGCTAACCAGAGAGTTGGTCAGGTAAACTCGGTGGGACCGATTCGCTCTTTCGGTGAGACCGAAAAGTTACGAAAGGGAAACAAAGAGTTTACATTGCAATCTCGGTGGGACCGATCGCTCACTTCGGTTAGACCGAAACGTTACGAAGGGAAACAGAGAGATTACAATCCCATCTCGGTGAGACCGAGATCCCTATCGGTGAGACCGATTTGCCTAGGGTTTGTGGCAGTGGCTATGACATCTGAACTCGGTGGCGCCGGATAGAAAGAATCGGTAGGGCCGAGTTTGACTTTAGGTTTAGGTCATATGTGGATGTGAGAAGTAGTGGAGGGTTTTGGAGCATATCACTAAGCACATGAATCAAAAGGCTCATCCAGCAACACCTCATCCCTCCTTGATAGTATTGGCTTTTCCTATAGACTCAATGTGATCTTGGATCACTAAAATGTAAAATGTAGAGTCTTGAGCTTTTGAGCTTGAGCCAATCCTTTGTCCTTGATATTTTGAGGGATCCACTTTCATCATCCATGCCATGCCATTCATTGAGCTTTCCTGAAATATTTTTCTTGGAATAGCATTAGCTCAATGAGCTATATGTTGTTATGAATTACCAAAACCACCTAGGGATAGTTGCACTTTTAATCTCACCCTTTTTGGTAATTGATGACAACATATAGATCAAAGCTTCGACAAATGATAATAAAATTTGAAAAACATCGTCTCTTTGAGAAGTATGTGATAAGCAAGAGCTCCCCCTAAATTTGTGCATAGTAATATTTGCTTTGGACTGCAAATGCACAAGGAATTAGGCTCATGGGTTACTCTTCCATGTCACATACATCTTGGTGGAGCGCTCAAAATAACAAAGATTGAATACATGCACTCATCACCAAGCAAAGTGAATGATCATATAAAGATAAGTAAGATAATATCATAACGAGCATAAGTGTAGCTTATGATCAAACACATGATCATCAATGTCTCACGGGTAAAAGCATAGTATCTCAACCAAGCAAATAAAGTTCAACCAAAAAGACAAGAGAGAACAAAAGCAAATCTCTCTCTCTCAAAGCCTATGATCTATACATTTTTCTCCCCCTTTGGAAACAAGTTACCAAAAAGTTCCTAGAAAATGCATAGGACTATATCGTCTCTCAGGCTTGGTCTTCTGGTGGTGGTGGTGTCCGGAGAACTCCAAGAACGAAGGCTTCATCGATGTAGAAGGAGTGAAGGAGTTGGTCTTTGGAGCTGGTGGTCTTGGAGCTGTAGTTGGAGCTGATGAAGTGACTCCGGTGTCTTGAACTGGCTCTACAGCTGATCTCTGTGCTCGTGGCACTCTGGCAAATGCACCAGTCGTTGTCCTGCCCTTCCTCTCCTACATGTCATCCTGCAGCTACTCCACAGCTGACTGAATCTCAGTTACCTTGACATCAAGATCATAGAATTTTTGTTCCATGATTCTTTCCAGGCTCTCCTGGTTTTGAGTTAGGGTGGCCAACCCCTTCTCAATCCGCAGAGTTGATGCTATCAAGTAACCAAGATGCTCCTGCTTGTTCTTCAGAAAATATTCAGATGCCTCTGCTTGTGTTGGCATCTTGGCAGCCTTCTCTTGCCTTGCTTTCTCCTTCTTCTCTTGCGCTTGTACTGATGTTGGTTCATTTTCAGTCATGACAACTTGATTGTCCTCAAAGTCAGGATAGTGAACCATGTGTTCCTTATCCAACAGATATTTCTCTGTGCCCATCTTTGAGTTTATCAACTCCTGTATTTGTGGGGCATATCCACAGCTCCTCTTCTGGTCTGCTGCAGTCCTCTTGATGGTTTCAACTATGAGGCTCAAGACTTTGAATTTCTGAGGCACATCAAAAATGTGAAGCAAATTGATTGCATGCCCTCTGATCATGTTGTGGTCACCAGATTTGGGCAAAAGAGTGTGCCTTAGGATCCAGTTGATAGTAGGCAGCCCTGACAGAAGATAGTGAACTGATCCAAACTTGAATGACTCAAGTGCATCATCTGGTATCTCCTTGTACATGTGTGACATTGAGTTGTGACCCATCTTCTTCTTGGCATAAATGTCCAAGTCATCTTCATCTTCCTTTGGGGCATTGATCAGACTTGCCCATTCCTCTACTGTTGACTGATATTGAGTTCCTTCTGACATCCAAACTATCCTGCCATCTGGATAGAAATGTGTTGTGGAGTAGAATTGCATAATGAGCTTGTCATTCCAATTTGTGAGCTTCTGCCCAACAAAATCTGCAACTCCACAAGCATTTGAAGCTGTCATACACTCCAGATAGTGTTCTTCATTCTCCGAATGTAGGTCCAATCGACCCACCTCATATCACAAACTATGGGCTTCTTATCCAACAAGATAGTCTCATAGAAGTCCTGTTGTTCCTTGGTGTGGAACCCGTAATCCACAACAGTCCTTCTCCGGTGGCATATGGATCGACTCTCTCATAGTCTCAACCCTTGATCTCTCCCGATCTTCATGTTCTCAGCCACAGGATGAGCATCATTGTGGTCTGGGATCTTGGGTTTGAGCTTCCTTAGGACCTGCCCTTCCTCATCTTCCTCAAGCATCAACTTCGGCATTGGAGCCTTGTTCTTCTCGATTCTTGGTATACTCCTGGTATTTCTCTTTGGTGCACTCTTTGGCTTGGGGGCAGCTTTGGGCTTTGAAGTTGCAGCCCCTGACTTTATGGCATCACCCATCAGCTTTTGTGCCTTGGGTGCAGGCTCAGCAACCTCTTCTTCTTCCTCTTCCTCCATCATTGAAGGCTTCCCAATCACTCTGGCCATGGTCTTCTTGACCCTTTCCTTCCTTTTCTTACCTTCAGCAGCAGCAGGTTCTTTGGGTTGGGATTCCAAAGAAGCTTGAGTGGATACTCTGGCCTTGGACATTGGTTGTCTACCTGCTGGCCTTTGATCTTCATTCCAGGCTTAACTGCTGTCGAGCTGTACTCTTTCTTGAGCACTTTCTTCTTGGAACTGGCCTCATCCTCAGCTGCCACATAATCTTCATCCTCAGACTCCGAGGTCTTATTCTTCCTTGTCCTTGTGGCAGCCTTGGGCAAATTACTGGGAGTGCTTCTGCTCCCCTCATCTGAGCTGCTTGAGGGACTAGTGCCCTCACTCATTTGAATCTGCTCTTCTGACCTATTATGGCTGTCACTTTGGTCTGACATGCTGCTCACACTGACTGTTGACCCTGTGAATAGTTATAGATGAGGTAGAGTGGATGAGCATCACAAAATGCAGAGATTTTTGCAAAAGAATGATTCAAAAAAAAAACTTAGTTTTAGTTTCCACAGAAAGCATTTCGGATCTACCGATTTTCAAACTCGGTGATACCGAAGCAGTTTTGGAACCTAAACTAGTGAACTCGGTCAGACCGAGTCACAGTTTGGTGGCACCGAGACCGCTAGGGTTTCACAAAGTTCTAAAATCGGTCACACCGATTTTTAATTCTCGGTAAGATCGAGACTTACAAGTGCAATGGCGTTAGCCAAATCGGTGGGACCGAGTTTTTCAACTCGGTGGGTCCGAGATGGTTTCGGCTGAAGCCTAACCCTAAATTTTCGAATCATACCTATTCTAAGGATTGTTCTGACTCGATAGAAGTGTTTCAATCATGTCAAGATGCATTACGAATACAATGTGCTGAGAATCGGACGAGGATAGCACAGTGATCGAGTTCATACCCTAGTTCGGCGGTGAACTCGCTACGGCGACAACGGCGATGGAGAATTCCGTTGACGGCGGCGGAGACCAGCGGCAGGAGGCGGCTGGCAACGAAGTCGACGATCCGTAGACCAAGTAGGCAGAGCGAGCTATGCGCGGGCGAGAGGTTTCAGAGAAAATTTTCCAAAAAATTTGCCCATGTGTATATATAGCCCGACACTGTCGGTGTGACCGAGTTGAACAACTCGGTGGCACCGAGATGCATAACTGTTAACAGTTACAGCAACTCAGTGTGACCGAAAAGTTAAAATCGGTTGCACCGAGATTGAAAACCTAGATCGACTTAGTAATCTCGGTATGACCGAAATGGAGGAATCGGTCAGACCGAAATGGAGGAATCGGTCAGACCGAAAATCACAAAGAAGTTTTGGAAGTTTAAGTCTATGACGAATCGGGGACTCCGAGTGCTCCTCACACAGAGTGGTTCGAATCTGACCTGATCAAATTTTGTGATGTAGCATGAATAGAGTTTGAGACGAGAAGAGCATAGATAGCTAGAGAAGGTTCTTAGGCATTCTTGTCCATCCACTTGGCCAAAGAAAGAAAAGCCAAACAATCAAAACAACAAGTGGATGTCCTCGAATGAGTAAAATATGCTACCAACATGCTCACACAATAAAATGACAAATGAAGTATGTGACAAAGCATGCACAACCAATTCTAGCATCTATCAAACAATTGGCGATGACTAGGTCATCTATATATGAGTATATTGACTTAGGAATCAAATGAGAACATTTGATCATAGGTCATACTCATCATTTAAGCTCATGTGGGGTTACCACTTTTACATAAAGCATTTATGTGTTCACATCATTAGAGTTGCTTTGACTCAATTCTTAGAGTTAAGCTCCCCCTAGATGTGAGATCCCCCCCCCCTTAGAGGGATAAACTAACCTTGGGTTGTCGTTGATGACTTCATGTAGGTGTTGAAGATGTGGATGCTCAATGTTGATGTAGATCTTTTGAAGCAATCCTTTGGAATGAGTTGCACTTTCAATACCTAACGGGTTAGTCCCACAAGGAACAAACAAGAATATCCATAGACATAGAGTGATGCACACTCAAAATGATGTCCATGAAAACTTTAGGTTACCTTGTCCCTTGCCTTACCAACATGAGGGTTTGTGACTCCTTGAACTCGTGCAAGATATGGAAGTTGATTGCACTTCTCCTTGCCATAATGATATGAGTGAAAAATGTTGGCGGAGTCACCCTCAAGAACTCTCTAGTTCTTCTTCTTCGGGATCCACATCATCTTGATGGGAATCCTTGGTGTAGTAGTTGTGCTTGATGAAGTAGAACTTGACGTAGTCTTGGGAACCCACTTGACCAAGGCCTTAGGTGCTTCTTCAAATGGATCAATCTCCTCTTGAAGCTTGTCCTTGCCTTTGTTCTTGTGGTCTTGTGGTGGAAGATCATCTTGTGCTTGTGTTCCCTTGAAGGAAGTAGGATCATACTTCTCTTGTTGAGGAACAAACTTCGTCTTGGGGTATTGATCTTCTTCCCACTCTACTCCATTTGCATTGAACTTTCGCTCAAAACCAACACCTTGATTCTTCGGTGCCTTCCTTGCTTATGTACAATTTCCTCAAATTGCTTACTCCCGCAAGGCTCTTGTATACACCTTTCTCTATAATTCCCTTCAATAAGTTGTTTTCTTGCTCAATTGTAACTTGGCTAAGAGAATCATTAGTGGAATCAAGAGAGCTACTAGAAGCAACAATATTGGATTTAGCATTGTCATTGTTACTACTAGAAGAAGAATCTTTCTTGTTCTTGTTACTAGACTTGACTTGAGGCATGTAAGTAGATAAGAGTAAACGCTTGGCAATATAAGAAGAACTTTTCTTACGAAGATCATCATTGATCACTTTTAGGAACTCATGCTCTTGCTCAAGATTGAGCTTTTCAAGGCGTAACTTCTCATGAGCCCTTAAAAGTTCTCGATGATCTTCAAAGATAGTTTCATGAGCTAACTTAAGAGTGTTTAGTTCTTTAGTTAGACGCTCAATTTTCTCCTTATCATTGTCATTCGTTTCATCTTGATTAGCATGATTAATTGACGTTTCATCATAGTATTCATCACTAGAGTTGTCAACAAGTAAATCATCATCACCTAGCAAGTAATTTTCATCACTATTAAAATCAACATACTCGGGGTGTGTTACCTTAGGACCTTTGGCCATGAAGCATCTTCTAATTCCTTCATTTGGTGATTCAAATATGTCGTAGGAGTTGGTTGACACAAGTTCTAAACCGGCAACACCTTCATCTTGAGTGTATTCGGAGTCAGAGTGATAGCTTCTCTCGGAGTGATTGTCCGAGTCGGAGCCGGATACCCATTCACCAATATGAGCTTGATGTCTTTGTTTTGTGTAGCTCTTTGATGACTTTTCCTTCGTTTCCGAATCCTTGCTTCTCCGTGAGGGTCTTCGTTCATAACGATCATCTCTACTCCTTCTCTCTCTTGGTGGTGATTCTTCTCTTCTACTTCTTCTCTTGGGAGAATCTTCTCTTCTTTTGTAGGGTGCCGTACACTCATTGGAATAGTGTCCAGGTCTCCCACAATTGTAGCAATTTCTCTCTCGACTAGAAGATCTTTTGTCATTGTAGGACCTTGACTTGGAGCTTCTTTCTTTGCTTCTACTCTGTAGAATTTGTTGAAGTTCTTCACCATTAAGCTCAATTCTTCAATGAAGGTTCGTTTCTCACTTGATGATGTGGGGGCTTCACATGAGGCTTTGTAAGCACCACTTGACTTGTTGTGAAGTTCCTCCTTATCCTTGAGTGACATCTCATGAGCAACAATTCTTCCAATGACTTCCGTTGGCTTGAGATCTTTGTAATTTGGCATCATTTGGATCAATCTGCACACTGTATCATATTTTCCATCCAATGCTCTTAGGATCTTCTTGATGATGAATCATCGGTCATTTCTTCACTTCCTAAGCGGCAATCTCATTTGTGATAAGAGCAAGCCTAGAGTACATTTCAGCGACACCTTCACCATCCTTCATTTTGAACTTGTCAAGCTGACTTTGGAGCACATCCAACTTGGATTCCTTGACGGAGTCGGTACCTTCATGCATATCAATCAAAGTATCCCAGATTTCCTTTGCATTCTCAAGACGGTTGATTTTGTTGAATTCTTCGGGGCACAATCCATTGAAGAGGATATCACAAGCTTGAGCGTTGTATTGCAACATCTTCAACTCTTCCGCACTAGCTTCACGGTTCGGTTCTCTCCCATCAAAGAATTCACCTTGCAAGCCAATACACACAATAGCCCAAACGGCGGGGTTATGTCCGAGAATATGCATTTTCATCTTATGCTTCCAACTAGAAAAATTAGTGCCATCGAAGTAAGGACCTCTAAGGTGATAATTTCCCTCGCTAGATGCCATACTCTCCTAGGTTGTGAAACCAAGGCTATGACCACCAAAAGCTATGGAAATCAAAGCAAATGGAGACCAAAGCTCTGATACCACTTGTAGGACCTTGAAGTATGTATAGAGGGGGGGGGTGATTAGACTACTTGACCAATTAAAAGCTATGCCTTTTCCCAATTTTAGACTTTGGCAGATTTTAGCTAACTTTGAGTAATTCAAGCAATCGTCACACAATTCAAGAAAGCATGCAAAGAGTATATAGGCAGCGGAAAATAAAGCATGCAACTTGCAAGAATGTAAAGGGAAGGGTTTGGAGGATTCAAACGCAATTGGAGACACGGATGTTTTTGTCGCGGTTTCGGTAGGTGGTGCTATCGTACCTCCACGTTGATGGAGACTTCAACCCACGAAGGGTAACGGTTGCGCGAGTCCACGGAGGGCTCCACCCATGAAGGGTCCACGAAGAAGCAAACTTGTCTATCCCACCATGGCCGTCGCCCACGAAGGACTTGCCTCACTAGCGGTAGATCTTCACGAAGTAGGCGATCTCCTTGCCCTTACAAACTCCTTGGTTCAACTCCACAATCTTGTCGGAGGCTCCCAAGTGACACGTAGCCAATCTAGGAGACACCACTCTCCAAGAAGTAACAAATGGTGTGTTGATGATGAACTCCTTGCTCTTGTGCTTCAAATGATAGTCTCCCCAACACTCAACTCTCTCTCACAGGATATGGATTTGGTGGAAAGAAGATTTGAGTGGAAAGCAACTTGGGGAAGGCTAGAGATCAAGATTCATATGGTTGGAATGGAATATCTTGGCCTCAACACATGAGTAGGTGGTTCTCTCTCAGAAATGGTAAGTTGGAAGTGTAGGTTTGTTCTGATGGCTCTCTCCACGAATGAAGAGGAGGTGGAGGGGTATATATAGCCTCCACACAAAATCTAACCGTTACACACAATTTACCAAACTCGGTGGGACCGAATCATAAAACTCGGTCAGACCGATTTAGTAAACCTAGTGACCGTTAGAGTTTTCGGTGGGACTGACATGCAACTCGGTAGGACCGATATGGTTAGGGTTAGGGCATAACGTAATCCCGGTGAGACTGATTACACAAACTCGGTGAGACCGATTTTGGTAATTAGCTATCCAGAGAGTTGGTCAGGTAAACTCGGTGGGACCGATTCGCTCTTTCGGTGAGACCGAAAAGTTACGAAAGGGAAACATAGAGTTTACATTGCAATCTCGGTGGGACCAATCGCTCACTTCGGTTAGACCGAAACATTACGAAGGGAAACAGAGAGATTACAATCCCATCTCGGTGAGACCGAGATCCCTATCGGTGAGACCGATTTGCCTAGGGTTTGTGGCAGTGGCTATGACATCTGAACTCGGTGGCGCCGGATAGAAAGAATCGGTAGGGCCAAGTTTGACTTTAGGTTTAGGTCATATGTGGATGTGAGAAAGTAGTGGAGGGTTTTGGAGCATATCACTAAGCACATGAAGCAAAAGGCTCATCAAGCAACACCTCATCCCTCCTTGATAGTATTGGCTTTTCCTATAGACTCAGTGTGATCTTGGATCACTAAAATGTAAAATGTAGAGTCTTGAGCTTTTGAGCTTGAGCCAATCCTTTGTCCTTGATATTTTGAGGGATCCACTTTCATCGTCCATGCCATGCCATTCATTGAGCTTTCCTGAAATATTTTTCTTGGAATAGCATTAGCTCAATGAGCTATATGTTGTTATGAATTACCAAAACCACCTAGGGATAGTTGCACTTTCAACTTGTGTTCATGCTCACGGAAACAATGTAGAATTTTTCATGGAAGTTTCTATGTAAATAATTATCCCCTTGTATATATTCATTGTATTATAAAAATAATGTGCCAAGCTTTGGTTTTAGGATGATTAGATTGCTTGTTTACTATGTGCAGAACAAAAACTGAAACTTTGGCTGTAGTGCGTGAATTTACACTTTTTACTGGAAAGTCAAACGGGTCTGAAATTTTTTGCACATTACTTCTGTACAAATTGTTCTAATTTTCAAATTTAGTTCATAATTTTAGGAGTTACAGAAGTTTACTAAACTTCCAGGTTATTACAGACTGTCCTGTTTAAGACAGATTCTGTTTTTGATGCATTGCTTGCTTGTTTTGATGAAACTATCGGTCTTTATCAGTGGATTAAGCCATGGAAAAGTTATATTACAGTAGTTATAATGCAAAAATAAAATATGAATTGGTTTGCAACAGTACTTACAGTAGTGATTTGCTTTGTTATACTAACGGATCTCACAAGTTTTTGTTAAAGTTTTGTGTGGATGAAGTCTCCGAAGGTCGAGGAGCTATCAATATGAGAAGAATAAAGAGAGGCAATATTTCTAGGTTGGGGATGCCCAAGGAACCCCAAGTAAATATTTCAAAGGATACTCAAGCATCTAAGCTTCGGGATGCCCCGATTGGCATCCCATCTTTCTTCTTGAACAATTATCGGTATACCTTGGTTTTTGTTTTGTTCACATGATTTGTGTCCTTTGTGTTTTTATTTTTCTTTAAGAACCATGCTAGCATGAGATAGCCCTTCATTGATTATAGAATACTTCATGTGCTTCACTTATATCTTTTAAGTATGATTTTATAGAATACTTTGTGCTTCACTTAAATCTTTTGAGTATGGTTTTATAGAATGCTTCGTGTGCTTCACTTATATATTTTGAGCTTGGATATTGGTTAGTCTATGTTAATCGTGGAATTCTCCATTAACTTCACTTATATATTTTGGAGTATGAATAATACTATCATTTAAAGTGAGTTTGGAAGAGTGTCAACTTTAGGAATTAGTGATCCCACTATTTTGGAGGATGTTGAATCTGAGTGTGATATTTATGAAAGTGGATTTGGAAGAGTGTCAACTTTAGCTAGTAATGACTCCACTATTCCGGAAGAGGTTCCAATGGAGTATGAGAACAAAGTTGCTATCCATGATGCTACTAAAAATTATTATCAGTGAGGAATAAATGCTTGTAGGAGTTGCAATAATATCAAGTTTCCTCTCTATGTGCTTAAAGTTTTGAAGTTATACTTGTTTTGCCTTCCTATGCTAGTTGATTGTTGCTCTTATAAATTGTGTGTTCACAAAATCCATAGTCATAGGAAGTAAGTTATATTTAAGTGTGCTAGTCATATTCTTCAAGATGCTCTCTTTGTGCTTCAATTTCTATCTTTTATGTGAGCATCATTGAAATCATCATGCCTAGCTAAAAGGCATTAAAGAAAAGCGCTTGTTGGGAGACAACCGAATATTTACCCTTACTGTTTCTGTGTGTTTACATGATTAATCTACTGTAGTAATCGTGTTTTATATCTTTTGTTTCAATAAAGTGCCAAGTAAGACCTTTGGGAAGACTTGGGTGAAAGTTAATGTGATCTTGCTGTAAAAAACAGAAACTTTGCGCTCACGAGAATATATGTCATTTTTTGAAGAAGAGTGATTTTGAGTTGATTCTTTTTGCAGAAGATCAATAGACAAATTCCTCACGTCCACCAATTTATTTCATAATTTTTGGAGTAAGCAGAAGTATGGTTATTGTTCAGATCATTACAGACTGTTCTGTTTCTGACAGATTCTGTTTTCATTGCATAGTTTGCTTGTTTTCTAGTTTCTATGGCTTATATTCCTCAATATAAATTGTAGAAATGATATGGTACAGTAGGAATTTTGTGAGAACAATTATGAACCTTGTCTTTGACAGTACCGATGTGAATGGTTCGCTCTTTATCATACTAACCTATCTCATGAAGTTTGGTTAAGTTTTGTGTGATTGAAGTTTTCAAGTTTTGGGTGATATATCGATATGAGGAGAATAAGGAGTGGAAAGAACCTAAACTTGGGGATGCCCCCAAGGCACCCCAAGGCAATATTCAAGGAAGACTCAAGCGCCTAAGCTTGGGGATGCCCCGGAAGGCATCCCCTCTTTCGTCTTCAAAACTATCAGTATACCTTACTCGGAGCTATATTTTTATTCGTCACATGATACGTGTTTTGCTTGGAGCGTGTTTTAGATATTACTTGCTGTTTGAATAAAATCATTGGATCTGTAATATCGAATGAAAAAGAATCCTCCATGGCTAGTTAATTATTTGACTACTCAGTGTTCTTCACTCATATCTTTTGGAGTAGTTTGTCATTTACTCATGTGCTTCACGTATATCCTATGAGTAAATGGTTGAATAAATTGAATGTCATAAACCTGAATTTATATATGTTTCATATGCTTATAACATGGGGAGTAATGACTTCACACATAATAAGTATAGGTAGTAAACTTATTGAAAGTTAGCAAACGTAGAATTGGTCACTTGAACAATTCATGAAAGAATATGGAAGGAAGAGAGGTTTCACATACAAATATACTATCCTGGACATCTTTTATGATTGGGAGCACTCATTAAAATATGACATGCTAAAGAGTTGATGTTGGACAAGGAAGACAACGTAATGGGTTATGTTTTATTATATCTGAAATAAAGTATATTGGCATGGATCATCCAACATGTTGAGCTTGCCTTTCCCCCTCATGCTAGCCAAATTCATTGCATCAAGTAGAGATACTACTTATGCTTCACAAAACCCTTAAACCAGTTTTGCCATGAGAGTCCATCATATCTACCTATGGATTGAGTAAGATCCTTCAAGTAAGTTTTCATCGGTGCAAGCAATAAAAATTGCTCTCTAAATATGTATGATTGATTGGTGTGGAGGAAATAAGCTTTATACGATCTTGTGATGTGGAAGAAATAAAAGCGACGAACTGCATAATAAAGGTTCATATCACAAGGGGCAATATAAAGTGATGTTCTTTCGCATTAAGATTTTGTGCATCCAACACTGAAAGCGCATGGCAACCTCTGCTTCCCTCTGCGAAGGGCCTATCTTTTATTATTATCTTTTACCTTATGCAAGAGTCATGGTGATCTTCACCTTTCCTTTTTACATTTTATCCTTTGGCAAGCACAGGGTGTTGGAAAGATCCTGATATATATATATATCTAATTGGATGTAAGTTAGCATGAGCTATTATTGTTGACATTACCCTTGAGGTAAAAGGTTGGGAGGCGAAACTATAAGCCCCTATCTTTCTCTGTGTCCGATTAAAACTCCATAACCACAAGTATTGCGTGAGTGTTAGCAATTGTGAAATACTAAATGATAGTTGAGTATGTGGAGTTTGCTAAATCAAAGCTCTGACATAGACTCTTCCTGAAAATAAGATGAATTGCAATTGTTTGATGACAGAGAATATTGTTTGCTAGTTTTCAAGAAAGTTTATGATCTATACTTTAACATGTGATTAGCTTGTTACTTTATCATGAGAAGTTTTATGAGATGAGCTACTCTTATGACATGTAATGATGCTATAAAAAGTGATTGGAATTATCATTGATCAAACTTAAGCACTTGCTAGCATCCACACTTCGTAAATTATTTCTTTTATCATTTACCTACTTGAGGACGAGCAGGAATTAAGCATGGGGATGCTGATACGTCTCCAATGTATCTATAATTTATGAACTATTCATGCTATTATACTATCCTTCTAGGATGTTGAATATGCATTTATATGATATTTTATATGATTTTTGGGACTAACCTATTAACCTAGAGCCCAGTGCCAGTCTCTCTTTTCTCCTCGTTTTAGAGTATCGCAGAAAAGGAAAACTAAACGGAGTCCAATTGACGTGCCACTTGACGGAGATCATTTTTGGACTAGAAGAAGCCCACGGAGTACCAGAAGCAGGCCAGAAGAGTCCCGGGCTTCCCACGAGGGTGGGGGTGCGCCCACCCCCCTCGGGCGCGCCCCCTTGCCTCGTGGACAGCCCGGAGACCCCCTGACGTGAATCAACGCAAAAGTCTTCTATATATACCCAAACTTCCAGAAAGAAACCTAGATCGGAAGTTCCGCCGCTGCAAGCCTCTGTAGCCACGAGAAGTCAATCTAGGCCCTCTCCGACACCCTACCGGAGGGGGCCATCATCACCGGTGGCCATGGAGGAGTATCCCGGAGGGGCCATCATCACCATGAAGCCCAAGGACCAGAGGATGGAAGCCATGGAGGAGGAAGCACAAGGGGGAGAACCTCTCCTCCTCTCTTTCGGTGGCGCCGGAGAGCCATCGGGAGGGGAATCATCGCCACGGTGATCGTATTCATCAACATCACCATCATCATCACCATCCTCACCTCTTTTACGCGTTCCACTCTCCCGCACCCCGCTGTAATCCCTACTTGAACATGGTGCTTTATGCCACATATTATGATCCAATGATGTGTTGCCATCCTATGATGTTTTGAGTAGATATCTTTTGTCTTTGGGTTGATTGATGATCTAGATTGGTATGAGTTGTATGTTTTACTTTGGTGCTGTCCTATGGTGCCCTCCGTGTCGCGCAAGTGTGAGGGATTCCCGCTGTAGGGTGTTGCAATACGTTCATGATTCGCTTATAGTGTGTTGGTGAGTGACTGAAACACAAACCCGAGTAAGAGGGATTGTTTCGTATGGGAATAAAGAGGACTTGATGCTTTAATGCTATGGTTGGGTTTACTTTAATGATCTTTAGTAGTTGCGGATGCTTGCTAGAGTTCCAATCATAAGTGCATATGATCTAAGTAGAGAAAGTATGTTAGCTTATGCCTCTCCCTCATATGAAACTGCAATAGTGATTACCGGTCTTGTTAACAATTGCATAGGACAATTCCGCACATCGATCCACCATTATTCCACACTCGCTATTTATAATATTTAGTAATATATTCTAACTTTATGATAACAGCACCTACTTTTATATTTTAGCTCTCCGATATCATACAAAGTTATTCTTTTCATACCCACAACGTAGTTTTATTTCTCGTTTCTAGTTGGATTCAAACGTTTGGTGTACGTAGAGTCGTATCAGTGGCAGATAGGGCTTGAGAGAATATTGATCTTACCTTTAGCTCCTTGTGGGTTCGACACTCCATACTTATCACTTCCACCTTTGGAAATTGCTACGATGATTCCCTGCACTTGGGGATTATCAGTACGAGGCGACTTGTGTGTGGCCTCCTACTGGATTGATACCTTGGTTCTTAAAAACTGAGGGAAATACTTACACTACTTTGCTGCATCACCCTTTCCTCTTCAAGGGAAAAACCAACGCAGTACTCAAGAGGTAGCAGACGCCTCAAAGAGACTCCAGGCACTCGCGCGCGCCGGTTGATCCCGAGGACATGCTCATTGCGTTCGTCCTTCGGCGCTCACTGACAAATGTGAGCGCTCGGGCTCTCTATCGAGTTGTCGAAGCGCGAGGCTTCGGTGAAGGCGAAGGCAAGGATGCACGCCCAGGAGTAGGAGTGCTTGCTTCGGAGGCTTGTCGGGCGCAAATGGAGCTGTCGGATGACTCCGACGACGGATTAAGCTCCGACGACGACCCTCCAGCAGCCGAATCCTACATCGACGGCCAAAGCAGCACCGCCAACCGCAAGGGGAATGGGGCGACGTGGAAATGGTGATTTCCTCTGCCCTTCCTTGTTTAATCAAGTTTTTTTATCGTATGTTTAGGGTATTTTCCGATTCAAACTACATCTTATCTTTTGGTTGTCCGATTGAAACTACATCTGATTTTTTGGTTGTCCGATGATCGCTTATGCTAGAATTATGCTCGATTTAACTAGATTTTGTGCTAGTTCCTTGATCTATGGGCGCGTTTGCGAGCGTTTGGGGGAGGGGGGCATTTGGTGTCTTCAGCTATAGATGCTCTTATAGAACTGAACTTACTTGACATTTTGTGTTTAGCCTCCCAAATATCATCTAACACAAATCTTAGTTGACACTGTGGCGTCTATCCTTTCAAACATCATCCAACACAAAAATGCAGACAAATTTTTTAACCTCACAGTTTTTTGTACACCATCTAGGCGAGAAGGGAATTCTCACATTACCACATCTGTTTCAAGATATTTATCCCCTTAGATCTCTACTGAAAATTAAGATCATGACTGAACTATCAATATTGTTGATCTATCTTGTTCCAGACATCTGCAAAGACACCGTATCAAGACCTGGTAAAGGCATTGAGGATGTGATGAGAGGATCAGAAAAGGGAGATGGGGCGGTGGCGTGGATCGGCACCATGTCGGCTTGGGTTTGGCAATGCACTGGCGGGTCTCCACCTCACCTCATAAGCAAAGTAAATATGCAAGCAATTGGAAAGTACAAGGATCAGTAGAAGTTAATTAAGTTTTTTATGGTAATATTGATAAAGGATAACAATAGAAGCAAAATGAATAAAAATCATTATAGTTGTAGAAGAGGACATATTTTCCGAAACAAATTTGCTAATTTTCAGTTGCCTGAATAATTAGTTCCGTTCAGTTGATTATGCATCCATGTCATTGGCTCAACAACTTTTTTAGCAACGTTGATTCAACAACTAATACATGTGTTGTGGTAATGATGGGCTTGTTTTCACTGAGTATGGCCCATGTACTAGATATATGTTGTTTTCCTGCCCAATCTGGGCACAGCTATGTCTTGTGGGCGCAACAATGCCTCCCTTAACACGAGGCCGTATGAGTGCCCGCCTGAAGCGCTTGCAAAAATGTTAATCATGTATTTTTAAAATGTTAAACATGATTAAAAAAAATTCATGATATATACAAAAAACGACATGGTGTATGGAAAAAGTAGACTTCAAGAAAATATTTTTCAAAAAAAGTAATTTATATTAGAAAACGTTAAACATTCATATAAAATGTACAATGTGTATGTAAAAGATAGATTTCAAAAGAAGTATTTAAAACATTTTAATTATGTATTCAATTAATTTTACTCATGTATTTGGAAAATGTTAAATATGTAAAAGAATATACCTAACGATACAAAAATGTAGACTTCGTGTGGGAAAAACCATGAAGAAAACCAGAAGTTGAATAAAAATATAAGTAAATAAAATATAAAACATTGAAAACCGAGAAAGAAAAAACCTGAAGAAAAACAAAGTATAACAAATAAAAACCAAAAACACACAGCAAAAAATGCAAGAATACCGAAATATACCAAAGGAAAATAAAAATTGAGGAAAGCCACTGAAGAAATAAAGAACCAAAGAAAAAGGAAAAAAACAAAGCGAAGAACCAGTGAAGCAACAACGAGTGAGCGAACACACGGGCCAGGCCAGCAAT
Source organism: Aegilops longissima (assembly GCA_021605205.1). NCBI lineage: Eukaryota > Viridiplantae > Streptophyta > Magnoliopsida > Poales > Poaceae > Aegilops > Aegilops longissima. Next base: position 599,552,316 of record CM038682.1, on the reverse strand, counting down.
GTAGCGCGCGGGGAAATACCATGCGAGAGCTTCTTCCATCTTGCTATAAGTGAGATATAGCTCTCGTGTTAATGCGAGATAGTAGCTCAGCTTGCCTTCAGGGAGCCGGTAGTAGACCTGCCCGTTAGCCATGTGGTTTTTTCAAGCTGACACCATACACTTGTTTTTTTATTTTTAATACCTATATTATGAAAAAGTAATTTAGTAATCTTTTGTAAGGTGTTCATAACACATTTTAAAAATGTTCATGTAGTGTAAAACAATGTCCAATCAACTTTTATAAAAAAAATTGTGCCATTCATAAAATATACGTGGCATTTTAAAAATGTCTATGCCTTTCAAAAAATGTACATGGCATTTTTTAAAATGTTATACATGTTCAAAAAATGTACCATACATTTTAAAAAATGTCCATGTATTTCAAGAAAATATTTGTGACACTTGAAAAGACATCTTTATACAATATAAAAAATGTTCGCATAGTTTAGAAAATATGGTTTGTATCATTCAAAAGAATGTTTCAACGTGTATTTGAAAAAAAACATGACTCAAAAAAAGTTTGAAACATGTATTTGAAAAAAGTTAATCATACGAGAGTTTCCCAGAGTTGTAGGGTCGAAGATTAGGCCAATATGCACAGCTAAAAACTCTATGAGAGGTATAATCTGGTGTGATATGTAGGAGTCTTTCACTGGGGGTTTCGAAATTGATAACTCGACTTGGCAAAATATTGATAAGATGAGTAACAATAAGGAGTGCTTCATCCCTAAACTTGAGTGGCATTGAAGCATTGGCAAGAAGTGAAAACCAATCTCGACAATGTGTCTATGCTTGCGTTCTGCGGAACCATTTTGGTGGTTTGCATGAGGGCAAGAGACATTATGGGAAATTCCCAGTTTTTAGAAAAAACGAGTTTAATTTCTCATACTCGCCACCCAAAACGAGATTATTTGACTATCAAATTTGTGCTGAACAATTGCTTGGAAATTTTGAAAAACTTGAAACACATCCGATTTATGCTTGATAAGATAAATCCATATATTTGCTATAGTCATCAATGAAGCTTACATAATATATGTTTCTACCAATAGAAAGAGGTGCTTTCCCCCATACACCAGAGAAAATGAGTTCTAATGATTTAGAAGAAACACTAGTTGACACGGGGCAAGGATGTTGATGACTTTTTACTCTCTGACATGAATCACAAACTGTTTCACTACTAGGCTCACCAACAAAAGGAAGCTTATTTTTCCTAAGCACTCACTGAATGATATTAAAAGACGGATGCCCTAATCGATCATGCCTCCTTGGAGAAGGTAATTTGGTGACACCAAGAACTTGTTTATTTGAACTCCTAAAGCGAGGAATCAATGGATAGATCCCACCAATGCATCTACCCTTGTAGAGAACTCTCCTCGTTGCTTGGTCCTTACTCAAAAAGAAGAAGGGGTGAAACTCCAGGAACACATGATTGTCCAAAGCAATACGATACACGGAGAGAAGATTTGTTCTAGCATGAGGAGAATGAAGAATTTTTTAAGGTAGATAGGTTGGCTAGAGATTTGTAATACTGACTGACCAACGTGATCTATTCGCATACGTGACCCATTTGGCGCCATGAATCTGGTTTTTTCTATGGTACTTGTCACCAACTGTCAACTTCTGTAGCTCTCCTGTGAGGTGGTCGGTCGCCCCACTATCAATGTACCAGTTTGTATCCGCCCCATATTGGGTGACCTTCTCTTCCACTTAGGGCAGATCTGGCACTATATGGGGTCATTGCCCTGGGAGTTTTTGCCTGGTGCGGGGCCACCAGGGCCTCCTGTACTGCCACCATCGCCAGATCGGGCACCCTTGTTTTTTGTGTTGAAAGGATGCCTGCCACCGCCTTTATTTTTCTTGTAGCCGCCGCTATCGTTTTGCTTCTCCTGGTCACGGGCCTTGCCGTGTGATGAAGGCGGATCACCATGGTGACCAACGATGTTAGCAACTGAATTAAAGCCTCCGCCGTCGATGCCACTAGTGAACAATTTGACGATGACCGGCTCAGTGTGGGCGTCCAGAGCAAAGAACATATAATTGTAGTTAAGGTTTAGCCCCTGCGATGATGAAGGAGATGGGTTCATCTTCCTCCAATGGATTCCCCGCAGCAGCAAGTTTGTCTGCCAACCCCGGCATCCGAGCAAAGTATGCCAGAGCTGACTAAGTGCCTTTCTGGGCATTGGCGAGGGAGATGCGAATGTTATTGCTACGTGACTGGGATTGTGAAGTGAACATGTTACCGAGGGATGCGCACAGCGCATGCGCTGTCCAGATGGAGACAACGGCGACGATCATATCCCATGACGAATTGTTCAAGATGTGCCCAAGAACCTGTTGGTCCTGCCTGACCCATGCATCATATGTTGGGTTAGGGATCGTCAGATCCTGGCCCTCCTTGTCCTTGGCAAAGATGAGTTTCTCCGGCGTGATGATGGAGCCGTCAAGGTAGCCATAGAGGCCGACGCTGAGGGCGCAAGGAAGGATCTGTGCCCTCCAGAGGAGATATGTATCCCTGGTGAGCTTCTCTGCAACCTGAGAACCGAGGCCCGAGATAGCTTGGTCGGAGGAGGAGGACGCCATTGGAAGTTCGGTGCATATGTGTTTTGTTTCAGAACATAGAGGAAGAGGATGCTCTGATACCATGTAGAAAATATGATGGAAGCGTTATACCCTCTCGAGAGAGGGTTGCGTAGTATTTACTGATAGATGGGGCTTATCCCATATGTGCGCATACAAATCTTCGAGTACAAAGGATAGGAAATAGAGATGAAACTTAAACAGAATACATGACTATCTCAAAGCTATAACAACCTCTAACAGATATTAGATGCGCCGGCCCTAACAGCATAGGGTATATCTTCAACACGTACAATCCTGAGCTGGAAAAGTACAAGCAGTCGATTGATCCGTCAAAATTGTCACTCGAAAAAAGCAGGCCATCGATTCCACATTCTAGTCAACCAAGGATGTCAAGAAGGTTCTTGTTCATACAATGGTGCATCCAAGATAGCCTAGGTCGCCACCAACTTGATGAGAAATAGGAATTTGCGCTCGTCATTTTCCTCCGTGAGAATTGTGACATATTTGCATCAAAGTCGTCTGACATGCCAGGAATTTATAGGAGGCTGGTGGAGCACTCACTCAATGTAATAAAGGACGCGACGCTAGTCAAGTAGACCCTTCGTGATTTCTCTGAGCCCAAGCGTTAGGCAATAAGAGAAGAAATCTCATGACTGCTCGTAACCACATTCATCAAGGAGGTCCTTTACCTAGAATGGATGGCAAACTCAGTCATGGTTCCGAAAAAAAAACAAGTCCTCGAGCGTGTGCATTGATTTCAAGAACATCATTGCATATGCCCCAAAGATAACTTCCCTCCATCTCGTATCAACTAGATAGTGGATTCCACGGCTGACTGCAAGTGAGTGTGTTTTATATGCCCACTATATCTTTTGCGAGAAACTTTCGATCTGTTCATCATGCCATGATAGTACAAAGAACACATAATAAAAAATTCACATCCATGTCCATAGACCACCTAGTGACGACTAGAATAATTGGAGCGAGCCAAAGGCGCGCCGCCGTCATCGCCCTCTATTGGGAATATAACTATTAGCGTAACCCACCCAGGAGGGGCCGGGTTACGCCTATGACGAGTCATCATATGAAGCCCAATATCAAGCTTGAAGATGGCGGTTCAGTTAAGGGCCCAAAGCCCAAAGGCGACTTAAGGCCCGTAGTGATAAACCGCCATAATGGCATGGCTTGTATTGTAAGGCAAGATCAATTGGTCACCGAGCCGGACACTGTTTATGAACCGGCCAGGACTCTATGAGTCGCTGGGCGTCAACCTCTGTATATAAAGGGACGACCCGGCGGCGGTTCAGGGCAAGTAACATCAAATCGAGAGCCAGACATAGCGGATTTGCTCCTTGGTCATCGAAACCCTAGTAATTCCACCTCAACTGGATTAGGCTTTTACCTTCACCGTAAGGGGCCGAACCAGTATAATCCACGTGTTCTTTGTCCCATTTTAACCCCTTTAAGCTTCCTAGTTGCGATGGCTCCACGACTAAGTCCTTTCACGAGGACAACTGCCGTGACAATTCCACGACAGTTGGCGCTGATAACCCACAAGTATAGGGGATCGCAACAGTTTTCGATAAGTAAGAGTGTCGAACCCAACGAGGAGCTAAAGGTAGAAGAAATATTCCCTCATGTTCTATCGACCACCGATACAACTCTACGCACGCTTGACGTTCGCTTTACCTAGAACAAGTATGAAACTAGAAGTACTTTGTAGGTGTTTTTGGATAGGCTTGCAAGAAAGTAAAGAACACGTAAATAAAGCTAGGGTCTGTTTAGATAAAGACACAACTAAAGTAAATATGGCGAGTGTGGAAAAGTGGAGGTAGGAGTTGTGGAATTGTCCCTAGGCAACTGACTATGTTACTAGACCGATAATCGTTATTGCAATTCTATTTGAGGGAGAGGCATAAGCTAACATACTTTCTCTACTTGGATAATATGCACTTATGATTGGAACTCTAGCAAGCATCTTCAACTACTAAAGATTCATTAAGGTAAAACCCAACCATAGCATTAAAGTATCAAGTCCCCTTTATCCCATACACAAACAACCTACTTACTCGGGTCTGTGCTTCTGTCACTCACGCCACCCACCATAAGCAAATCATAAACATATTGTAAACCCTACAGCGGGAACCCCTCACGCTTGCACGACACGGAGGGCACAATAGGACAGCACCAATAATAAAATATGCAACTCAAATCAATCAGAGCAATTCATCAATCACCGATAGGACAACGAAAATCTACTCATACATCATAGGATGGCAACACATCATTGGATAATAATATGAAGCATAAAGCACCATGGTAAAGTAGAGGGTACATCGGGTTGCGGGAGAGTGGACCGCTGTAGATAGAGGGGGGAAGGTGATGGATATGTTGGTGAAGATGGCGGAGGTGTTGGTGAAGATCGCGGTGATGATGATGGCCCCCGGCGGCGTTCCGGCGCCACCGGAAGCAAGGGGGAGAGAGCCCCCCTTCTTCTTCTTCTTCCTTGACCTCCTCCCTAGATGGGAGGAGGGTTTCCCCTCTGTTCCTTGGCTCCCATGGCTTGGGAGGGGCGAGAGCCCCTCCGAGATTGGATCTATCTCTCTGTTTCTGCGTTCTGTTCGTTCGCAGATTCTACCCCTTCACCGTTTCCTTTATATCTGGAGATCCGTCAGTCCGATTGGGGTGAATCTTTCGCTCAGATCTTCCTTGTAAAATTAGCTTTCTTGCGCCAGAAGGAGAGCGTCAACCACCTTACGGGTGGACCACGAGGGTCAGGGGCGCGCCTGGGGGGTAGGGCGCGCCCCCCTACCTCGTGACCACCACGACACTGTTCGCGTTGATTTTACTTCCGAAAATCATAAATATTCCAAAAAATCTCCGTCCGTTTTTTCCCGTTTGGACTCCGTTTGATATTGGGTTTATGCGAAACAAAAACATGCAATGAGATGAGAACCGCACTGGCATCGGATCAATATGTTAGTCCCAAAAATAATATAAAAAGTTGCCAAAAGTGTATGAAAGTGAATAATATTGGCATGGAACAATAAAAAATTATAGATATGACGGAGACTTATCAGCATCCCCAAGCTTAATTCCTGCTCGTCCTCGAGTAGGTAAATGATAAAAAAGAATAATTTTTGATGTGGAATGCTACCTAGCATAATCTTGATCATATGTCTAATCACGACATGAATATTAAGACACGAGTGATTTAAAGCAATAGTCTATCATTTGACATAAAAACAATAATACTTCGAGCGTACCAATAAAGCAATCATGTCTTTTCAAAACAACAAGGCCAAAGCAAGCTTATCCCTACAAAATCATACAGTTTGGCCATGCTTCATTTTTGTCACATAAAATGCCCCCATCATGCACAACCCCGATGACAAGCCGAGCAATTGGTTCATACTTTTTAACGCGCTTCAGCTTTTTCAACCCTCACGCAATACATGAGCGCAAGCCATGGATATAGCACTATAGGTGGAATTTAAAACAAAAAAGAAGCTAGCCAACTCACCTCCAGAATGCTCCCCCGATTGCAAGCCTCGCCGGCCGTCCGATCTGCCTTTCTGGCGAGCCTGAGCCGTTGGATCTTCACAGCAGTTAAAATCAATTTTCACCTCGTGGTCATTTTCATTGTCCAATGACTGGTGGGCTCGCGTCGCACGTTGGTTGGCTGGGTAAACTTTGTTCGTGTCACCGAGGGAATTTGCCACTCCGCTCCGCCCGCGCATCAAAACCCTAGCCGCCAGCCCTGCTCGTCCCGAGCCTGCGCCCGCTCCGCCTTGTTCTCCTCCTGGCTCCCTCCATCCTCTCCCATGTCGCCGCCCCTCTTCTCCCCGCTTGCCTCGGCCGCCTCCTTTTCTCCCCCGCGTCGTCGGCCCCCTCCCTCCTCCTCCCTCCTTTCTCCTTCAACATCACAGCCGACCATCTCCATCACTTGGGCCCCATGGAAGCCCCAGGCATGGTCGCCGCCGCAGCTGCCAGGACAGACACAGGAGAGGAGCCGCGCCCGCCACCGCGGCGCGCCTAGCCGGCCGAAGCCCCCGCTGCCCCGCTCGCATCCCAATGGCGCCTCCCCCTGTCGAGCAGCCGCTCCCACCGGCAGCGCTCCCCGCCCAGCAACGGGGGAGCAGCGAGGCCGAAGATCCAGTCGGTGCATGCGGGTCGAAGCTGCAGCGCTCCGGTCCCCAAGCCGCCTCCAGGCTCGCTTCCTCCATCCTCCCGTGTCGATCGCACCCCTCCTCCCGCATCTCACCCATCTCGATGGATGGCGTGCGGGCACGGAGGTGAGGTTCTCCGGCGGCGGCGGGAACCTCCATGCAGAGAGCGACCCCATGGATCCGTCCGTGCAGGAGAGAAGGAAGGAGAGGAGACAGGCCATGGAGATGGGATGAGTGCGCGACCCCAGGATTTTGCACTGCCGTCTTCTTTCGCCGGTCGGTGCCCTGGAAGATCTACACCAGCCAGGTAGGCCTCTCGCTCCTCTCCATACTCCACATGAGGTATGCAGGTCACCACCGTGACATATCATCTCTGCTCTCGCGGTTCTGCCTTACTTGCAGCGTGTGTGATGTGTGCGTGCTTAATGATGTGTGACAATTTCTTAATTATAAGTCCCAGTTTATGCACTTTCTAGAAGGATGACAGTGAGGAGGGGCTACCTTTTCCTCGGAGAGGACCCTAACTGAACTTTGTATCAAAGCTTTGTGTGTGTTTCTCCTTAATCTGTGTGTAAATAAAGAGTTCTAATCACCATCCTGATGTTTGCCGGTTTCAGGCATTGTATGGGATGGATCTATCATGCTGGGATTAGTTGTAGACTTCCTTGCTGAACCCTACAGGGAGCAATGTATCCCAAGTTTGCTTCCAGAGAAGGAAGGGGAAGAGGTGAACCTGCTTGTTCTTCATTGATTCCTAAATAAATATCTAATCTCTTGGGGTTATTAAGAAGAGGGTCAGTATTGCCCGGAACCATAAGGTATTCTATACTGCGTTACAAGATATCTTGTGATTTGTATGTGTTTTTTGCAAGCATCTAACTTGTTGTTTGGTGATATATATATATGTTGACAGGAAAGTCTAAGCATTCCGATAGTTAGAAATACATATATTTCAGTTGCAACAAAATTGTACAGAATGATGAATGAATATTAACTAAGTCATTCACACAAACAAAAAAGTATTGCATTTAGAGTGTATATCCAATTATTAGTTCATGAAGTGAGATAGATAAAAAACTGATTCTTAAACATGAACAAACAGATAGAATCTTGGCGTCTCGCACAACTGGGACACCTTCGCCTTATTGTTGTTACCTATTCTGCATCCTTTCTCGGTTTTGATTCCCTCATATCCAATTTATCTAAACGCCACAATTTCTCAGATCTGAGAGAGGAGATGACCATAAGAATCCATTAGAAGAATTTAGTGAAGAACAAGGTGACTCTCTCTCTCTCTCTCTCTCTCTCTCTCTCTCTCTCTGTGAACACGGTTCATTTTGATGTTATGATTTGTGCTAATGTAAATATGAGTTATGCATATATTGTCTAAATGTATTAGAAAAATGGTCTGGTTGCGCAAACATTTGGTAGACACTTTTTTTATTCAAGATGGAACAAGTTGTTTGGATGTATTCTGTTACCGATATTCATGTAAATGGCTTGCACACTTTGTTTTGTTATAAAGTAAACATATGGGTGTATGGTTATCGGAATTCAGAGGTCCTGGATGGCATCAAGAGCCTCTCTAGTTTTGATTTTCTAATATAAAATTTAATCTTTACCGAACAGTGTGAAATAGATTGGAAGAAGAGCATATATAAGGACTGACCTTTTCATGTTGCTTTCTTCAGGGCAATGTTTATTGATGATTTTTTTGCTTTGGAAAACACTTTCCGTATGCTGCCTGAAATGGATTCTTCATAACGTTGTCTTTGAATTCGCACCAAATTCAGTCACAATTCAATACTGATTAAAGCAATAGGAATTTCACCGGCAAGTGTTTGTGAACCGCTCTTGGCATATATTGTCCTATAGTAATACTTGATGTAGTTATTGAATCGAGATATCTAGATATATTTACTTCCATTTAACTTATTCATTCTGGGATGAATTTTGTGTTCGCCTGCCTTTCACCTCTACACACCATCATTGTTTTCTTGATGTTGTCACCCATGTGTTAATGTTGTAGAAGATGTATCATTTGACTTCTTGTTTTAGGTTTAATTTGTATTTAGTTAATGCCCACAGATTGTGATGTTCATATATGGGGATTTGTTTTGTCAATTTTGTTGCTTCAATATGTATGTGCTACTGTCCATGTGGGATATATAATAGGTTAGACTGGTTTGCTAGCTTGCTCCAGGAAAGCCCATGTGTTACTTGCCCCAGGAAAATGGAATGAGCAAGCTTCTTTTTTGATTAGTTACTTGCTTTTCCTCAAAGACATTCCCCATATATGTCCCATGTTTTCTTTTTGTATGAATTTCATATTTCCTGGAATATGAGAATACACCGTCCTGATAGACCAGCGGACCAACACATTTCCATGGGATTTTTGAAAAATATATGTGAATTTGCATACATTTTCTATTTTTTTTCTTTTCTTATCCATGCTCCCCCGTAGATAAATAGTAGTGTTAACTGAAATGAATGTTCACTTGTGTTCAAATTTCAAGGAAGTGTGCATCACGCTCATTTCGCAATATGTTTTAGAGTATATGATTTAATTTTCCTACTTCCCCAGCTATAAATTTATTAGCATCAAAGTAGAGCTTTAGGTTTATGGTTCAATACATCATTGCAAAGTTGTTTATGGCTTAGTATATCACTGCAGGTTCCTTACACCATCAAATTTCAATGTTTTTTATTTTCGTCGATGGAAGTATGGTCTTCATCGATAAAATAGCAGGGATTTCTGTTCTTATCAATTCTAATCCCTTTTTGATGCATTGCAGGTTTGCTATCAAGCTCTCAAAAAGGAAAAACAACTTTACTCTGTTTTCTGGAGAACCTTCCCGTAGAGTCACTACCTCGACAGAGACAAATATGCGATCAAAGATATATTCGATGGATTTTCAAGCAAAACTTGGAGGATATTTTTGCAGGTTCATCACTTGCTTTATTGTTTTCTTACCTTCCTTTCTTCAAGACAATATCTTCCTAGCATTGCTCTATAAATTTAAATCCCATCTTTTTGTTTTGATTATCATGGAGTGCTCGTCCTGTCTAATCCAAGCAAGGGCCTTCATGTTTGCAGATAGTTTGGTGCTCTCATGGTTATTTTGTAGAGATTGTCTCTCTGTTCATTTCTTGGTAACCGTCTACTGCAGCTCAGCTACTGTCCAGCAGCTGACCTTATGGTGAGTGATTGATGGTGCATGTTTTCCTATTAGTTTCTCTGTATGCCAATGTCTAAATTTTATCTTGCCTTTTTGCATTTCTCCAGGCCTTCCATTCTCACCGTGATTCCCTGAGATGTGCTATTAGTAGGCATGCACTTTCTAATAAAAATTTGGCAGTCTACGTGAAGCAAGTCATTTATCTAGCTACAGTAACCTTCCTTGCTTTTGCAAATAATACTTTATGGTTGGCACTATTGTCTATATCTGCCAAATATTTACACGTTAGTATAGCCAGAAATTTAGATGCCACACGTTAGTGATGGTTTGTTATTCATCATTCCATGTTGGTTAGCCATGATAAATTTGATTTCTAGAGTAGCGGATGATTCATGTCAGGTTTCTTTTAGAGATCGAAATATGTGTTGACTCTGAAATAAGTAGTGCGCCGTCCAGTTCTGCATAGGTGAAAGCATACTGATCCCATTTACATACTATGCAAAACTGGACGGCTTTCTAAATATCTGAAACTACTATTTGTTGTGTAATCTGTATCACCTCTTCATACTCTGTATATGCTTTTGACTTACTCCCTCCGTTCGAGTACTAGGTAAAAGTGCGTGAGAACGATGGCCTTTTATTCATTCAAGAGCTTTAAATGACACCGTTGTATTGGCAACATATTCAGTCATTTCGGATCATCTTTCAGAGTCATTCCGGACTGTTCATGCCAAATTGTTGGTGTGTGCTGTAAAAAACTGAAAAAAGGCAGTTCATGTTTATTTTTCTTCTGAATTTTGTCCCCCTATAAGATGTGGCCTACTGTATACTCTTGGTATAAATGAGTTGTGACATTTGTTGTTGTCCACCATTTTCTTTGCAATTTCCCTGGTATGTTGTGAACAATTTGGCGTGAACATTCCAGGCTTGTCAGAGACAAATTCATAAGGTTTGACAATACATGTTGGCCAATTGTCAGGTAAAAAAGCAAGCATATAATTACAGAACAAAAGGATATAGTCATTTTTATGTTCCAACAAGTAAATGGCAGCGACAGAGTGGTACCCAGCCAACAAAGGATTTGAGGCCAATCAATACCCTTATGCCAATATATATGGTTCAATTCTGGACCACAACAGTTCACATTTTTGTTACTGAAAACCCTCAGGGCCTCACCTATCCATGATGGTTGAAAGAAGTAGTAGAGAAAGATACCACACAGGCTGTTACAAAACTTATTGCTGGACCTATACATCAGACATTGATCTTCACATCCATGCCCTCGACAATTAAGGGGATCAATCGCGTGATGGATGGGCTGGAGTTTGTTTCCATGGCCGACTACGCAGCGTCACTAGGATGCCTGATGGATAGTTGTTGTGCCAGCTCTGAGGTGCCGTGCAGTTCGTCGCCATGGCTGACTTCGCGCATGACGGAGCAGATGGATGGGTAGCCCGTGGTGGTACATCAGGGACGATGTGTCGCACGGTCGCCGCCGTGCTGTCAGGCGGTGGTGAGAATGGCATGACCAGCGGCTGTATTTTGGGGGTGTTGGTGGAGATATATAAGGAGTGAAACAGGGAAGCGGGGAAGGAGACGTTTGTTGCATTAAGATTCGGACGGGCAGTTGGCGAGCGCTGGAGTGGGTCTCACGATCGGGTCTGTACGACCCGGTCGTATAGGATTTTTTTCTGTCACATGCCATATTAATTTCAGAAGAATAAATTCTTATTCAAATGTTCATTTTGTTTTTATGTACTGCTATATCTAAAAAAGCAAGTTTTAGCTAAAACCAGAGCCGTGATAAAGATACTCTTCGCACCTAGGATATGTGTATATGTTCAGATTGCTCTCTGCGCCATTTTGTTACCCAGCTGACGAACTGAGAAAGAAAGGAAAGGGATAGACAGTCTTCGCTGGCTGTGCCCCCTGCCGCTTCATATTCAAGTCCTTACGGGCCACATGCATCGCTCTACGTGGGTTCGGTTAAATAACATATGGGCTATCCTAATACCTCCTGATCCCTATATCTCCGTATATGCACAACAAAGACATGTTTTTTCTTAGGTTTTTTTTTATCTTTTTCCCTCTTTTTTTGCAGGAAAAATATGCATGGCCAGATTTCTCAGCATGATAACCATGTTTCCAAATTTGCTAAAAAAAATACAACCATGCCAACTTTACTCTCTCATCATAGTGCCCATATTTTCAAACTGAACATATGCATATCATGCAAAGTTTCCCTTTTCGCAAACTATTATTTAACAACGTAATAAACATGTTTAAAAAATAGCATGATTTAGTTGAAGGTTCTTGCAGCATGAAACTATTTTCATCGACAACATGTCTTCAGCAGGTCTCTGCGCCATTTGGCGCAACGGGTCAACTAGTAGAATATAATGATGGAGGTTATGTGGAGAAGACAAAAAAGAGAAAGTCTCACATCGACGCGGCTAATCAACGGGCTATGGAGATGCCCATCAATTGATGTCAATGCGAGGAGTAGGGATTGCCACGCAACGGATGCACTAAGAGCTACAAGTGTATGAAAGCTCAACAAAAGAAACTAAGTGGGTGTGCATCCAACTTGCTTGCTCATGAAGACCTAGGGCATTTGAGGAAGCCCATCGTTGGAATATACAAGCCAAGTTCTATAATGAAAATTCCCACTAGTATATAAAAGTGAAAGCATAGGATACTCTCTCTATGAAGAACATGGTGCTACTTTGAAGCACAAGTGTGGTAAAAGGATAGTAACATTACCCCTTCTCTCTTTTTCTCTCATTTTTTTTGTTTTTTTTGGGCCTTCTCTTTTTTTTGGCCTTTCTCTTTTTTTATTTTTTTATTTTTATTTTTTCCGTCCGGAGTCTCATCCCGACTTGTGGGAGAATCATGGTCTCCATCATCCTTTCCTCACTGGGGCAATGCTCTAATAATGATGATCATCACACTTTTATTTACTTACAACTCAATATTACAACTCGATATCTAGAACAAAGATATGATTCTATATGAATGCCTCCGGCGTTGTACCGGGATATGCAATGATCTAGCGTAGCAATGATATCAAAAAATGGACAAGCCATGAAAACATCATGCTAGCTATCTTACGATCATGCAAAGCAATATGACAATGAATGCTCAAGTCATGTATATGATGATGATGGAAGTTGCATGGCAATATATCTCGGAAGGGCTATGGAAATGCCATAATAGGTAGGTATGGTGGCTGTTTTGAGGAAGATATAATGAGGCTAATGTGTGATAGAGCGTATCATATCACGGGGTTTGGATGCACCGGCGAAGTTTGCACCAACTCTCGAGGTGAGAAAGGGCAATGCACGGTACCGAAGAGGCTAGCAATGATGGAAAGGTAAAAGTGCGTATAATTCATGGACTCACATTAGTCACAAAGAACTCATATACTTATTGCAAAAGTTTATTAGCCCTCGAAGCAAAGTACTACTACGCATGCCCCTAGGGGGATAGATTGGTAGGAAAAGACCATCGCTCGTCCCCGACCGCCACTCATAAGGAAGACAATCAAAGAAACACCACATGCTTCAAATTTGTCACACAACGGTTACCATACGTGCATGCTACGGGACTTGCAAACCTCAACACAAGTGTCTCTACAATCCACAACCACCCACTAGCATAACTCTAATATCACTATCTTTATATCGCAAAACTATTGCAAGGAATCAAACATATCATATTCAGCGATCTACAAGTTTATGTAGGATTTTATGACTAACCATGTGAATGACCAGTTCCTGTCATCTTTCTAAATAGATATAAGTGAAGCAAGAGAGTTTAATTCTTTCTACAAAAGATATGCCCAAACTCTAACAAATATAAGTGAAGCAAAAGAGCATTCTACAAATGGCGGTTGTCTATGTAAAGAGAAACAGGCAATCCAAACTTCAATTGATAAAAGTGAAGCACATGAAGCATTCTATAAAGCCATACTCAAAAGATATAAGTGAAGTGCATGAAGCATTCTATAAATCAACCAAGGACTATCTCATACCAGCATGGTGCATAAAAGAAAAAATAAAGACCTAATTGCAAAAGACGCTCCAAGACTTGCACATAATGCATGGACGAAACGAATCCGAAAACATACCGATACTTGTTGAAGAAAGAGGGGATGCATCCCCAGCATCCTCAAGCTTAGACGCTTGAGTCTCCTTGAATATTTACTTGGTGTGCCTCGGGCATCCCCAAGCTTGAGCTCTTGCCTCTCTTCTTTCTTCTCACATCGAAACATCCTCGATTAGACACTACATCCACACAAAACATCAACAGAAAACTCGGTAAGTCCGTTAGTATAATAAAGCAAATCACCACTATAAGTATTGTTGCAAACCAATTCATATTTTGTTTTTGCATTGTGTCTACTGTAATATAGCTTTTTCATGGCTTAATCCACTGATATAAATTGATAGTTTCATCAAAACAAGCAAACTATGCATCAAAAACAGAATCTGTCTAAAACAGAACAGTCTGTAGAAATCTGAACATTAACCATACTTATGTTAGCCCAAACATTATACCAAAATTAGTAAAAATAAAAAAGTTGTACAGCAAGACAGTGCAAAAAGAATCAGAACCATTTGACGTTCCAGTAAAAAATTAAAATTCACGCACTACAGCAAAAGTTTATGTCCTGCACCGCACAAACCAACAAGCATTGTAAACATCCTAAAGGCAAACCTTGGCACATTATTTTTATAATAAAATGGAATTGTACAAGGGGATAATTATTTTTATTGAAAAGTTTCTGTAATTAAGATTCACAAAGTTCCCATGGGCATGAACAAAGTTTAAGGACGTCCCCCACTTTCACAATGCTCGTCTCTCTCACTTTCGCTTTTCTTTTTGAAAAACTTTTGGGTTCCCCTCTTTATTTTTGTTGTTTTTAAACTATATGAAAGCACTCAACAGAAATAAATGACTCTCTAAAAGTTCCGGGTTGTCTCCCTGGCAGCGCTTTCTTTAAATCCATTAAGCTAGGCATATAGTGCTCAAGTAGTGAATCCACCAGGATCCCAAGGTATATCAAAGCCAATTTTAATTAGCAATGATTTGTAGTTTAGTAGTGAGCACAAAGTAACATATATCATGTAATGACGAAGTCTAACTCTCTTCCTATGCATCAGCATGTCATAAAAGAACAATTCATGCACACCAAGTAAAGGCCAATGCATAGTATAAACAGTTTCTTGCAATTCTATCGTATTGGAAACATAGAGAGGTGGAGATATAGTTCCTCTCTCATAATAATTGCAAGTAGGAGCAGCAAGCACATGCATATTACATTCATCAAAATCATCATGTGTAACGGTAAAAGGCAACCCATCAATATAATCCTTAATAAGGGCAAACTTCTCCGATATAGTGTAGTTGGGAGAATTCAAAAAGATAATAGGACTATCATGCGTGGGTGCAATAGCAACAATTTCATGTTTAACATAAGGAACTATAGCAATTTCATCTCCATAAGCATCATTCATATTGGCATCTTGGCCACAAGCATAGCAAGTATCATCAAAAAGGGATATTTCAAGGGAATCAACGGGATCATAATAGTCATCATAGCAATCATCCTTCGGTAAGCACGAAGGGGAATTAAACAATGTATGAGTGGAAGAGTTACTCTCATTAGAAGGTGGGCACGGGTGATCAATCCGCTCTTCCTCCTTTTGTTCTTCGCTCTCCTCCTCATCTTTTTCATCCAATGAGCTCACAGTTTCATCAATTTCTTCTTCCATTGCTTCCTGCAAAATATTAGTCTCTTCTTGGACAGCGGAGTAGTTCTCAATATATGGTTTAACATAAGGATTAGAAGCATAATTATCATATCAATATTTAAGTATGGAAAAATTTTCAGATTCGTAAAGAGTAGCACCATACTTTTCAATCAAAGAAGCAATTTCGTAAGCACCCTTAAAAGCAACAAATTCTTCAATTTGTTGAACATCATAGTAATTATAAACACCCTTAACATATGAAGATACGATTCCATTATCACTAAACAAGCATTGATAGGGTAGGTGTTTCCTAGGGTCTTCAGAACAACAAGTAAAATCATAATAATCGCATAAATTCCAAGCATAGCATTGCAAATGTTGAATTTGACCCCATAATAGTTTCCCTTTTTCAGATATACGGTGTCGCACATAACAAGCATGTTCATCTAAAGATTTGCCCTCAACTAAGCTAGTTGGGGTTTCAGCACGAGCACAAAGGGATCGAAGATGATCCAAGTAATAAGCTTCAGCAGTATGATAGATTTTGAGTGGTTCTTCAACCATTGGAGCAGTAGGTACAACTAATTTTTTTTGGTATTTTGCATTTCCTACACATAACTAAAGATAGAAAACAACTAAGAACAACAAATAAAAATTACTTAGTGATAAAGCAAACAAGAACACATGAGAATATTCACCCCACGCTATTGCTCCCCGGCAACGCCGCCAGAAAAAGGTCTTGATAACCCACAAGTATAGGGGATCGTAACAGTTTTCGATAAGTAAGAGTGTCGAACCCAACGAGGAGCTAAAGGTAGAACAAATATTCCCTCAAGTTCTATCGACCATCGATACAACTCTACGCACGCTTGACGTTCGCTTTACCTAGAACAAGTATGAAACTAGAAGTACTTTGTAGGTGTTTTTGGATAGGCTTGCAAGAAAGTAAAGAACACGTAAATAAAACTAGGGGCTGTTTAGATAAAGACATAACTAAAGTAAATATGGCGAGTGTGGAAAAGTGGTGGTAGGAGTTGTGGAATTGTCCCTAGGCAACTGACTATGTTACTAGACCGATAATCGTTATTGCAATTCTATTTGAGGGAGAGGCATAACCTAACATACTTTTTCTACTTGGATCATATGCACTTATGATTGGAACTCTAGCAAGCATACGCAACTACTAAAGATTCATTAAGGTAAAACCCAACCATAGCATTAAAGTATCAAGTCCCCTTTATCCCATACGCAAACAACCTACTTACTCGGGTCTGTGCTTCTGTCACTCACGCCACCCACCATAAGCAAATCATAAACATATTGCAAACTCTACAGCGGGAACCCCTCACGCTTGCGCAACACGGAGGGCACAATAGGACAGCACCAATAATAAAATATGCAACTCAAATCAATCATAGCAATTCATCGATCACCAATAGGACAACGAAAATCTACTCAGACATCATAGGATGGCAACACATCATTGGATAATAATATGAAGCATAAAGCACCATGTTCAAGTAGAGGGTACAGCGAGTTGCGGGAGAGTGGACCGATGTAGATAGAGGGGGTAAGGTGATGGAGATGTTGGTGAAGATGGCGGAGGTGTTGGTGAAGATCGCGGTGATGATGATGGCCCCCGGCGGTGTTCCGGCGCCACCGGAAGCAAGGGGGAGAGAGCCCCCCCCCCCTTCTTCTTCTTATTCCTTGACCTCCTCCCTAGATGGGAGGAGGGTTTACACTCTGTTCCTTGGCTCCCATGGCTTGGGAGGGGCGAGAGCCCCTCCGAGATTGGATATATCTCTCTGTTTTTGTGTTCTGTTCGTTCGCAGATTCTACCCCTTCACCGTTTCCTTTATATCTGGAGATCCGTAACTCCGATTGGGGTGAATCTTTCGCTCAGATCTTCCTTGTAAAATTAGCTTTCTTGCGCCAGAAGGAGAGCGTCAACCGCCTTACGGATGGACCACGAGGGTCAGGGGCGCGCCTGGGGGGGTAGGGCGCGCCCCCCAACCTCGTGACCACCCTGGACACCATTTCACGTTGATTTTACTTCCAGAAAATCATAAATATTCCAAAAACAATCTCCATCCGTTTTTTCCCCGTTTGGACTCCATTTGATATTGGGTTTCTGCGAAACAAGAAACATGCAACAGACAGGAACTGGCACTGGGCACTGGATCAATATGTTAGTCCCAAAAATAATATAAAAACTTGCCAAAAAGTATATGAAAGTGAATTATATTGGCATGCAACAATAAAAAATTATAGATACGACGGAGACGTATCAGGCGCCCACTTTGGGGCCAGCGTACGGTGGATTGAAGGGCTGCTTCGAAGGGCTCAAGGGATACGCTGTGGGCCGGATGACCAAGAATCGTCGCGGCAAGCTCTACATCGACGACGCCGGCTGGGGCCCCAACGCCGACTCAATTGAGTATGGATATCGGGTCCCCTTCAGCGGAATCCACATCTTCATCGGCCGGATTGGCGAGCCGGGCCCTGAGCTGGACAACTGCACCGACATCATCGAGACGGCTCAGTGTGCGAGACCCGCCCAGGCTCAGCCCTCCATGAAGCGTGCCTTCGTGGGTTGCATCCATGGAGGGGAATTTTCTGAAGGATCCGTGGATGGCGGTGAAACGGCCGTCTACTCTGATGGTGAGTCGTCCACAGGTGAGATGGATTCGTTATATCAATTACAAGACGACGGGCTTGGGGGCTGTACCGATAGTAGCAGTATTCCGGACCCCTTTGAGCCGCCGAGCAGGGTAGGGATCTTCATGGCTGGCAATCAACCCGGTCAAAACTCTACGGCCGCGGCAGCAATAACCTCCGGGTCAGGAGCAGCTGGGCAGAGGCCTGTGTTTGCCGCCGCTCGGTGTTGATAGATCTCATGGACAGGTTGGCAGCCCTGTTAACCGCCACAGTTATTCCGGCGGATCAGGCTGAGCATGATGCAGAGGTGGCACGGGTACGTGAGGAAGTAGCCCGAGCCAAGGAAGCCCTAGCAGCTGAGGACAACAGATTGGCCGTAGAGCGGGCGGCTTTGGATGCTCGAGCTCAGCAGATCCAATCAGAAGCTTTCCAGCTTACGATGAATCTGAACGCGTCTAATGAGGTGATGAGGAGGAGACACCAATCTCAATTGCCTCCGGTTTATGATCCTCGGAATCTCTTCTGCACACCCGGAGCCGGTCCTAGTAATCCACCGGAGGCAATCCAGTTTACAACACCCGGAGCGGGGGCGCTGGTTCAGCCCCGAGTGATAGAACCTCCTCGCATAAATACTGCCCCTCCTCGTTACATACCAACACCACCGGGTCATTTTTCTAACCCTTTGGAGAACCTAATCGCTGCGTGGGCGCGTTTGGCAGCTCTCTCAGTGGATGGCGACTCTCCAATAGTAGATGAGACGCGAAGGGTCAGAGAACTTCTTCAGACGGCTCTGGCTCAGCAAGAGGCTTATTCTTACAGTTGGGACATGATTCATTCAACTCCTCGCCCAAGCCGGAGCTCGAGTTATAGCAGACATATGGATTCAGCGGCCGTATGAAGCAATGCCCACCGCCGTAACCAGCCAGGTGGGCATAACCCGGTGCAGGACAGGGTACGTTAAGAGGCCGAGCGGGCGGCTCAGCAGGCGGCTCACCAAACCTTCCCGCATTATCCAATAACTTCTATTGAGGCAGGGCCACGAGAACCGGCGGTGTTCCTTGTTTGATATCGGCTCTGCGTAATGAGCGTTTTCCCAAGGATTTCAAGGGACCTCGAAAGGTGCCGAATTACACAGCTGATTTGCAACCTCGGGCGTGGATTGAAAGCTATGAAATGGCCATGGAGCTGTTGGAGGTTAGTGATGCGGCAATGGCCAAGTACTTCACCATGATGTTGGATGGCACGGCACGTACTTGGCTGAAGGGGCCACCGCCTAACTCCATTGGTTCATGGGCGGAGTTAAAGGCCCGGTTCATCCAGAACTTCAAAGACACATGCAAGTAGCCCATGTCAATCGTAGATTTAACTAATTGCAAGCAAGAGGAAGGTGAATCCACGACCCATTGGGTGCGCCGGGTCAAGGAGATAATACATTCATCTGATAAGATGGATGCCGGCTCTGCGGTGAAAAATTGCCGATTTGAACCTCTGAAACAGAAGCTGGGGCGGCTCAAGCGTGACTGTAATGACATGGGCCAGCTGATGGCGGCTCTAGTTAAATACGCCGACTCTGATAGTACCAAGGATCCCGCGTCTAATGAAGAGAAGATAGGGAAGGGAAAGAAGAACGACAATGGAAAGGGTCATCAGCATAACCCGGCGAGTCAGGGAGGCAATAAACGTAAGGCCGACGGTAACCCGGAGTTTGTGGCTAACACCAATTCGCAGGGCAACAATCAACGACGCAAGGGGAGGCCACCCCCTCGGTCTAGCGAGTCAGGTCCCACTCTTGAGCAATTGCTCAATGATCCCTGTCCAAGACATGACACTAGGGAAAGGCCAGCCACTCACCTATGGAAAGATTGCGCGATCATGAAGGCTTTCAAAAATTCTAACATGTTCGACGGCAACCATGGGCCTGGCGGCAGCTCAGGTGGAGGTGGTTTTCATGGCTCGGGCGGTGGTTCAAGTTCCAGCTTTCAAGGAAATCCAGATGGTTATAATCAACAGTCTGGTCAGGGAGGTCAACAGCATCAGCAACAATCGGGTTATCAGAGCAATCCAAAGCAGCCGAATAGTGGAAAGTATCACGTGTTCACCACTAGTTTGTGCAAACGAGACCAGAAGCTTCACAAAAAGGCTGTGAATGCTGTTGAGCCGGTAGTACCTCGTTATTTGAGGTGGTCAGAGCAGCCCATTGTATGGAGCAGGGAAGATCACCCTCCCCGGGTTGACAATCCGGGTCAGTTGGCTTTGGTGGTGGCACCTCAAGTTGGTGGATATAATTCACTAAAGTACTCATGGATGGAGCCAGCAGTATCAACATCCTCTATTATGAGACCTTCCGTCGTATGGGGCTGACCGATAAAAATCTTAAGATGTCCAACACTGTTTTCCATGGAGTGGTACCTGGTAAGTCGGCATACCCAGTGGGTAAGATCGAACTAGAAGTAGCCTTCGGAGATGAGCATGACTCTAGGGCTGAGAAATTAACTTTTGAAGTGGTCAAAATTAAGAGCCCATATCACGCTCTATTTGGACGGCCGGCCTATGCCAAGTTCATGGTGCGGCCGTGTTATGTTTACTTGCAGCTCAAGATGCTGGGTCACAAGGGCACCATCATAGTACATGGGAGTCGGAAGATAGCCCTAGAATGTGAGGAAGGTGACGCTGCTTATGCTGAATCTGTCTGCGCAGCAGCGGAGTTAAAGTTTTATAAGGATAATATAGACCCGGTAGACATGACGTCTCTGAAAAAGCCAACCACGGAACATGAGCCGGTGATGAAATTTAAGTCGGACGATGACACCAAGATGGTTGATTTTGTTCCACGTGACTCATCTAAGCAATTCAGTATCAGTGCCAATCTGGATCCCAAATAGGAAAGCGCGCTCATCGAGTTCATTCGTGAGAATCGGGACATATTTGCCTGGAAACCTTCTAACATGCCGGGTGTACCGAGAGAACTCGCTGAGCACACTCTCAATATTGATCCAAAGTTTAAGCCGGTCAGGCAGTTTCTTCAGCGGTTTAACAAGGAGAGACGTAAAGCTATAGGTGAGAAAGTAGCCCGGCTCTTGGCGGCCGGGTTTATTGTTGAAGTTTTTCACCCGGAGTGGTTGGCTAACCCGGTGCTTGTACTAAAAAAGAACGGCACCTGGCGTATGTGTGTGGATTACACGGACTTAAACAAGGCTTGTCCGGCTGATCCTTCCGCTCTCCCCCGTATTGATCGGATCATTGATGCTACGGCGGGTTGTGAGCGTTTGAGTTTCTTGGATGCTTATTCTGGTTATCATCTGATCAAGATGGCAGTTAAGGACCAGGAGAAGACGTCTTTCATTACTCCGTTTGGAGCCTTCTGTTATGTGTCTATGCCTTTTGGGCTTAAAAGTGCCCAGGCGACTTATCAACGATGTGTGCAGAACTGTCTCCATAATTAGATTGGGCGTAATGTTCATGCTTATGTGGATGATATTGTGGTGAAACCAAGAGAGAAGGAGACCTTGATAGATGACCTGAAGGAAACCTTTGATAATCTCCGGGTCTACAAAATGATGCTTAACCCGGCCAAGTGTGTATTTGACGTGCCAGCAGGCAAACTTTTGGGTTTTCTGGTTTCTAACAGGGGCATTGAGGCTAACCCGGAGAAGATCAAGGCAATCACCTCTTTGGCTAAGCCGGCGTGCGTCAATGATGTTCAACGACTGGTGGGTCGTATCGCTGCTTTAAGATGGTTTATAAGCCGGTTAGGCAAGAAGGCCATACCGTTGTATCAGATGATGAAGAAGACAGACAACTTTGTCAGGAGTGATGCCGCTAACGCTGCCTTTGAAGATTTAAAGAGACAATTATCTGAGTCGCCGGTCCTTGCTGCTCCTATTGACAAGGAACCCTTGTTACTGTATGTAGCTGCTAACTCACGTGCTGTTAGTGTTTCAATTGTGGTGGAGCGCAAGGAGGCTGGCAAGGAGAATATGGTTCAACGGCCGGTTTACTACATCAGTGAGGTGCTTATTGAGTCTAAGCAAAGATATCCACATTGGCAGAAGCTCGTTTACGGGGTGTTCATGGCGAGCCGGAAGCTTAAGCAATACTTCCAGGGTCACCCCATTACTGTGGTAAGTTCTACTCCTTTGGGAGACATCATTCAGAATAGAGAAGCCACAGACAAGTCGCTAAGTGGGCCATTGAGCTTGGGCCTCATGGCTTAAAGTATATGCCACGTACTGCTATTAAGTCTCAGGCATTGGTGGACTTCATCAACGATTGGACAGAGTTGCAGACGCCTGAAGAAAAGCCGGACAACACATACTGGACTATTCACTTTGATGGGTCCAGGCAATTGGAGGGCTCGGGGGCTGGAGTTGTTTTAGCTTCCCCTTGAGTCGACAAATTTTGTTATGTGCTCCGGTTGATGTTTCCCTGTACTAACAATGCAACTGAGTATGATGCCTTGCTCCATGGTCTTCGGATGGCTAAGGAGATGAACTTAAGCCGGGTAAGGTGCTTTGGCGACTCAGATTTAGTGGCTCAACATGTGTCGGGCAAGTGGGATTCTAAGGATCCTCTTATGGCGGCTTATCGCCGTGAAGTTGATGCTATCGCTGGACACTTCAAAGGTTATCCAGTGGAGCACATTGATCGAAGAAATAATGAGGCGGCTGATGCTTTAAGCCGGCTGGGATCTCAGCGTAAGCCGGTGCCACCTAACACTTTCTTGGATATTCTGAATAACCCTTCTTTTAAGTTACCCACAGAGGAAGAATTAGCTATTCCAGACCCAGAAGCGCAATTGGTGGCGGCTCTTCACGTCATCCCAGATTGGACAGTGCCATATTTGGCTTACATGACCCGGGGTGAGTTTCCTGGGGACGAGACCTTGTCTAGACAAATCTTAGTTGACACTGTGGCGTCTATCCTTTCAAACATCATCCAACACAAAAATACTGACAAATTTTTTAACCTCACATTTTTTTGTACACCATCCAGGCGAGAAGGGAATTCTCACATTACCACATCTGTTTCAATATATTTATCCCCTTAGATCTCTACTGAAAATTAAGATCATGACTGAACTATCAATATTGTTGATCTATCTTGTTCCAGACCTATGCAAAGACACCGTATCAAGACCTGGTAAAGGCATTGACGATGTGATGAGAGGATCATAAAAGGGAGATGGGGCGGTGGCGTGGATCGGCACCATGCCGGCTTGGGTTTCGCAATGCACTGGTGGGTCTCCACCTCACCTCATAAGCAAAGTAAATATGCAAGCAATTGGAAATTACAAGGATCAGTAGAAGTTAATTATGTCTTTTTCTGGTAATATTGATAAAGGATAAAGATAGAAGCAAAATGAATAAAAATCATTATAGTTGTAGAAGAGGACATATTTTCCGAAACAAATTTGCTAATTTTCAGTTGCCTGAATAATTAGTTCCGTTCAGTTGATTATGCATCCATGTCATTGACTCAACAACTTTTTTTAGCAACTGTTGATTCAACTACTAATACATGTGTTGTGGTAATGATGGGCTTGTTTTCGCTGAGTATGGCCCATGTACTAGATATATGTTGTTTTCCTTAACATGAGCCCGTATGAGTGCCCGCCTGAAGCGCTTGCAAAAATGTTAATCATGTATTTTTAAAATGTTAAACATGATTAAAAAATGTTCATGATATATACAAAAAATCGACATGGTGTATGGAAAAAGTAGACTTCAAGAAAATATTTTTCAAAAAAAGTAACTTATATTAGAAAACGTATTCATATAAAAATGTACAATGTGTATGTAAAAGATAGATTTCAAAAGAAGTATTTAAAACATTTTAATTATGTATTCAATTAATTTTACTCATGTATTTGGAAAATGTTAAATGTGTAAAAGAATATACCTAACGATACAAAAATGTAGACTTCGTGTGGGAAAAAACCATGAAGAAAAACAGAAATTGAATAAAAATATAAGTAAATAAAATATAAAACATTGAAAACCGAGAAAGAAAAAACCTGAAAAAAACAAAGTATAACGAATAAAAACCAAAAACACACAGCAAAAAATGCAAGAATACCGAAATATACCGAAGAAAAATAAAAATTGAGGAAAGCCACTGAAGAAATAAAGAACCAAAGAAAAAGGAAAAAAACAAAGAGAAGAGCCAGTGAAGCAAGAACGAGTTAGCGAACACACGGGCCAGCCCAGTAATGTAGCGCGCGGGGAAATACCATGCGAGAGCTTCTTCCATCTTGCTATAAGTGAGATATAGCTCTCGTGTTAATGCGAGATAGTAGCTCAGCTCGCCTTCAGGGAGCCGGTAGTAGACCTGCCCGTTAGCCATGTGGTTTTGTCAAGCTGACACCATACACTTGTTTTTTTCTTTTTAATACCTATATTATGAAAAAGTAATTTAGTAATCTTTTGTAAGGTGTTCATAACACATTTTAAAAATGTTAATGTAGTGTAAAACAATGTCCAATCAACTTTTATAAAAAAATTGTGCCATTCAAAAAATATATGTGACATTTTAAAAATGTCTCTGCCTTTCAAAAAATGTACATGGCATTTTTTAAAATGTTATACATGTTCAAAAAATGTAACATACATTTAAAAAAATGTCCATGTATTTTAAGAAAATGTTTGTGACACTTGAAAAGACATCTTTATACAATATAAAAAATGTTCGCATAGTTTAGAAAATATGTTTTGTATCATTCAAAAGAATGTTTCAACGTGTATTTGAAAAAAAACACGACTCAAAAAAAGTTTGAAACATGTATTTGAAAAAAAGTTAATCATACGAGAGTTTCCCAGAGTTGTAGGGTCGAAGATTAGGCCAATATGCACAGCTAAAAACTATAGGAGAGGTATAATCTGGTGTGATATGTAGGAGTCTTTCATTGGGGGTTTCAAAATTGATAACTCGACTTGGCAAAATATTGATAAGATGAGTAACAGTAAGGAGTGCTTCATCCCTAAACTTGAGTGGCATTGAAGCATTGGCAAGAAGTGAAAACCAATCTCGACAATGTGTCTATGCTTGCGTTCTGCGGAACCATTTTGGTGGTTTGCATGAGGGCAAGATACATTATGGGAAATTCCCAGTTTTTAGAAAAACGAGTTTAATTTCTCATACTCGCCACCCAAAACGAGATTATTTGACTATCAAATTTGTGCTGAACAATTGCTTGGAAATTTTGTAAAACTTGAAACACATCAGATTTATGCTTGATAAGATAAATCCATATATTTGCTATATTCATCAATGAAGCTTACATAATATATGTTTCTACCAATAGAAAGAGGTGCTTTCCCCCATACACCAGAGAAAATGAGTTCTAATGATTTAGAAGAAACACTAGTTGACACGGGGCAAGGATGTTGATGACTTTTTACTCTCTGACATGAATCACAAACTGTTTCACTACTAGGCTCACCAACAAAAGGAAGCTTATTTTTCCTAAGCATTCACTAAATGATAGTAAAAGACGGATGCCCTAGTCGATCGTGCCTCCTTGGCGAAGATAATTTGGTGACACCAAGAACTTGTTTATTTGAACTCCTAAAGCGAGGAATCAATGGATAGATCCCACCAATGCATCTACCCTTGTAGAGAACTCTCCTCGTTGCTTGGTCCTTACTCAAAAAGAAGAAGGGGTGAAACTCCAGGAACACATGATTGTCCAAAGCAATACGATACAAGGAGAGAAGATTTGTTCTAGCATGAGGAGAATGAAGATTTTTTTAAGGTAGATTGGTTGGCTAGAGGTTTGTAATACTGACTGACCAACGTGATCTATTCGCATACGTGACCCATTTGGCGCCATGAATCTGATTTTGTCCATGATACTTGTCACCAACCGTCAACTTCTGTAGCTCTCCTGTGAGGTGGCCGGTCGCCCCACTATTAATGTACCAGTTTGTATCCGCCCCATATTGGGTGACCGTCTCTTCCACTTAGGGCAGGTCTGGCACTATATGGGGTCATTGCCCCGGGAGTTTTTGCCTGGTGCGGGGCCACCAGGGCCTCCTGAACTGCCACCACCGCCAGATCGGGCACCCTTGTTTTTTGTGTTGAAAGGATGCCTGCCACCGCCTTTCTTTTTCTTGTAGCCGCCGCTATCGTTTTGCTTCTCCTGGTCACGGGCCTTGCCGTGTGATGGAGGCGGGTCACCATGGCGACCAACGATGTTAGCAGCTGACTTAAAGCCTCCATCGTTGATGCCACTAGTGAACAATTTGACGATGACCGGCTCAGTGTGGGCATCCAGAGCAAAGAACACATAATTGTAGTTAAGGTTTAGCCCCTGCGATGATGAAGGAGATGGGTTCATCTTCCTCCAATGGATTCCCCGCAGCAACAAGTTTGTCTGCCAACCCCGGCATCCGAGCAAAGTATGGCAGAGCTGACTAAGTGCCTTTCTAGGCATTGACGAGGGAGATGCGAATGTTATTGCTACGTGACTGGGATTGTGAAGTGAACATGTTATCGAGGGATGCGCACAGTGCATGCGCTGTCCAGATGGAGAAAATGGCGACGATCATATCCCTTGATGAATTGTTCAAGATGTGCCCAAGAACCTGTTGGTCCTGCCTGACCCATGCATCATATGCTGGGTTAGGGATCGTCAGATCCTGGCCCTCCTTGTCCTTGGGAAAGATGAGTTTCTCAGGCGTGATGATGGAGCCGTCAAGGTAGCCGTAGAGGCCGACGCTGAGGGCGCAAGGAAGGATCTGTGCCCTCCAGAGGAGATAGTTATCCCTGGTGAGCTTCTCTGCAACCTGAGAACCGAGGCCCGAGATAGCTTGGTCGGAGGAGGAGGACGCCATTGGAAGTTCGGTGCATATGTGTTTTGTTTCAGAACATAGAGGAAGAGGATGCTCCGATACCATGTAGAAAATATGATGGAAGCGTTATACCCTCTCGAGAGAGGGTTGCGTAGTATTTACTGATAGATGGGGCTTATCCCATATGTGCGCATACAAATCTTGGAGTACAAAGGATAGGCAATAGAGATGAAACTTAAACAGAATACATGACTATCTCAAAGCTATAACAACCTCTAACATATATTAGATGCGCCGGCCCTAACAGCGTAGGGTATATCTTCAACACGTAAAATCCTGAGCTGGAAAAGTACAAGCAGTCGATTGATCCGTCAAAATTGTCACTCGAAAAAAGCAGGCCATCGATCCCACATTCTAGTCAACCAAGGATGTCAAGAAGGTTCTTGTTCATACAATGGGTGCATCCAAGATAGCCTAGGTCGCCACCAACTTGATGAGAAATAGGAATTTGCGCTCGTCATTTTCCTCCGTGAGAATTGTGACATATTTGCATCAAAGTCGTCTGACATGCCAGGAATTTATAGGAGGCTGGTGGAGCACTCACTCAATGTAATAAAGGACGCGACGCTAGTCAAGTAGACCCTTCGTGATTTCTCTGAGCCCAAGCGTTAGGCAATAAGAGAAGAAATCTCATGACTGCTCGTAACCACATTCATCAAGGAGGTCCTTTACCTAGAATGGATGGCAAACTCAGTCATGGTTCCGAAGAAAAAACAAGTCCTCGAGTGTGTGCATTGATTTCAAGAACATCATTGCATATGCCCCAAAGATAACTTCCCTCTATCTCGTATCGACTAGATAGTGGATTCCATGGCTGACTGCAAGTGAGTCCGTTTTATATGCCTACTATATTTTTTGCGAGAAACTTTCAATCTGTTCATCATGCCATGATAGTACAAAGAACACATAATAAAAAAATTCACATCCATGTCCATAGACCACCTAGTGACGACTAGAATCATTGGAGCAAGCCGAAGGCGCGCCGCCGTCATCGCCCTCCATTGGGAATATAACTATTAGCGTAACCCACCCAGGAGGGGCCGGGTTAGGCCTATGACGAGTCACCATATGAAGCCCAATATCAAGCTTGAAGATGGCGGTTCAGTTAAGGGCCCAAAGCCCAAAGGCGACTTAAGGCCCGTAGTGATAAACCGCCATAATGGCATGGCTTGTATTGTAAGGCTAGATCAATTGGTCACTGAGCCGGACACTGTTTATGAACCGGCCGGGACTCTATGAGTCGCTGGGCGTCGACCTCTGTATATAAAGGGACGACCCGGCGACGGTTCAGGGCAAGTAACATCAAATCGAGAGCCAGGCATAGCGGATTCGCTCCTTGGTCATCGAAACCCTAGTAATTCCACCTCAACTGGATTAGGCTTTTACCTTCACCATAAGGGGCCGAACCAGTATAATCCTCGTGTCCTTTGTCCCGTTTTAACCCCTTTAAGCTTCCTAGTTGCGATGGCTCCACGACTAAGTCCTTTCACGAGGAAAACTGCCGTGAAAATTCCACGATAGTTGGCGCCCACTGTGGGGCCAGCGCACGGTGGATTTGAGTTCTTGAAGGGCAGCTTCGAAGGGCTCAATGGATATGCTGTGGGCCGGATGACCAAGAGTCGTCGCGGCAAGCTCTACATCGACGATGCCGGCTGGGGCCCCGACGCCGGCTCAATTGAGTATGGATATCGGGTCCCCTTCAGTGGAATCCACGTCTTCATCGGCCGGATTGGCGAGCCGGGCCCTGAGCTGGACAACTGCACCGACATCATCGAGACGGCTCAGCGTGCGAGACCCGCCCAGGCTCAGCCCGCCATGAAGTGTGCCTTCGTTGGTTGCATCCATGGAGGGGAATTTTCTGAAGGATCCGTGGATGGCGGTGAGACGGCCGTCTACTCTGACGGTGAGTCGTCCACTGGTGAGACAAATTTGTTATATCAATTACAAGACGGCGGGCTTGGGGGCTGTTCCGATAGTAGCAGTATTCCGGACCCCTTTGAGCCGCCGAGGAGGGTAGGGATCTTCATGGCTGGCACTCAACCCGGTCAAAACTCTACGGCCGCGGCAGTAATAACCTCCGGGTCAGGAGCAGCTGGGGCAGGAGGCCCTATGCGCCTGCCGGCTCAGGTGTTGATAGATCTCATGGACAGGTTGGCAGCCTTGTTAACCGGCACAGTTATTCCGACGGATCAGGCTGAGCATGATGCAGAGGTGGCACGGGTACGTGAGGAAGTAGGCTGAGCCAAGGAAGCCCTAGCAGCTGAGGACACCAGATTGGCCGCAGAGCGGGCGGCTTTGGATGCTCGAGCTCAGCAGATCCAATCAGAAGCTTTCCAGCTTACGATGAATCTGAACGCGTCTAATGAGGTGATGAGGAGGAGACACCAATCTCCACTGCCTCCGGTTTATGATCCTCGGAATCTCTTCTGCACACCCGGAGCCGGTCCTAGTAATCCACCGGAGGCAAACCAGTTTACAACACCCGGAGCGGGGGCGCCGGTTCAGCACCGAGTGATAGAACCTCCTCGCATAAAAACTGCCCCTCCTCGTTACATACCAACACCACCTGGTCAGTTTTCTAACCCTTTGGAGAACCTGATCGCTGCGTCGGCGCGTTTGGCAGCTCTCCCAGTGGATGGCGACTCTCCAACAACAGTTGAGACGTGAAGGGTCAGAGAACTTCTTCAGACGGCTCTGGCGCAGCAAGAGGCTTATTCTTACAGTCGAGACACGATTCATTCAACTCCTCGCCCAAGCCGGAGCCCGAGTTATAGCAGACATATGGATTCGGCGGCCGTATCAAGCAATGCCCAGCGCCGTAACCAGCCAGGTGGGCATAACCCGTGCAGATGGAAGTACGCCAAGAGGCCGAAGGGCGGATCAAAGAGCGGCTCACCAAACCTTCCCGGATTATCCAACGACTTCTATTGAGGCAGGTGTGGCCACGAGAACCGGCGGTGTTCCTTGTTTGATACCGGCTCTGCGTAATGAGCGTTTGCCCAAGGATTTCAAGGGACCTCGAAAGGTGCCGAATTACATAGCTGATTTGCAGCCTCGGGCGTGGATTGAAAGCTATGAAATGGCCATGGAGCTGTTGGAGGTCAGTGATGCGGCAATGGCCAAGTACTTCACCATGATGTTGGATGGCACGGCACGTACTTGGCTGAAGGGGCTACCACCTAACTCCATTGGTTCATGGGCGGAGTTAAAGGCCCGGTTCATCCAGAACTTCAAAGACACATGCAAGTAGCCCATGTAAATCTTAGATTTAACTAATTGCAAGCAAGAGGAAGGTGAATCCACGACCCATTTGGTGCGCCGGGTCAAGGAGATAATACATTCATCTGATAAGATGGATGCCGGCTCTGCAGTCTTAATGTTGGAGAAAAATTGCCGATTTGAACCTCTGAAACAGAAGCTGGGGCGGCTCAAGCGTGATTGTAATGACATGGGCCAGCTGATGGCAGCTCTAGTTAAATACGCCGACTCTGATAGTACCAAGGATCCCGCGTCTAATGAAGAGAAGACAGGGAAGGGAAAGAAGAACGGCAATGGAAAGGGTCATCAGCATAACCCGGCGTGTCAGGGAGGCAATATACGTAAGGCCGACGGTAACCCAGAGTTTGTGGCTAACACCAATTCGCAGGGCAACAATCAACGACGCAAGGGGAGGCCGCCCCCTCGGTCTGGCGAGTCAGGTGCCACTCTTGAGCAATTGCTCAATGAGCCCCTTCCAAGAGATGACACCAGGGAAAGGCCAGCCACTCACCTATGGAAATATTGCGCGATCATGAAGGCTTTCAAAAATTCTAACATGTTCGACGGCAACCATGGGCCTGGGGGAAGCTCAGGTGGAGGTGGTTTTCATGGCTCACGCGGTGGGTCATGTTCCAGCTTTCAAGGAAATCAAGATGGTTATAATCAACAGTCTGGTCAGGGAGGTCAATAGCAGCAGCAACAATCGGGTTATCAAAGCAATCCAAAGCAGCTGAATAGTGGACAGTATCACGTGTTCACCACTAGTTTGTGAAAACGAGACCAGAAGCTTCACAAAAGGGCTGTGAATGTTGTTGAGCCGGTAGTACCTCGTTATTTGAGGTGGTCAGAGCAGCCCATTGTATGGAGCAGGGAAGATCACCCTCCCCGGGTTGACAATCTGGGTCAGTTGGCTTTGGTGGTGGCACCTCAAGTTGGTGGATATAATTCACTAAAGTACTCATGGATGGAGCCAGCAGTATCAACATCCTCTATTATGAGACCTTCCGTCGTATGGGGCTGACCGATAAAAATCTTAAGATGTCCAACACTGTTTTCCATGGAGTGGTGCCTGGTAAGTCGGCATACCCAGTGGGTAAGATCGAACTAGAAGTAGCCTTCGGAGATGAGCATGACTCTAGGGCTGAGAAATTAACTTTTGAAGTGGTCAAAATTAAGAGCCCATATCACGCTCTATTTGGATGGCCGGCCTATGCCAAGTTCATGGTGCGGTTGTGTTATGTTTACTTGCAGCTCAAGATGCCGTGTCACAAGGGCACCATCACAGTACATGGGAGTCGGAAGATAGCCCTAGAATGTGAGGAAGGTGACGCTGCTTATGCTGAATCTGTCTGCGCAGCAGCAGAGTTAAAGTTTTATAAGGATAATGTAGACCCGGCAGACATGACGTCTCTGAAAAAGCCAACCACAAAACTGTTGGAAATATGCCCTAGAGGCAATAATAAATTAGTTATTATTATTCTATTTCCTTGTTCATGATAATCGTTTATTATCCATGCTATAATTGTATTGATAGGAAACTCAGAGACATGTGTGGGTACATAGACAAACACCATGTCCCTAGTAAGCCTCTAATTGACTAGCTCGTTGATCAATAGATGGTTACGGTTTCCTGACCATGGACATTGGATGTTGTTGATAACGGGATCACATCATTAGGAGAATGATGTGATGGACAAGACCCAATCCTAAGCCTAGCACAAAGATCGTGTAGTTCATATGCTAAAGCTTTTCTAATGTCAAGTATCATTTCCTTAGACCATGAGATTGTGCAACTCCCGGATACCGTAGGAATGCTTTGGGTGTACCAAACTGCACAACATAACTGGGTGGCTATAAAGGTGCACTACGGGTATCTCCGAAAGTGTCTGTTGGGTTGGCACGAACCGAGACTGGGATTTGTCACTCCGTGTGACGGAGAGGTATCTCTGGGCCCACTCGATAGGACATCATCATAATGTGCACAATGTGACCAAGGGGTTGATCACGGGATGATGTGCTACGGAATGAGTAAAGAGACTTTCCGGTAACGAGATTGAACAAGGTATCGGGATACCGACGATTGAATCTCGGGCAAGTACTATAACGGTAGACAAAGGGAATTGCTTACGGGATTGCTTGAATCCTTGACATCGTGGTTCATCCGATGAGATCATCGTGGAACATGTGGGAGCCAACATGGGTATCCAGATCCCGCTGTTGGTTATTGACCAGAGAACGTCTCGCTAATGTCTGCATGGTTCCCGAACCCGTAGGGTCTACACACTTAAGGGTCGGTGACGCTAGAGTTGTTATGGGAAATAGTATGTGGTTACCGAAGGTTGTTCGGAGTCCCGGATGAGATCCCGGACATGACGAGGAGCTCCAAAATGGTCCGGAGGTGAAGATCGGTATATTGGACGAAGGGTATTGGAGTCCAGAATTGTTCCAGGGGTACCAGGTGATGACCGGCGTGTCCGAAAGGGGTTTCGGAGGCCCCGACAAGCTTTGGGGGGGCCTTATGGGCCAAGGGGAGAGGGCACATCAGCCCACTAAGGGGCTGAGCGCCCCTCCCACCCCATCTCACGTAACCTGGAGAGGTGGGGGCACCACCCCTAGGGCAGCCGCCCCTCCCGGCATGGGGGCAAGTTTCCTAGGGGTGGGGCGCAAAACCCATCTAGGGTTTCCCTATGTCCGCCGCCCCTCCACTAGGGAACCCTAGGGCACCTCCCCCTCCTCCCTTCCCCCTATATATAGTGAGAGAGAGAGAGAGAGGGCAGCCGTACCCTTCCCCTGGCGCAGCCCTTTCCCTCCTCCAACACCTCCTCCTCCTCCGTAGTGCTTGGCGGCCTGCCGAGAACCACGAGCTCCATCACCACCATGCCATCGTCTTTGTCGGAGTTCTCCTCAACTTCTCCTCTCCCTTGCTGGATCAAGAAGGAGGAGACGCCCCGGCTGTACGTGTGTTGAACGCGGAGGCACCGTTGTTCGGTGCTTAGATCGGAATCAACCGCGATCTGAATCGCCATGAAGTACGACTCCTTCATCCGCTTTTGTAACGCTCGCTTAGCGATCTTCGAGGGTACGAAGATGCTCATCCTCTCCTCTCTTGTTGCTAGAATCTCCATAGAATGATCTTGGTGATGCGTGAAAATTTTGAATTTCTGCTCGCTCCCTAACAAAGGGCATCATGAGCTAGGTCTATTGCATAGATTCTATGCACGAGTAGAACACAAGTTGTTGTGGGTGTTGATTTTGTTCAATATGCTTACCGTTACTAGTCCAATCTTGTTTCGACGGTATTGTGGGATGAAGCGGCCCGGACCGACCTTACACGTACACTTACGTGAGACAGGTTCCACCGACTGACATGCACTTGTTGCATAAGGTGGCTAGCGGTGCCGCCTCCCACTTTAGTCGGATCGGATTCGATGAAAAGGGTCCTTATGAAGGGTAAATAGCAATTGACATATCACGTTGTGGTTTTGCGTAGGTAAGAAACGTTCTTGCTAGAAACCCATAGCAGCCACGTAAAACATGCAAACAATAATTAGAGGACGTCTAACTTGTTTTTGCAGGGTATGCATGTGATGTGATATGGCCAAAAAGAATGTGATGAATGATATGTGATGTATGAGATTGATCATGTTCTTGTAATAGAAATCACGACTTGCATGTCGATGAGTAGGACAACCGGCAGGAGCCATAGGAGTTTCTTTATTTATTGTATGACCTGCGTGTCACTGAATAACGCCATGTAATTACTTTACTTCATTGCTAAACCGTTAGCCATAGTAGTAGAAGTAATAGTTGGCGAGACAACTTCATGGAGACACGATGATGGAGATCATGATGATGGAGATCATGGTGTCATGCCGGTGACGATGATGATCATGGAGCCCCGAAGATGGAGATCAAAAGGAGCAAAATGATATTGGCCATATCATGTCACTTTTGATTGCATGTGATGTTTATCATGTTTATGCATCTTATTTGCTTAGAACGACGGTAGTAAATAAGATGATCCTCATTAAAATTTCAAGAAAGTGTTCCCCTAACTGTGCATCGCTATGTAAAGTTCGTTGTTTCTAAGCACCACGTGATGATCGGGTGTGATAGATTCTAACGTTCACATACAACGGGTGTAAGACAGATTTACACACGCGAAACACTTAGGTTCACTTGACGAGCCTAGCATGTACAGACATGGCCTCGGAACACAAGAGACTGAAAGGTCGAGCATGAGTCGTATGGTAGATACAATCAACATGAAGATGTTCACCGATGATGACTAGTCCGTCTCACGTGATGATCGGACACGGCCTAGCTGACTCGGATCATGTAATCACTTAGACGACTAAGAGGGATGTCTATCTGAGTGGGAGTTCATAAGATGAACTTAATTATCCTGAACATAGTCAAAAGGTCTTTGCTAATTATGTCGTAAGCTCGCGCTTTAGTCCTACTGTTTAGATATGTTCCTAGAGAAAATTCAGTTGAAAGATGATAGTAGCGATTATGCGGACTAAGTCCGTAAACTGAGGATTGTCCTCGTTTCTTGGAAGAAGGCTTCTGTCCTTAATGCACCGCTCAGTGTGCTGAACCTCGAACATCGTCTGTGGATGTTGGTGCGGGGACGACACTTATGGGATCACAAGAATCCCTACTACGGTTGCGGGGCGCGGGGGTCGTGAGAAGAGCGGATCAAACAGATAGCACACGGTCTCTTTATCCAGGTTCGGGCCGTGAGGATGCGTAAAACCCTACTCCTGCTTTGGTGGTTTGTTTATCTAGTGTTCTTGAACTAGCAATGGGGCGTGAGGAGCTCCAAAAAGCCGAATCCTCCTCCTGGTCGCCTTGGGCCTCCTTTTATAGGGAAAGGGGTTGCCACAGCGGCACACAAGAGGTGGAAAGGGTACAGTGATACGAGTTTATCCCTCGCATTACATGACAAGGCACCATAAATGTGTCTTGCTTAGGTGTCCTTGCTTTATCGGGGACGGGGGAGAGCCCAGTCTCGTCCGTCGCCGCTCCCTTTCGTGTTGACACGCGCCCTAGCCAGCGGTGCCCGTGGTGCCATGTAGGCAGGCAGGCAGCTGAGGTGGCGCAGCGGTGGGTCTCCACGAAGATCCGCTTGCCGCCACGCAGGTGCCTGCCCAACTGGTTGGGTCGGCAGCTGCATGCAAACGGCGGTGAAGGTTTGATTACGGGCCCGATGGTGGCCCTCGGGTGTCCTTGGCAAGGGCCTCGCCAGTAGCCCCGCAAGGGTCTTGCCGTGGCGCTGTTGTCATCCCCTGCAAGGCTCTTGCCGGGGCCTTAGGGTCCTCCTTGGCCGGGATCCCGCCAAGGGTCGCTGCCTTCTATAGTGTGTATCTGATTTTGAATGTCTTCACAAAGATCTGCATGCCACCACGGGATGTCTCCTCAATCCTTGCCCCATGGGGCAGTGGACTCAAGGGTGATTCGCTCCGTAGGTGTGGGGCGAGACGACGGCAAGGGCCTTGCTGGGTTTGTTAAAACCGCCCCGCAAGGATCTTGCCGGGAGTCCGCTTGGCCCCTTTGCTCTTTGTGGTCTTGGTCTTGGAGTCGTTTCGCTCCTTTCGAAGCTTCATCTCTGTTTTGGCTCACCTCCCTTGCCTTGCTTTCGGTGCGGTGGTGCCCATGCTCGATCGCTCAGGCATTAGTTATAGGGGTACAAAAAGTGTACCCCTCTTTTTGTACACCGACAGGAGCCCCCGGGCCTGGGCCACACGTAAGCGCAATCGCGTCGTTGGGCTAGGCCCAAAAACGGTGCGCGGGCAGGCAGGGTGGTTTTTACCACGGTAAGTCTTTTCACGCGCTGCGCTTCCCATGCTTCCCGCGCGTGGCTCGGCGTGGGGAGGCATGCGTGACGTGGGCGGCATGCGTGGGGCTGAGCTCTGCGTGCATGCGTCACGTCGTAGTAAAAGGGGGCGGTTCACGCCTTCCCTATAAACGGAGGGAGGCGTGGAGGCGCGGCCCATTTACTGAACGGGGCCAGGGCGTGGTCTTCATACGCCCACTCCCCACGATCACGGGTGGGAGAGGTCGCCACCCGTCGCCTCGGTCCCGCATGCCTGCCACGTGGCTCTCATGCGCTTGGGGTGGCGAATGGTGGAGGCGGGAAACCGGGCCGTTGCGGGCCGGGGCAGCGGGTTGGTTCCAGCCTCCTGCGCCTTTCGCGCCTTGATTGGCTGAGCTGGCGGCGTGCCCCACCCCTGCTCCTCTATAAAGAGCGGGGGACAGCGTCCGCACTCTTCCATCTTCTCCTTCCTTCAGCTTCTGCTCCCCCTCCCTCCATCCGCCATGGAGAGAGGGAATTCTCGCTCTTCAACGGTGGCGGCAAGGGTCGCCGCTCGACAACGCGGCCTTCCTTCTCCTTCACCTGCGGTGGCAGAGCCAGCTGCGAGGGGAAGGGGGAGGGGGCGAGGCCGAGGCGCTCAGGGAAGAGGAGAACGGGGCGGCGCGCCGGTCCCGCCTCCGCCAGTAGTTCCTCCCCCCATGGAGGGCCATGTTGGTGATGATCCTTGCGAGTTCTTCGTCAGGCTGCGCCGGCCGCCTCGCCGTCGCCTTCGTCTCCCGACTCCATTCGCGAGCGAGATGGAGCTGGATCCGCCGGAGTCATTGCGGTTACACATGAGGGGCTGTTGGATCAGCGGTACGCGAGTTCGCGTCGACTTTCCAGCCCCTCACGTGATGTACCTTGGTCGAGGGTGGAAGACGTCACCATATCCACCGCTGACGGCGGGGCTCACCTCCATTTCAAGCTGATGGAGGGCGGCCTCCTCTCCGTCAAGGTCTTCGGGTGCTTCGGGACTCGGGCAAGGTGCTGCGTGGAGAGCTCTTCTGATAGCGAAGGCTCCTCCTCGAGCGGGAGTGGCGAGGAGGACAACGGCAGCGACGACGAGGGTAGCAGGCGGCAGGATGACAGGTCCGACTAGGTGTCGGGCGCCGCTCCGTGCGGCACCGGCGACCCCATCATCCGTGTCGCCGACTTCCTGAACTTCTCGGGGTCGTCTCCTTGGGCGGCTGGCGTTGGGAGGCTGCGGAAGAGGAAGAGGGCGGGCGGCAAGGCCGTCAAACCGGAGTATGCGGGCACCGACGCCTTCGACGCGTGCTGACGTCCTGCCGCCTCGTCTTCGAGCTCTGCTTCCGGCGCCGCCTGAAGGAAATATGCCCTAGAGGCAATAATAAAGTTATTATTTATTTCCTTATACCATGATAAATGTTTATTATTCATGCTAGAATTGTATTAACCGGAAACATAATACATGTGTGAATATATAGACAAACAGTATGTCACTAGTATGCCTCTACTTGACTAGCTTGTTAATCAAAGATGGTTATGTTTCCTAACCATGAACAAGGAGTTGTTATTTGATTAACAAGGTCACATCATTAGTTGAATGATCTGATTGACATGACCCATTCCGTTAGCTTAACACTTGATCGCTTAGTATGTTAATGCTTTCTTCATGACCCATACATGTTCCTATAACTATGAGATTATGCAACTCCGTTTACCGGAGGAACACTTTGGTACTACCAAACGTCACAACGAATCGGGTGATTATAAAGGAGTACTACAGTGTCTCCAAAGGTACTTGTTGGGTTGGCGATTTCGAGATTAGGTTTTGTCACTCCGATTGTCGGAGAGGTATCTCTAGGCCTTCTCGGTAATACACATCACTTAAGCCTTGCAAGCATTACAACT
Organism: Aegilops longissima; assembly: GCA_021605205.1. Lineage (NCBI taxonomy): Eukaryota > Viridiplantae > Streptophyta > Magnoliopsida > Poales > Poaceae > Aegilops > Aegilops longissima. Next base: position 599,514,096 of record CM038682.1, on the reverse strand, counting down.
AATGAGTTAGTTGTGAGATGATGTATTACGAACGAGTAAAGAGACTTACCGTAACTAGATTGAACTAGGTATTGATACCGACGATCGAATCTCGGGTAAGTAACATACCGATGACAAAGGGAACAACGATGTCGTTATGCGGTTTGACCGATAAAGATCTTCAGAGAATATGTAGGAACCAATATGGGCATCCAGGTTCCGCTATTGGTTATTGACCGAGAATGGTTCTAGGTCATGTCTACATAGTTCTCGAACCCGTAGGGTCCGCACGCTTAACGCTTCGATGACAGCTTCATTATGAGTTTATAAGTATTGATGCACCAAGGTTGTTCGAGTCCCGGATGTGATCACGGACATGACGAGGAGTCTCGAAATGGTCGAGACATAAAGATTGATATATTGAAGCCTACATTTGGACATCGGAAGTGTTCCGAGTGAAATCGAATTTATCGAGTACCGGAGGTTACCGAACCCCCGGAACTTCATGGGCCCATAGTGGGCCTTGGAGGAAAGGAGAAAGGGCAGCCCTAGGTGGCTCGCTGCCCCCTTCCCCTAGTCCTATTAGGACTAGGAAAGGTGGGCCGCCCCTCTCTCTCTTTCCCTCCTAATCCTAATCCAACTAGGATTGAGGGGAATCCTACTCCCGAGGGAGTAGGACTCCTTGCGCGCCCCCCTTGGGCCGCCACCTCCCCTTGGCTCCTTTATATACGGGGCAGGGGCACCCCATAACACACAAGTTGATCTACGGATCTTTCCTTAGCCGTGTCGGTGCCCCTTCCACCATATTCCACTTCGTCATATCGTCATGAGCTTAGGCGAAGCCCTCGCCGGAGAAGTCATATCGTCATGAGCTTAGGCGAAGCCCTGCGCCGGTGGAGCATCAACATCGCTACCACGCCGTCAGGTTGACGGAACTCATCCCGACACTTTGCTGGATCGGAGTCCGGGATCGCCATCGAGCTGAACGTGTGCGTAACTCGGAGGTGCCGTGACGCTCGGTGCTTGGATCGGTCGGATCGTGAAGACGACGACTACATCAACCGCGTTGTTATAACGCTTCGCTTTCGGTTCACGAGGGTACGTGGACGGACACTCTCCCTCTCGCTGCTATGCCATCACCATGGTCTTGCGTGATCGTAGGAAATTTTTGAAATTACTACGCTCCCCAACAAAGGCATCCGAGCCTGGTTTTATGCGTTGATGTCATGTGCACGAGTAGAACACAAGTGAGTTGTGGACGATACAAGTCATACTGCCTACCAGCATGTCATACTTTGGTTCAGCGGTATTGTGAGATGAAGCGCCCGACCGACATTACGCCAGACGCTTACGCGAGACTGGTTTCACCGCCCGAGCACTCGTTGCTTAAAGGTGACCGGCGGTGTCTGCTCTCTCACTTTAGTTGAATCGAGTGTAGCTACGCCCGTCCTTGAGAAGGTTAAACGGAGTCTATTTGACGAAGTATCGCTGTGGTTTTGATGCGAGGTAAGAACGGTTCTTGCTCAGCCCGTAGCAGCCACGTAAAACTTGCAACAACAAAGTAGAGGACGCCTAACTTGTTTTTGCAGGGCATGTTGTGATGTGATATGGTCAAGACGTGATGCTATATTTTATTGTATGAGATGATCATGTTTTGTAACCGAAGTTATCGGCAATCGGCAGAGCCATATGGTTGTCGCTTATTGTATGAAATGCAAACGCCATGTAATTGCTTTACTTTATCACTAAGGAGTAGCGATAGTCGTAGAAGCAATAGTTGGCGAGACGACAACGATGCTACGATGGAGATCAAGGTGTCGCGCCGGTGACGATGGTGATCATGACGTTGCTTCGGCGATGGAGATCACAAGCACAAGATGATGATGACCATATCATATCACTTATATTGATTGCATGTGATGTTTATCCTTTATGCATCTTATCTTGCTTTGATTGACGGTAGCATTATAAGATGATCTCTCACCAAAATTATCAAGAAGTGTTCTCCCTGAGTATGCACCGCTATAAAGTTCTTCGTGCCGAGACACCACGTGATGATCGGTGTGATAGGCTCTACGCTCAAATACAACGGTGCAAAACAGTTATGCACGCGAATACTCAGTTAAACTTGACGAGCCTAGCATATAACAGATATGGCCTCGGGACACGAGACCGAAGGTCGAGCGTGAATCATATAGTAGATATGATCAACATAGTGATGTTCACCATTGAAACTACTCCATCTCACGTGATGATCGGACATGGTTTAGTTGATTTGGATCACGTAATCACTTAGATGACTAGAGAGATGTCTGTCTAAGTGGGAGGTTTTAATATGATTAATTAAACTTAAATTTATCATGAACTTAGTACCGATAGTATTTTGCTTGTCTATGTTTATCGTAGATAGATGGCTCGTCTGTTGTTCCGTTGAATTTTAATGCGCCCTTGAGAAAGCAAAGTTGAAAGATGATGGTAGCAATTACACGGACTGGGTCCGAAACTGAGGATTATCCTCATTGCTGCACAAAAAATTACGCCCCGAAGCACCGCTGGGTGACAGTTCCTGCTGCAGATGCCGAGCCGAAGTTATGAACGTCCGCAAAGCAAAGCTGATGACTACTCAATAGTTCAGTGTGCCATGCTTTACGGCTTAGAACCGGTCTTCAACGACGTTTTGAACGTCATGGAGCATATGAGATGTTCCAGAGTTGAAGTTAATATTTCAAGCAAATGCCCGGATTGAGAGATATGAAGTCTCCAATAAGTTCTATAGCTGCAAGATGGAGGAGAATAGTTCACAAGTGAGCACATACTCAAAATGTCCGGGTATAACAATCACTTAATTCAGCTGGGAGTTAATCTTCCGGATGATAGTGTCATTGATGAATTCTCCAATCACGCCACCAAGCTACAAGAGCTTCGTGATGAACTATAATATGCAAGGGATGACTAAGACAATTCCTCGAGCTCTTCGCGATGCTAAAAGCATGGAGGTAGAAATCAAGAAAGAGCATCAAGTGTTGATGGTCAACAAGACCACTAGTTTCAAGAAAAGGGCAAAGGGAAGAAGAAGGAAACTTCAAAAGAACAGCAAGCAAGTTGCTGCTCAGAGAAGAAACCCAAGTCTGGACCTAAGCCTGAAATCGAGTGTTTTTACCGCAAGCAAACCGACATCGAAGCGGAACTGCCCCAAGTATTTGGCGGATAAGAAGGATGGCAAGGTGATCAAAGGTATATGTGATATACATGTTATTGATGTGTACCTTACTAATACTCGCAGAGTACTGGTATTTGATACTGGTTACATTGCTAATATTTGCAACTCAAACAGAACTACGGATTGCGAAGATTGGCTAAGGACGAGGTGACGATGCGCGTTGAAATGGTTCCAAAGTCGATGTGATCGCGGTCGGCACGCTACCTCTACATCTACCTTCGGGATTAGTTTTAGACCTAAATAATTGTTATTTGGTGCCAGCGTTGAGCATGAACATTATATCTGGATCTTGTTTAATGCGAGACGGTTATTCATTTAAATCGAGAATAATGGTTGTTCTATTTATATGAGTAATATCTTTATGGTCATGCACCCTTGAAGAATGGTCTATTCTTGTTGAATCTCGACAAGAGTGATACACATATTCATAATGTTGAAGCCAAAAGATGCAGAGTTGATAATGATAGTGCAACTTATTTGTGGCACTCGCCGCTTAGGTCATATCGGTGTAAAACGCATGAAGAAACTCCATACCGATGGGCTTCGAATCACTTGATTATGAATCACTTGGTACTTGCGAACCGTGCCTCATGGGCAAGATGACCAAAACGCCGCTCTCCGAACTATGGAGCGAGCAACTGATTTGTTGGAAATCATACATACCGATGTTTGTGGTCCAATGAATGTTGAGGCACGCCATGGTATCGTTATTTTCTCACCTTCACAGATGATTTGAGCAGATATGGGTATATCTACTTAATGAAACACAAATCTGAAACATTTGAAAAGTTCAAAGAATTTCAGAGTGAAGTGGAAAATCATCGTAACAAGAAAATAAAGTTTCTACGATCTGATCGTGGAGGAGAATATTTGAGTTACGAGTTTGGTTTACATTTGAAACAATGTGGAATAGTTTCAAAACTCACGCCACCCGAACACCACAGAGAAATGGTGTGTCCGAACGTCGAATCGTATTTTACTAGATATGGTGCGATCTATGATGTCTATTTCGATTTACCGCTATCGCTTTGGGGTTATGCTTTAGAGACGGCCGCATTCACGTTAAATAGGACACCGCCAAAACCGCTGAGACGACGCCTTATGAACTGTGGTTTGGCAAGAAACCAAAGTTGTCGCTTCTTAAAGTTTGGGCTCATGATGCTTATGTAAAGAAACTTCAACCAGATAAGCTCGAACCCAAATCGGAAAATGTGTCTTCATAGGATACCCAAAGGAGATGTTGGGTACACCTTCTATCACAGATCTGAAGGCAAGATTTTCGTTGCTAAATTCGGATCCTTTCTAGAGAAGGAGTTTCTCTCGAAAGAAGTGAGTGGGAGGAAAGTAGAACTTGATGAGATAATCAGATCTGCTCCCTTATTGAAAGTAGTTCATCACAAGAAATGGTTCCCGTGACAACTACACCAATTAGTGAAGAAACTAATGATGATGATCATGAAGCTTCAGATCAAGTTACTATCGAACCTCGAGGTCAACCAGAGTAAAATACGCACTGAGTGGTACGGTAATCCTATTCGGAAGTCATGTTACTTGACCATGGCGAACCTACAAACTATGAAGAAGCGATGGTGAGCCCAGATTCGCAAAATGGCTGGAAGCCATGAAATCTGAGATGGGATCCATGTATGAGAACAAAGTATGGATTTTGGTTGACTTGCCCGATGATCGGCAAGCCATTGAAAATAAATGGATCTTTAAGAAGAAGACTGACGATGGTAATATAACTGTCTACAAAGCTCGACTTGTTGCGAAAGGTTTTCGACAAGTTCAAGGGTTGACTACGATGAGACTTTCTCACCAGAAGCGATGCTTAAGTCTGTCCGAATCATGTTAGCAATTGCCGATTTTATGATTATGAAATTTGGCAAATGGATGTAAAACTGCATTCTTGAATGGATTTCTAGAAGAAGAGTTGTATATGATGCAACCAGAAGGTTTTGTCGATCCAAAGGGTACTAACAAAGTGTGCAAGCTCCAACGATCAATTTATGGTCCGTGCAAGCCTCTCGAGTTGAATAAACGCTTGATAGTGTGATCAAAGATATGGGTTTATATGCACTTTTGGAGAAGCCTCAGATTTACAAGAAAGTGAGTGGGAGCTCAGAGCATTTCTAATATTATATGTGGACGACATATTATTGATTGGAAATGATATAGAATTTCTGGATAGCATAAAAGGATACTTGAATAAAAGTTTTCAATGAAAGACCTCGTGAAGCTGCTTATATATTGGGCATCAAGATCTATAGAGATAGATCAAGACGCTTAATTGACTTTCACAAAGCACATACCTTGATAAAGTTTTGAAAAGTTCAAAATGGATCAGCAAAGAAAGGTTTTTACCAGACATAAGGTGTAAGATTGAGTCGACTCAATGCCCGACCACAATGAGAAGATAGAGAGAAATGAAAGATGTTCCTATGCTTCAGCCATAGGCTCTATCATGTATGCAATGCTGTGTACCAGACCGACGATGCTTAGCTGTAAGCTTGGCAGGAAGGTACCAAAGTAATCCAGAGTGGATCATCGGACAGCGGTCAAGAACATCCCGAAATACCGAAAAGGACTAAGGATATGTTTCTCGATATGGAGGTGACAAAGAGCTAGTCGTAAATGGTTACGCCGATGTAAGTTTTGACACCGATCCGGACGATTCTAAATCGCAAACCGGATACGTGTTTTTATTAAACGGTGGAGCTGCCGGTTGGTGCAGCTCTAAACAAAGCGCCGTGGCGGATCTACATGTGAAGCGGAGTACATAGCTGCTTCGAAGCAGCAAATGAAGGAGTCTGGATGAAAGAGTTCATTTCCGATCTAGGTGTCATACCTAGTGCATCGGGACCGATGAAGATCTTCTCGTGACAATATCGTGCAATTGCCTTGGCAAAGGAATCCAGATTTCACAAGAGGACCAAGCATATCAAGAGACGCTTCAATTCCATTCGGGACCAAGTCCAAGTGGGAGACATAGAGATTTGCAAAATACATACGGATCTGAATGTTGCGTACCGCTGACTAAGCCTCTTCCACGAGCAAAACATGATCAGCACCAAGACTCCATGGGTGTTAGGATCATTACTTTGTAATCTAGATTATTGACTCTAGTGCAAGTGGGAGATCAAGGAAATATGCCCTAGAGGCAATAATAAAGTTATTATTTATTTCCTTATACCATGATAAATGTTTATTATTCATGCTAGAATTGTATTAACCGGAAACATAATACATGTGTGAATATATAGACAAACAAGATGTCACTAGTATGCCTCTACTTGACTAGCTTGTTAATCAAAGATGGTTATGTTTCCTAACCATGAACAAGGAGTTGTTATTTGATTAACAAGGTCACATCATTAGTTGAATGATCTGATTGACATGACCCATTCCGTTAGCTTAACACTTGATCGCTTAGTATGTTAATGCTTTCTTCATGACCCATACATGTTCCTATAACTATGAGATTATGCAACTCCTGCTACGGAGGAACACTTTGGTACTACCAAACGCCACAACGAATCGGGTGATTATAAAGGAGTACTACAGGTGTCTCCAAAGGTACTTGTTGGGTTGGCGATTTCGAGATTAGGTTTTGTCACTCCGATTGTCGGAGAGGTATCTCTAGGCCTTCTCGGTAATACACATCACTTAAGCCTTGCAAGCATTACAACTAATGAGTTAGTTGTGAGATGATGTATTACGGAACGAGTAAAGAGATTACCGTAACGAGATTGAACTAGGTATTGATACCGACGATCGAATCTCGGGTAAGTAACATACCGATGACAAAGGGAACAACGATGTCGTTATGCGGTTTGACCGATAAAGATCTTCAGAGAATATGTAGGAACCAATATGGGCATCCAGGTTCCGCTATTGGTTATTGACCGAGAATGGTTCTAGGTCATGTCTACATAGTTCTCGAACCCGTAGGGTCCGCACGCTTAACGCTTCGATGACAGCTCATTATGAGTTTATAAGTATTGATGCACCAAGGTTGTTCGAGTCCCGGATGTGATCACGGACATGACGAGGAGTCTCAAATGGTCGAGACATAAAGATTGATATATTGAAGCCTACATTTGACATCGGAAGTGTTCCGAGTGAAATCGAATTTATCGGAGTACCGGAGGTTACCGAACCCCGGAACTTCATGGGCCCATAGTGGGCCTTGGAGGAAAGGAGAAAGGGCAGCCCTAGGTGGCTGCGCCCCTCTTCCCTAGTCCTATTAGGACTAGGAAAGGTGGGCCGCCCCTCTCTCTCTTTCCCTCCGAATCCTAATCCAACTAGGATTGAGGGGAATCCTACTCCCGGAGGAGTAGGACTCCTTGTGCGCCTCCCCTTGGGCCGCCACCTCCCCTTGGCTCCTTTATATACGGGGCAGGGGCACCCCATAACACACAAGTTGATCTACGGATCTTTCCTTAGCCGTGCGGTGCCCCTTCCACCATATTCCACTTCGGTCATATCGTCATGAGCTTAGGCGAAGCCCTGCGCCGGAGAAGTCATATCGTCGCGGAGCTTAGGCGAAGCCCTGCGCCGGTGGAGCATCAACATCGCCACCACGCCGTCGTCTTGACGGAACTCATCCCGACACTTTGCTGGATCGAGTCCGGGATCGCCATCGAGCTGAACGTGTGCGTAACTCGGAGGTGCCGTGACGCTCGGTGCTTGGATCGGTCGGATCGTGAAGACGACGACTACATCAACCGCGTTGTTATAACGCTTCGCTTTCGGTTCACGAGGGTACGTGGACGGACACTCTCCCCTCTCGTTGCTATGCCATCACCATGGTCTTGCGTGATCGTAGGAAATTTTTTGAAATTACTACGTTCCCCAACACCGCCATCACCATCCAGCCTTTGGACGGCCACCGAGATGTTCTCTTGGTGTCTCCTGCCACCCGTAGCTCGCCTAGGCGCTCCTTTTGCCCTTTTCGCCTCCTTGACCTGCCTCCTGAGGAGAGGGACAAGAAAGCGGTTACGGGCACCTTATCTTTTTTTTATTTCGTAAGCCTTTGGGCCTTAGCTGAATTTAAAACTTGTAATCCCATCATTCATGTTTTTCATTCCCCATGGATTGTATCTGAATGGAATGTTTTTAATGAAAAAGGGATGCTTGCCGGGTCATTTGTTTGCGGGTAGAACCCACGACAAGGCGTAAATCCTTGATATCTCTAAGATAAACATTTCCTTGCCCGGCAACAGGCCCTGCCGTCTTCCCACTTCGCTCGACCTTTCTCATGCTTTTGGCGGAGGCAGGGATGAGGTGGGTTCAGGCTCCTCGTTTCATCCTTTTGCTGCCGCGACTACGACCAAACCTGGCCCCAGGAACGAGCCCTAGGGCCTAGAGTTTTACGGGAGTACGATAGCTTTGGGAAGAAGTGAGGTTTCACATACCCCAGTCCATAAGGGAGTGCATGATAAGGGATGGAGGACTTATCTGAAACTGTAGCCCCGGCAACTCTGGTTTGCCGTGGGTGAGTCTTTGCACTTGCAGCCCCCGGCAATACTGGCTTGACGGGTTTAAATGTCGGTCTGCCCCTCTCCTCTTTTTCGTCCTTAGGTAATCCGGCAAGGATATCTGTGAGTCCTGCGAACCAGAGAAGACAAAAGAACGGCAAAGAGACGCACACTCGACCTCTAAGCTAGGGGTTAGTCACCGCTAAGCACTATCAACCCTAACCAAGGATCTAGACTCGACCTAGCATGCATGCTATAACTTAGGGCGCCAAAGCCTTCATTCATTTATGCTCGTGGTCTGCTCCCCGCTTTGTACAAAGGGTTACATGCATCATCGGCAATGCTTGTACAAAGGTGGCTTGCCGGGGCCCGGCAAGTCGCGCTTTACGGTAAAACTTGCGAAGATGCTCAATGTTCCGTGAGTTACTCACCGAACGGCATCTTCGGTCTCTGTAGGACCGCGCCGGGCCTGGTGACTCGTATTACCCGGTAAGGGCCTTCCCACTTTGGCGCCAACTTGTTGGATTTCTTGGCCAATTGAACGCTACCAAGGACAAGGTCGCCTTCCTCAAGGCTTCGGGCATGAACCTTGCGGCTATGGTAGCGGCGCAAGGCTTGCTTTAGTGTGCTGCTCTCACAGCCGCCGAAGATTTATCTTCCGCAAGGAGCACTGCGCCATCTTGACGCAGCTTGCTCTTGCTCAAGCTCGCTCATAAGCGAGCACTCGAGGTGACCCAGATATGAGTTCGGGGGAGAACTGCTTCGCCCGATACCAGGGAAAAGGTGTCCGGCGGTGGCTCGATTTGGCGTCGTCCCGATCGACCAAAGAACCACCGCAATTCATCAATCCAGCGCCTTCCACTCTTGTGCAGCTCCGTCAAAGGTCTTGGTCCTTAAGCCTCGCAAAGATTTCAGCATTTGCCCTCTCAGCTTGACCATTGCTTCGTGGGTGAGCAACGGAAGCGAAACAGACTTTGCTGCCGAGGTCTTGAGTATATTGCATGAAGGTGCGGCTTGTGAACTGTGTGTCGTTGTCGGTGATAACCCTGTTGGGTACACCAAAAAGGCACACTAGTTCCTTGAAGAACTTGATGGCTGATCGAGCTGTGACCTTCCTCACGCGCCTCCACCTCCGCCACTTTGTGAACTTGTCGATTGCAACGCATAAGTACTCAAAGCCCCGACAGCCGGGGAAGGGGCCCAGTATGTCGAGCCCCCAGACGGAGAAGGGCCAGGAGAGAGGAATGGTCTGAAGGGCTTGAGCTGGCTGATGAAGCTTCTTTGAATGGAACTGACACGCTTCACACCTGGTGACTAGTGTTGTCGCATCCTGGAGGGCGGTGGGCCAGAAGAAGCCTTGCCGAAATGCCTTGCCGGCAAGGGCCCTTGATCCAATGTGGGATCTACAGATGCCTCCATGTATCTCCGCCAACAGCTCCAGTCCTTCCTCCTGAGGGATACACTTCAATTTCACACCGTTCGGCCTCTTTCTGTACAGGACGTCATCGACGAACTGGTACATGGTAGAGCAATGGGCTACTTTTTCCGCTTCTTCCTACTTCTCAGGAAGTTCCCCTGTTTGGAGGAATCAGACGGTATGTTGTGCCCACGCTGGAGCCTGGGGCTCGACGGCGAGGACTAAAGGCATTTCCTCCGCTACAGGAGCGGCTGTCTCGACGGCAAGAGCCTGACGCTCCATCGGAGCCAGTCGTCCCGTGGCGGGTTCAGTATCCCCGGCAACATCCTTGCCGGCGACTCCGGGGAGCTCGGCGGGAAAGTTCTTGCCGGGCCCTGATTTCCTCCGCTTATTCTGCTCTGTTAATGGATCAACGGATGGCTGAGTTAGCTGAAGCACAAAGGTACCTGGTTCCATAGGTAGCTTGAGGGCAGCGCGTTTCGACAGGTAATCGGCGATATCATTCTCCGCTCTGGGAATGTGTTCAGCCTGTATACCATCGAAACGCTCTTCCAGCTTTCTCACTTCATCGACGTAGGCCTTCATCAACGGGCTCTGGTAATCCTTGTTGACTTGCTTGACGACAAGCTGCGAGTCTCCCCTGACGATGATTTCCCCGATTCCGAGGTCCGCCGCGATCCTGAGACCGGCAAGCAACCCTTCGTACTCTGCCGTATTGTTTGTTGACACCTCCTTGGGGAAGTGCATTTGGATCACGTACTTGAGGTGCTCTTCTGTGGGCGCGACAAGCAGTACGCCAGCCCCAGCGCCCTGTAAGGAGAAAGCTCCATCAAAGTACATGATCCAATCACAGCTTGCCTCCTTGCCGGGGAGAGCAGTTTCTTGGACTTCTTCGTCAGGCGTTGCGGTCCATTCTGCAATGAACTCCGCTAGGACTCGGCTCTGAATTGTCGAAGTACTTTCAAACTTGAGGCCAAAGCTGGACAGCTCCAGTGCCCATTCCACAATTCTTCCTGTTGCATCTGGATTGTGCAATATCCGTTGCAGAGGGAAGCGAGTGACAACAGTGATCTCGTGTGCCTGGAAGTAGTGACGCAGCTTCCTCGAGGCCATAAGAAGGCTGAAGATCAATTTCTGCACACCGGAGTACCTTGATCTAGCCCCCTGCAGGAGGGAACTAACAAAGTAGACCGGGTGCTGCATCATTTTCTTACTCGGCGGCACGTCAACTGGCTGTGTCGTCTCTGTATTGGTGGTGTCGGGCTCTGCTGCTGCCATCACCTCGTCGTCAACCTCTCTCTGTGCCACTAGTGCGGCACTGACCACCTGGTCCGTTGCCGCCAGGCATAGCAGCAACGGTTCCTGTGGCCTAGGCGCAACTAGTATTGGCGCGGAAGAGAGGTATTTCTTCAAACCTTGCAATGATGCTTCGGCTTCTGGCGTCCACTCCATTGGGCTCGCCTTTTTCAGGATCTTGAAAAAGGGAAGGGCGCGCTCGACAGACTTGGAAATGAACATGCCCATGGCAGCGACGCAACCAGCAAGCCGACGCACATCCTTGATTTTCTTGGGTGCTTCAATCTGCTCTATAGCTTTGATTTTGTCCGGATTGGCCTCTATCCCACGCTGTGACACCAAGAACCCTAGAAGCTTGCCGGACGGAACACCAAAGACGCACTTCTCAGGGTTCAGCTTGAGGTTGATCTTGCACAGGTTTGCAAATGTTTCTTGCAAATCTGGTATGAGGGTTGCCCTGTCCTTGCTTTTGACCACTATGTCATCCATATAAGCTTCCATATTTCTATGGAGCTGGGGTTCAAAACCAATCTGGGCCGCCCTTGCAAACGTTGAACCAGCACTCTTCAACCCGAAAGGCATCCGTACGAAACAATACGTACCACATGGGGTGATGAATGTTGTTTTCTCTTCGTCTTCTCTTGTCATGAAGATCTGGTGGTAGCCGGAGTAGGCGTCGAGGAATGACAGCTGATCACACCCAGCCGTGGAGTCAACAATCTGGTCGATGCGCGGCACCGGGAAGGGGTCTTTAAGGCAAGCCTTATTGATATCTGTGTAATCAATACACAGTCTCCACTTCCCATTTGCCTTGCGCACCATGACCGGATTGGCCAACCACGTTGGATGGAGCACCTCTTACCAAACCCGCTGCTTCCAGCTTCGGATCTCTTCGTGATGAACTCTTGTCGCTCCAAAGCTTGCTTTCGACCTTCCGCTGACGGGCCGCGCATGAGGGCGGATGAAGAAGGTGGTGCTCAATCACCTCCTTGGGAACGCCGGGGATGTCAGAAGCTTGCCATGCAAACACATCGACATTCGCCCATAGGAAGGTGACGAGCGCGTCTTCCTATTTGTCATCAAGGGTGGAGCTTATGGTAAAAGCTCCTCCGTGCAAATCCTCATTGATGTAAACCTTCTTGGTTCCCGCGGTATGGCCCAGGCTTTTGTTTCCGCCGGTGGAGCTCTCTGGCACGTCCTTGACGGCAGCGCTACACTCCGATGAGGTGCGCTTGCCGGAGTGGGCGTCCGAGGTCTCACCAGTCTTCTTCTTCTTCTTTCCCCCTGGGGTCCCAGCGGCAGGAGCAAGCGCCCTAGCGGTGGCAGCTGCTGCAACTGCTTGCTGGTATAGTTGGTCAGCGCAAATGTGTTACAGGTCCTGGCATCTTCAGGGTGTTGTAGGCATAGTGTGACGCCGCCATGAACTTAGCCAGCGCTGGGCGGCCAAGGATCCCGTTGTAGGGCAAGGGGATCTTGGCAACATTGAACACGATCCTGTCCGTCCTGAAGTTCAGCTCACTTCCAAAAGTCACGGGCAACGTGATCTTTCCCTTGGTTGGCTTCTTCCGGGTTGACCCCAAAAGCGTGCCCGCCTCTTCGAGGTCTCCATCAGAATCTGCGGCCGACCACGGCAAAGCGAGATCAAGTTCAGACCGCCCCGCCATCGACTAGCATCTTCGCTACCTTGAGGTTGCGTATTGTTGGTGAAACCAACAATGGCAAGCATCCGCCGCATTAGTGCGATCGGGTGGTCCTCGTGTCAAAAATGATAGGTGTGTTGACCATTTCAGCGCCTTTGGGCATCAAACGACGGCTTTGTCGCCAGTAATCTCGCGCCCACCGCTTAAGCCGGCGGTGAGAAGTATGCAGCGAGGCTCCGCCGCCGACGCACATGGCCTCTGTAGCTTCAAACTCTTGGTCGCCGGATTCGCCGTCCTCTTCGTGATCGCCATCTTCGGGCTTTACATCACGGCCCGGGCGGCCTCTCCTGTTGCTTATCTCTGCCGCGACGGCCCGTCTGCCACACGCTTCTTGCCGGACCCTCAAGACTGCTCGGGCCCTTCTCCTTGTCCCGCCTCATACTCAGCCCTCGATTCTTGGCGAGGAGCTCAACCTGTCGGCAGTCCCGAGAGCATGGCCTTTGGTGCGATGGATCTTGCAAGATCGCTTGTCGGAGTTTCCTGGCTTCTCGAGCCGCCAAGGCCCGGCAGGCGACACATCCGCAACCTCCTTGCCGGGTCGTCGCCATGGTTTTCTTGGTGGAGCCGGCGTCGTCAGATCCCTCGACGGCAAGCACGACTTTTCCTTTGCGCTTCCTGTTGCGGCGCCGGCCTTTCTTCGCCGGGGCGGCAATATCCTCATCTGAGGAGTCGGTTTCCACGCTGGCATCTTCGCTGGGGTACGTCCTTCCCTCTTCAGCTCGGGCACATTTGTCAGCAAGAAAATAGAGTTCTGCTACATCTCTCACCTTGTTCATTGCTAGCTCTTCGCGCATCTTGCGATTACGCACGTTCTGATGGAACGCGCTGATGATGGCGGCAGGGTGAACATCAGGGATATTGTACTGCACCGATCGAACCTCTCAGATATACTTGCGGAGACTCTCGCCTGCCTTCGGGAATGACGTGCAGGTCGCTTGCTTGGCCATGGGCTTGGTGGCCTCCAAAGAAGGCGCCTACGAACTCATGGCACAACCGACCAGAGGAAATAGAGTCTACCGCAAGTGCTTCAACCATGACATGGCGTTGGGTTTAAGAGCCAACCGAAGTAATTCGCAAGCACCTTATCGCCGCCGCCCGCAGCTTGCATCGCGATGGTGTAGACGCCGAGGAACTCGGACGGTGGGTCTTGCCACTCGTACTTTTCGCCCACGCCGGGTTTAAAGGTGCGTGAGTGGGCCATCGAACTGCCGCAGCTCACGGGTAAGGCCGGACAGCCTACTCGTAAGGTAGGCCTCCGGATCCCTCGGTGCCGGTGGCTCACAGCAGCCCTCGCCGCTGTCTCGATTGGTGGCACGCTCGCGCGCCGGCGCCGATAGTGGTTCGAAGCGTCTTCATGTTCTCGCTCGAAGAACTTGGCGCTGGTCACAGTGGCCCGCGGGTCGGACGATGCTTACGGAGATCTCATCGCTGTAACGCCGCGACGGGCTGGCGCCCGCGTACCGGGCGAGGAGGAGGCGAGTGCACCGTGGTTGCGGTGCCGCCGCTCTCCCGCCATCGGTGCGTGGGACTCCGTCGGGCGGCCGACCGGGGCTCCACCGACTCGGTTCGCCTTTGTTGGCCACCGCAACAAGGCTTCGATAGTGGCTCTCCATTCGTCGAGTTTCCCTGTAGTGGGAGGGAAATCGAGGAGCAACTGTGCGTGCGCCAGGGCTTCTGCTGGCGTTGGTGGCAGCGAAACCTACACAGATCGCGACGCGCTTCGACTTCTGACCATGTCAGAAGGAGCTCTATCATGACCCCGCGGTCGCATGCCATCTTCACCAGCGCCTCAGCGAGCGGGCAGGTCTTCTAAATCCCGGGAGTGGTGCTCGGGGCTCTTTCTACGGCGACGCTCGGGGTCCTTGGCGTGATTACGCCGTTCGTCGCGCGCCGCTTGAGAAGAGCGCGCCGTCAGCGCCGGCGTGGGAGTCTTGGACGCCCTCGCGTCGCCTGCGAGTGGGGTGGCAGCGATCTTGGAAGGACCCGCGCCACCGCGGAGGGCCTGGCTCCGTCTTTTGATTTGGCGGCATGCGCCCGTTACGAGCGCCACGAACATCGCCGCCCCCAAACTTCGCTGCCGGGGCGGTGTTGGTGTTCGCGAATAGCGCCCGGTCCTTTCGCGACCGGTCCGCTGCTCGCCTGCCGGGGCGGATGTCCGCTTCCGACGGGCCAACCGCCACCGTCGTCTTCTTCTTGGGCGCCATGACGATGAAGAAGCGTCGAACTAACTGCTAGAGCCGATTCTCACAACTGCGGATTATGCGGATTATGCGGGCAGATATGTTCCTAGAGAAAATTCAGTTGAAAGATGATAGTAGCGATTATGCGGACTAAGTCCGTAAACTGAGGATTGTCCTCGTTGCTTGGAAGAAGGCTTATGTCCTTAATGCACCGCTTAGTGTGCTGAACCTCGAACATCGTCTGTGGATGTCGGTGCGGGGACGATACCTATGGGATCACAAGAATCCCTACTACGGTTGCGGGGCACGGGGGTCGTGAGAAGAGCGGATCAAACAGATAGCACACGGTCTCTTTATCCAGGTTCGGGCCGCGAGGATGCGTAAAACCCTACTCCTGCTTTGGTGGTTTGTTTATCCGGTGTTCTTGAACTAGCAATGGGGCGTGAGGAGCTCCAAAGCGAATCCTCCTCCCGGTCGCCTTGGGCCTCCTTTTATAGGGAAAGGGTTGCCACAAGGGCACACAGTGAGGTGGAAAGGGTACAAGGATACGAGTTTATCCTCGCATTACATGACAAGGCGCCATAAATTGCCTTTGCTTAGGTGTCCTTGCTTTATCGGGACGGGAGAGCCCAGTCTCGTCCGTCGCCGCCCCCTTCGTGTTGACACGCGCCTGCCAGCGGTGCCTGTGGTGCCATGTAGGCAGGCAGTAGCTGAGGTGGCGCAGCGGTGGGTCTCCACGAAGATCCGCTGTCGCCACGCAGTGCCTGCCCAACTGGTTGGGTCGGCAGCTGCATGCGACGGAGGTGAAGGTTTGATTACGTGGCCCGATGGTGGCCCCTCGGGTGTCCTTGGCAAGGGCCTCGCCGTAGCCCCGGCAAGGGTCTTGCTGGGGCCCCGGAAAGGGTCTTGCCGTGGCGCCTGCTGTCATCCCCGGCAAGGCTCTTGCCAGGGGCCTTGTGGTCCTCCTTGGCCGGAATCCCGCCAAGGGTCGTCGTCTTCTATAGTGTGTATCTGATTTTGAATGTCTTCACAAAGATCTGCATGCCACCACGGGGATGTCTCCCGAATCCTTGCCCCATGGGGCAGTGAACTCAAGGGTGATTCGCTCCGTAGGTGTGGGCGAGCCGCCTGCAAGGGCCTTGCCGGTTTGTTAGAACCGCCCCGCAAGGATCTTGCCGGGAGTCCGCTTGGTCCCCTTTGCTCTTTGTGGTCTTGGTCTTGGAGTCGTTCTGCTCCTTTCGAGCTTCGTCCTCACCTTGGCTCACCTCCCTTGCCTTGCTCGGTGCGGTGGTGCCATGCGGCTCGATCGCCTGCAGCATTAGTTATAGGGGTACAAAAGTGTACCCCTCTTTTTGTACACCGATAGTGGATGTTGCGAACATCTGACATACACGTTTTGATAACTATGTGATAGTTCAGTAATGTTAAATGGTTTAGAGTTAAGGCACCGAAGACGATTTCGAAACGTCGCGAAACATCTGTGATGTTTCAAGGGCTGAAATTGGGATTTCAGGCTCGTGCCCATGTCAAGAGGTATAAGACCTCCTACGAGCTTCTTGGCCTACAAACGAAGGGAGAAAAGCTCAATCATGTACTCAGATTGTCTGGGTACAACAACCACTTGAATCGAGTGGGGGTTAATCTTCCAGATGAGATAGTGATGTTTCTCCAAAGTCATTGCCACCAAGCTACTAGGGCTTCGTGGTGAGCTATAACATATCAGGTATAGATATGATGATCCTTGAAGTATTCGCGATGTTTGACGCCGCGAAAGTAGAAGTCAAGTAGGAGCATCAATTGTTGATGGTTAGTAAAACCACTAGTTTCAAGAAGGGTAAGGGCAAGAAGGGATACTTCATGAAACGGCAAAACAGTTGCTGCTCCAGTGAAAAAACAAGGTTGAACCCAAACTCGAGACTAAGTGCTTCTGTAATGAGAGGAACAGACACTAAAGCAGAACCACCCTAGATACTTGGTAGATAAGAAGGCACGCAAGGTCGACGGAAGTATATTGGATATACATTATGTTAATGTGTACTTTACTAGTACTCCTAGTAGCACCAGGGAATTAGATACCGGTTCGGTTGCTAAGTACTAGTAACTCGAAATAAAAGCTATGGAATAAAAGGAGACTAGCTAAAGGTGAGCTGACGATATGTGTTGGAAGTGTTTCCAAGGTTGATATGATCAAGCATTGCACGCTCCCTCTACCTTCGAGATTGGTGTTAAACCTAAATAATTGTTATTTGGTGTTTGCGTTGAGCATAGACATGATTGGATTATGTCTGTCGCAATACGGTTATTCATTTAAGGATAATAATGATTACTCTGTTTATTTGAATAATACCTTCAATGGTCTTGCACCTAAAATGAATGGTTTATTAAATCTCGATCGTAGTGATACACATGTTCATGCCAAAATATATAAGGTAGTAATGATAGTACCACTTACTTGTAGCACTGCCATGTAAGTCATATTGGTATAAAACGCATGAAGAAGCTCCATGTTGATGGATCTTTGGACTCACTCATTTTTGAAAAGTTTGAGACATGCGAACCATATCTACTGGTGTATACGCATGAAGAAACTCCATGCAGATGGACCGTTTGGACTCACTAGATTTTGAATCACTTGAGACATGCAAATCATACCACATGGGCAAGATGACTGAAAGCCTTGTTTTCAAAGAAATGGAAATGTAAAGCAACTTGTTGGAAGTAATACATTTTGATGTGTGCAGTCCAATGAGTGCTAAGGCACGCATGGATATCGTTATGTTCTTACTTCACGGATGATTTGAGTAGATACTGAGTATATTTACTTGATGAAACACAAGTCTGAATTATTGAATGGTTCAAGTAATTTTAGAGTGAAGTTGAAGATCATCGTGACAAGAGGATAAAATGTCTATGATATGATCATAGAGATGAGTATCTGAGTTACGAGCTTTGGCACACAATTAAGACATTGTGGAAATTGTTTCACAATTAATACCGCCTGGAACACCATAGTGTGATGGTGTGTCCGAACATCATAGTTGCACCCTATTGGATATGGTGCGTACCATGATGTCTCCTATCGAATTACCACTATCATTCATGGGTTCGGCATTAGAGACAACCGCACTCACTTTAATAGGGCACCACGTAATTCCGTTGAGACGACACCGTTTGAACTATGGTTTGGAGAAACCTAAGTTGTCGTTTCTTAAAAGTTTGGGGTTGCGACGCTTATGTGAAAAAGTTTCAGGTTGATAAGCTCGAACCCAAAGCGGATAAAATGTATCTTCATAGAACACCCAAAACAGTTGGGTATACCTCCTAATTCAGATCTGAAAGGAATAGGGATTTTTTCTTGAATCGGGTCCTTTCTCAAGGAAAAGTTTGTCTCGAAAGAATTGAGTGGGAGGATGATGGAGACTTGATGAGGTTATTGAACCATCACTTCAACCAGTGTGTAGCAGGGCACAAGAAGTTGTTCCTGTGGCGCCTACACCAATTGAAATAGAAGCTTATGATAGTGATCATGAAGTTTCGGATCAAGTCACTACAGTACCTCGTAGGGTGACAAGGATGCATACTACTTCAGAGTGGTACAGTAATCCTGTCTTGAAGGTCATGTTACTAGACAACAATGAACCTACGAGCTATGGAGAAGCGATGGTGGGCCCATATTCCGACAAATGGTCAGAAGCCATGAAATCCGAGATAGGATCCATGTATCAGAACAAAGCATGGACTTTGGTGGACTTTCCCGATGATCGGCAAGCCATTGAGATAAATGGATCTTTAAGAAGAAGACGGACGTAGACGGTAATGTCACCGTCTATGAAGCTCGACTTGTGGCGAAGAGCTTTTCACAAGTTCAAGGAGTTGACTACGATGAGATTTTCTCATCCGTAGCGATGCTTAAGTCCGTCGGAATCATGTTAGCATTAGCTGCATTTATGAAATTTGGCAGATGGATGTCAAAACGAGTTTCCTTACCAGTTTTCGTGAGGAAAGGTTGTATGTGATAAAACCAGAAGGTTTTGACAATCCTGAAAGACGCTAACAAGTATGCAAAGCTCCAACAATCCTTCTAAGGACTGGAGTAAGCATCTCGGAGTTGGAATGTACGCTTTGATGAGATGATCAAAGATTTTGGGTTTGTACAAAGTTTATGAGAAACTTGTATTTCCAAAGAAGTGAGTGGGAGCACTATAGAATTTCTGATGAGTATATATTGTTGACTATTGTTGATCAGAAATGATGTAGAGTTTCTAGAAAGCATATAGGGTTATTTGAAAAGTGTTTTTCAATAGAAAACCTGGATTAAGCTGCTTGAACATTGAGCATCAAGAACAATAAGGATAGATCAAAAACGCTTAATGGTACTTTCAAATGAGCACATACCTTGACATGATCTTGAAGGTGTTCAAGATGGATCAGTCAAAGAAGGAGTTCTTGCCTGAGTTGTAAGGTATGAAGTTAAGAGTTAAAAATCGACCACGGCAGAAGAGAGAGAAAGGACGAAGGTCGTCCCCTATGCTTCAGACGTAGGCTCTATAGTATGCTATGCTGTGTACCGCACCGGAGGTGTGCCTTGCCATGAGTCAGTCAGGGGGTACAAGAATGATCCAGGAACGGATCATTGGACAGCGGTCAAAATTATCCTTAGAGGAATAAGGAAATGTTTCTCGATTATGGAGGTGATAAAGAGTTCGGCGTAAAGGGTTACGTCGATGCAAGCTTTAACACCTATTCGAGTGACTCTGAGTAGAAAACCGGATACGTATAGTGGAGCGACCATTTGGAATAGCTCCAAATGGAGCATGGAAGCAACATTTACAATATGACCTACAGATTTGGAAATACATACGGATCTGAATGTTGTAGACCCGTTGACTAAAACCTCTCTCACAAGCAAAACATGATCAAACCCCAGAACTCATTGAGACTTAATCACATGGTGATGTGAACTAGTTTAGTGACACTAGTAAACTCTTTGGATGTTGGTCACACGGCGATGTGACCTATCAGTGTTAATCACATGGCCATGTGAACTAGATTATTGACTCTAGTGCAGGTGGGAGACTGTTGGAAATATGCCCTAGAGGCAATAACAAATTAGTTATTATTATTATATTTCCTTGTTCATGATAATCGTTTATTATCCATGCTATAATTGTATTGATAGGAAACTCAGATACATGTGTGGGTACATAGACAAACACCATGTCCCTAGTAAGCCTCTAATTGACTAGCTCGTTGGTCAATAGATGGTTACGGTTTCCTGACAATGGACATTGGATGTCATTGATAACGGGATCACATCATTAGGAGAATGATGTGATGGACAAGACCCAATCCAAAGCCTAGTACAAAGATCGTGTAGTTCGTATGCTAAAGCTTTTCTAATGTCAAGTATCATTTCCATAGACCATGAGATTGTGCAACTCCCGGATACCGTAGGAATACTTTGGGTGTACCAAACGTCACAACGAATCGGGTGGCTATAAAGGTGCACTACGGGTATCTCCGAAAGTGTCTGCTGGGTTGGCACGAATCGAGACTGGATTTGTCACTCCGTGACGGAGAGGTATCTCTGGGCCCACTCGGTAGGACATCATCATAATGTGCACAATGTGACCAAGGGGTTGATCAGGGATGATGTGCTACGGAACGAGTAAAGAGACTTGCCGTAACGAGATTGAACAAGGTATCGGGATACCGACGATCGAATCTCGGCAAGTACTATACCGTAGACAAAGGAATTGCATACGGGATTGCTTGAATCCTTGACATCGTGGTTCATCCGATGAGATCATCGTGGAACATGTGGAGCCAACATGGGTATCCAGATCCCGCTGTTGGTTATTGACCGAGAACGCCTCGGTCATGTCTGCATGGTTCCCGAACCCGTAGGGTTTACACACTTAAGGTTCAGTGATGTAATAGTTGCTATGGGAAATAGTATGTGGTTACCGAAGGTTGTTCGGAGTCCCGGATGAGATCCCGGACATGTCGAGGAGCTCCGGAATGGTCCGGAGGTGAAGATCGGTATATTGGACGAAGGGTATTCGAGTCCGAAATTGTTCCGGGGTACCTGTGATGACCAGCGTGTCCGAAAGGGGTTTGGAGGCCCCGCAAGCTTTGGGGGCCTTATGGGCCAAGGGAGAGGGCACATCAGCCCACTAAGGGGCTGAGCGCCCTCCCACCCCATCTCACATAACTGGAGAGGTGGGGCGCCACCCTAGGGCAGCCACCCTCCCGGCTTGGGGGTGAGTTTCCTAGGGGTGGGGCGCCAAACCCATCTATGGTTTCCCCTATGGCCGCCGCCTCCCTAGGGAACCCTAGGGCGCCTCCTCCTCCCTTCCCCTATATATAGTGAGAGAGAGAGAGGGCAGCCACACCTTCCTGGCGCAGCCCTCTCCTCCTCCACCTCCTCCTCCGTAGTGCTTGGCGAAGCCCTGCCGGAGAACCACGAGCTCCATCACCACCATGCCGTCGTGCTGTCGGAGTTCTCCCTCAACTTCTCCTCTCCCCTTGTTGGATCAAGAAGGAGGAGACGTCCCCGGGTTGTACGTGTGTTGAACGCGGAGGCACCGTTGTTCGGTGCTTAGATCAGAATCAACCGCGATCTGAATCGCTGCGAGTACGACTCATTCATCCGCGTTCTTGTAACGCTTCCGCTTAGCGATCTTCAAGGGTACGAAGATGCTCATCCTCTCCCTCTCTTGCTGCTAGAATCTCCATAGAATGATCTTGATGATGCGTAGAAAATTTTGAATTTCTGCTACGTTCCCCAACAGGAACATGAGCCGGTGATGAAATTTAAGTCGGACGATGACACCAAGATGGTTGATTTTGTTCTAGGTGACTCATCTAAGCAATTCAGTATCAGTGCCAATCTGGATACCAAATAGGAAAGCGCGCTCATCGAGTTCATCCGTGAGAACTAGGACATCTTTGCATGGAAACCTTCTGACATGCCGGGTGTACCGAGAGAACTCGCTGAGCACACTCTCAATATTGATCCAAAGTTTAAGCCGGTCAGGCAGTTTCTTCAGCGGTTTAACGAGGAGAGACGTAAAGCTATCGGTGAGGAAGTGGCCCGACTCTTGGCGGCCGAGTTTATTGTTGAATTTTTTCACCCGGAGTGGTTGGCTAACCCGGTGCTTGTACTAAAAAAGAACGGCACCTGGTGTATGTGTGTGGATTACACGGACTTAAACAAGGCTTGTCCGGCTGATCCTTTCGCTCTCCCCCGTATTGATCGCATCATTGATGCTACGGCGGGTTGTGAGCGTTTGAGTTTCTTGGATGCTTATTCTGGTTATCATGAGATCAAGATGGCAGTTAAGGACCAGGAGAAGACGGCTTTCATTACTCTGTTTGGAGCCTTCTGTTATGTGTCTATGCCTTTTGGGCTTAAAAGTGCCCAGGCGACTTATCAACGATGTGTGCAGAACTGTCTCCATAATCAGATTGGGCGTAATGTTCATGCTTATGTGGATGATATTGTGGTGAAATCCAGAGAGAAGGAGACCTTGATAGATTACCTGAAGGAAACCTTTGATAATCTCCGGGTCTACAAAATGATGCTTAACCCGGCCAAGTGTGTATTTGGCGTGCCACCAGGCAAACTTTTGGGTTTTCTGGTTTCTAACAGGGGCATTGAGGCTAACCCGGAGAAGATCAAGGCAATCACCTCTTTGGCTAAGCCGGCGTGCGTCAATGATGTTCATCGACTGGTGGGTCGTATCGCTGCTTTAAGCCGGTTCATAAGCCGGTTAGGTGAGAAGGCTATACCGTTGTATCGGATGATGAAGAAGACAGACAACTTTGTCTAGAGTGATGCCACTAACGCTGCCTTTGAAGATTTAAAGAGACATTTATCTGAGTCGCCGGTCCTTGCTGCTCCTATTGACAAGGAACTCTTGTTACTGTATGTAGCTGCTAACTCACGTGCTGTCAGTGTTGCAATTGTGTCGGAGCGCAAGGAGGCTGGCAAGGACAATATGGTTCAACGGTCGGTTTACTACATCAGTGAGGTGCTTATTGAGTCTAAGCAAAGATATCCACATTGGCAGAAGCTCGTTTACGGGGTGTTCATGGCGAGCCGGAAGCTTAAGCAATACTTCCAGGGTCACCCCATTACTGTGGTAAGTTCTACTCCTTTGGGAGACATCATTCATAATAGAGAAGCCACAGGAAGAGTCGCTAAGTGGGCCATTGAGCTTGGGCCTCATGGCTTAAGGTATATGCCACGTACTGCTATTAAGTCTCGGGCATTGGTGGACTTGATCAACAATTGGACAGAGCTGCAGACGCCTGAAGAAAAGCCGGACAACACATACTGGACTATTCACTTTGATGGGTCCAGGCAATTGGAGGGCTCGGGGGCTGGAGTTGTTTTAGCTTCCCATCGAGTCGACAAATTTTGTTATGTGCTCCGGTTGATGTTTCCCTGTACTAACAATGCAGCTGAGTATGATGCCTTGCTCCATGGTCTTCGGATGGCTAAGGAGATGAACTTAAGCCGGGTAAGGTGCTTTGGCGACTCAGATTTAGTGGCTCAACAGGTGTCAGGCAAGTGGGATTCTAAGGATCCTCTTATGGCGGCTTATCACCGTGAAGTTGATGCTATCGCTGGACACTTCAAAGGTTATCAAGTGGAGCACATTGATCGAAGAAAGAATGAGGCGGCTGATGCTTTAAGCCGGCTGGGATCTAAGCGTAAGCCGGTGCCACCTAACACTTTCTTGGATATTCTGAATAACCCTTCTGTTAAGTTACCCACAAAGGAAGACTTAGCTATGCCAGACCCAGAAGCGCAATTGGTGGCGGCTCTTCACGTCATCCCATATTGGACAGTGCCATATTTGGCTTACATGACCCGGGGCGAGTTGCGTGGGGACGAGACCTTGGCTAGACAAATCGTCCGGCGGTCTAAGTCAATCACAACTGTTCATGGTGAGTTGCATCATCGCAGTGTTACTGGGGCGTTTCTACGTTGTGTGTTGCCTGAGGAAGGTCAAGAAATCCTTCGTGAGATCCATGAAGGCGATTGTGGTCATCATGCCGGCTCAAAATCTCTTGTGGACAAAGCTTTCCATCATGGTTTTTATTGGCTGACGGCTCATGCTGATGCGGAGGATCTGGTGAGTAAAATGTGATGGTTGTCAAAAATTCTCATGAAGAGCTCATGTGCCGGCTCAAGAATTGAGGATGATTCCAATCACTTGGCCGTTTGCAGTCTGGGGGCTTGACTGTAACGCCCGGATAATTAAGCTACAGTGATCCTTAGTTAATGATGCCATGTCATCACTGTTACTATTGCTAATCTCGCTTAGGTTCAAACCGATACAAATTAAAATTTTAAAAAATAATTAATTAATTAGTTAATCAATTAATTAACTTAATTAAAGTTTGCTTAATTAAGTTAACATGTTAATTAACTATCTAATATGTAATTAGTTAGATATGTCTATGACAGGGGGGTCCCACCCCTGTTGACCTATCAAACGTTGATCGTCAATCGGTCCCCTGCCCAATTGTCACCCATCGGGTACACTCTTGTGTACACTGTGCTGGGTGCGCCTAGCTTTTTAGCATTTATTTTCGTATTTAAATTAATTTCAGAATATTAATAAAACTTTGAAAATTAATAGAAATTAAACCATAGCTCGGATTAAAAAAATTTCTACATGAAAGTTGCTCAGAATTTTGAGACGAATCTGGACACGTGGTCCGTTCATCCGCCACACGTCCCTAGCATAGCAAACATGGAACTTTTCCCTTCCATTTCATCTGTCCGAAAATGCTAAACCTGGGGAAACATTCCCGGATGTTATCCCCCTTCGCCGGTAACGTGTAGCACTGCATTAGAACACGTCTAGCTCTGATGTTGTCCTGTTATGCTCTTGCTTGCTTTGTATTTACTGTTTCTCCCCCCTCTTCTCTCCGGTAGACCCCGAGACTGCCGCTGATGCCGCTGTGATCAACTACGTCGACGACGACCCCTTCTTCTTGTCTGAGCAACCAGGTGGGCCCGGAGAACACCCGTGCAATGTGACGGTGACGGCTGGCTGTTTAGCGGTATCACCCGGGGAGGGGTGATAGCTCCGGACTTGTCCCGACAGCCGTCACTACTTTAATTGTTAATGCACTAACAGGTTTGGGTATTTGTTCTGAATTGGCCTCTGGCCTTTACGCACTAACCACCACGCGAGAATAGTTATGGGCCTCGACGTCGTGGTATCACCAAGCTTTGTCGACGTCGATTCAAAGATTGCGGCACGGCCGGTCGGCACCCCAGTGGAGGTGGCTCAGACGCTCGCGGCGCAACGATCCGGAGTGCAACGGGTGATGGGCCCAGACCCCGGAGTGCTTAGGATGTAGACCGGCGGGGACCTCTCTTCTGAGCCTAGGTGGGGCTACAACGTGTTGATCTTCCGAGGCCGGGCGTTGACCCAGAAAAGTGTGTCCGGCCAGAGTGATCGAGCGTGTTGGAAAACGTGGTGCACCCCTGCAGGGAAGATATATATTCGAATACCGTGTCCATGGTAATGGACGTTCAGACTTGTATCCTGATCTTATACAACTAGAAATGGATACTTGATATGTGATGGATATGTGGCTCCGAGATTGCTTTCTCACAGGGAGTCGAGGAAGGATCTCTGGGCATTAATGCTACAACATGATTGTTAATTAAACTGCTATTCTTTACTCTTCTACATGCTGCAAGATGCTTGGAGCTGCTTGAAGATGCTAGTCTTCGATAGGCTAGGCCTTCCCCTCTATTCTGGCATTCTGCAGTTCAGTCCACAGATACAGCCTTTCCATTTGATACCAATGCATACTTAGTATAGATCTGATTCTTGCGAGTACTTTGGATGAGTACTATCGGTTGCTTTACTCCCCCTTTTCCCTCTTCCTTCTCCTTTCCGGTTGATGCAACCAGATGGTGGCCCCCAGGAGTTAGATACCACCCCCGCCGACTACGACTACTACCCCGAGTGTGCCTACTACTACGTGGAGCCCGCCGACGAACAGGAGTAGTTAGGAGGTCCCAGGCAGGAGGCCTTGCCTCTTCGATCGTTGTTGTTTTTGTGCTTGCCTTCTTAAGGCATCCTTGTCTAACTTATGTCTGTACTCAGATATTGTTGCTTCCGCTGAATCTCTTGTGTATCGAGTTATGTATTCGAGCCCTCGAGGCCCCTGGCTTGTAATATAAAGCTTGTATTATTTCTAGTTGTGTCTAGAGTTGTGTTGTGATATCTTCCTGTGAGTCCCTGATCTTGATCGTACACATTTGCGTGTATGATTAGTGTACGGTCGAGTCGGGGGCGTCACATTGACTTGGTTGGGCCTTTCAAAAGGTCCAAGGATAAAAAGACACACCTCCTGGTGGCGGTTGATAAATTCACGAAGTGGGTTGAGGCAGAGTCGGTCAGTAAGTGTGATGCAGCCACAGCGGTTCAATTCATGAAAAAGGTGATCTTTCGTTTTGGTTTTCCACACAACATCATAACTGACAATGGTACTAATCTGTCCAAAGGTGCCATGGAAGAGTTCTGTCAACGTGAGCATATCCGGCTCGATGTTTCATCAGTAGCTCATCCTTAATCCAATGGTCAAGCTGAAAGAGCTAATCAGGAAATCTTGAAGGGCATTAGGCCCCGCTTATGGTCCCTTTATAGTGGACGCCGGGTTGTTGGGTGGAGGATTTGCCTTCTGTGATATGGAGCATCAATACTACACCTAACAGCTCTACGGGTTATACGCCTTTCTTCATGGTTTATGGAGCAGAGGCGGTTCTGCCAAGTGACATCCGTCATGACTCGCCCCGTGTGGCGGCTTATGTTGAAGCTAATAACGAACAAGCCCGTCATGATGCTCTTGACCTGTTTGATGAGTAGCGTGACTTAGCAGCAGCACACTCAGCGATTTACCAACAAGACCTGCGTCGTTATCACAGCCGCCGGTTAAGTCCAGAACCTTTCAAGAAGGTGACCTAGTGCTCCGGCTCATCCAAGATCAGTCTGATGGGCACAAGTTATCCCCACCTTGGGAAGGGCCCTTCGTGGTCAGTAAGAATTTGCACAACGGGTCATTTCACATCATTGATGTTCGAGAGCGCAAAAACTCACGTAAGTCGGAGGAGGAGACCCGCCGACCGTGGAATATCGCTCATCTTCGGCCTTACTACAATTGAGCCGCCGGCTCCCATGATGTACATATTTCGACGATGTATCCATTATGATAAGTAATAAAGCAGGACCTCTATCCTTTTCATCCTCAAAAGTTTATATGTCTTCATTATTATATCTTTAAAACGACTAACAGGGAGTTGATCATATTTGAATCAGGCTCTCCTTTTGGTTCGGCTCATGATCGTATTCGAATCTAGCCGTTAAATATCATGATCACTAGGGGCTTCCTATTCAAACATAGGTCGTATTCGAACCAAAGAGAACATAGCTGTCGGTACCCTCTTGATTGGCAACGCCAAAGCCACTGGGGGCTATATGATCGTATTCGAATCTTAGCTTAACCCCTTTGGAACGGTTTACTGATCGTATTCGAATCAGAAGCCTCAAATTTTTGCCTGTTCCTTATAAGTCTTTGCAATCACAATTTTTCGACTTTGTCTTGAGATTTTTACTGATCATATTCGGAAGCATCTAGTGGGTGGCTTATTCCATCTGGCTTAACCTTGATCAATAAGTTGTCAGTACATAACAAACATTATATGTGCTGGCTTTTACAGAATTGGGTTATCACCCTCACTGTACGGGTCATATAAACCGGCGGTATCATCCAAAGGATCATGGGTATGATATCATCAGTTGTATTTCAAGGTTATAATTGATAACAGCCCTATTCATCTATGATTCTTTTTGGGTTCTATATAAGTTATATGACCCGCCTTGCGGTAAGTCGCCAAGGGTCTTGTGATTTATTTTTGTATGCAGGACAGTTGAATCAAAATCTCTTAAGCATAAGGAAACAGATGTTAAGCATACAACGGAGGAATATCAGACGGCGGCTTAACAGTATTGAGCACCAAACGCGTGTGCGAAGGCACGACAAAACCAAGTTATGACTACCCTATTACACGACTCCCCGAGTCCAAATAGTTAACATTGTTTTATCAGCAAGACACAAATATGAGCTGGCCGACGGATCAGTTGTTTTGTTGACCTGAAGCTTCCAGATAATCCTATTACGCTTATCCGTCTTGTTCCCTGTCCTGGAAGGTTGATGATGACCATTCAATGCCACTCAAAGCTTCAAATTCAGCTTCATCATCAATTAATCCGGTCGGGTCAACTTCAGAGGCGAAGGTATGCTTACGGATGGGAGGGATCAGGCTGATCACTTCATAGTGCGGCGTTGGAATCCTCTGGTTCTCTGCATCATAACCCGCATGGTACTTGGTCAGATCCGTGTCAGCGGCAATCAGGGTGGCCACAAGGCGTATTTCTTTCACACAAGTGGTGAAATCTTTCTGTTGAAATGGTGTGCCATCCTCCTTTAGGCTTGGGTATCCGATGGCGATGTCGGCCGGGTCTAGCTCCGGTAGCCACGCCTTGGCCCGGCTTAATGCGGCTACGGCTCCGGCTCTCCCAGAAGATCACCTTAGTTCATTAAACCGCTGAGGTAGCACAGCAAGCCGCTTTAATACATCTGACAGGAGGGTGGTAACTTCATTCGACAGAGCCACTGCGGCTAAGGCACTCTGAGACCCGGTGTAGAGTTGCTCCACCAGCGTATAAACTGCCTTCAGCTTTATCAGCATGCTCTGGTTAAGATTTGAGCTCCTGGGGCCTGCATTACAATATCAGGTGAGTTGGTGACAATTGATGTGCTTATTAAAAAGATTCACATATGTCTAACACTTGCAGAGTGACTTACCAAAGATTGCTGAGGTCATCTGAGATATATGGCATTTTAAACCGGATAATTCGGCGGTCGCTTCTGCAAGAGCCACCTCTGCCTTCTCAGCCCGGTTGATCAAGACCATCTTTTCATCAGCCCAGGCCTTCTTCTTCGCTTCAAAGTCTTTTTTCAGTTTTTCTTGTTCAGATACACTGAATTCAAATTTGGAGTTGGCTTTTTGGGTTTCAATCTCCTGTGCTCCCAAGCGGTTCTGCAAGTCAGATATTTCCGATTCAAATTGACTAATGGTGGCATGTACAAATGCTGGGTTACAATCAGGATTATCATAATACAACATTAAGTCCCAAGCACCTTGCAAGCAAAGATATTTGGCACTTGGAGGCTAATGTATGTTGAAGAACTCTATTTACAGTGGCGGTTCATGCAAGTAAGTCCCAAGCACTTTGCAGGCAAAGGTACTTGGCACTTGGGGGCTAATGCATATTGCTGTTCCAAGTACTTTTTGATTAAAACATGATAAGGACCGGTTCAAACATGCTGCTTAAGCCGGCCCTTGGGGGCTACAGGATAAGCCGGAGTTTTACGTATATTGCTAAGCTGGTTTTTAAGTCTACATCATATTCCATCATAAGCAATAGACTTGGGGGCTGGTATGGTAAGAATAATACAGAACAAGGGTTATACCTCAGATTTTTGGTGTATCAGCTTCACCATGTCAATTTCCACGTCACGTCTGTTGTGCACTTGGTTTATATAACCAGAAACGATTTCTCCAATACTCAGGTGAGTATAATCAGTGACATCCAGCTCAGCCCTGCGGCGTTCCAAAAGTTCTTCCTTGGCGGAGCACTTGGCCAGCACGGTTGGTCTTCCCGGCTCAACAAAGCCGGTCTTGATGATTTCAACATCGGGATCATCTGTCTTGGCCGGGTTAGAGGTCTCTGGGTTTTCAGAACAATCAATGGCATGCTCGACAGGTGGATCAGCGGCAGGTGTTGGTATATCGTGGGCTGGTTCAGGCGGCGGTTCATGAGTGGAGGTGTCAGGAGAAACCGTTCCGAGCTCTAGTTCATTTAAGATCGGCTCGTCGGCCGGCTTGTTCTTCTTCGCCTTCTTGCTGGGTTTTGCTTGGCCACTGCATAAGATCAAAAGGTCAGTACAAGTGTAATAAATTGAAAATGAATACATGATAAGCAGGTTATCATTACACTGGAGCGGTTTTAAAAGCCGGCATATTGGACTGCATTGATTCGCCGGAAGAAGGTGAAGTTTCCTGATAATTTGAGTCAGAAGAATTGAGTGGCTGACGAGTGAGACCCGCCAAAGGATAAAAGGGATATACATCGGAGGTGACCTCGTTCCGACGCTTTCTTGGTGTATTGCGAAGGAGAGTTCATCTTTGTTGGTCCGGGTCTGCCTCCGGCTCTCATACATCTGTTGCTTCAAAAGAAATTGAGGATCTTGGTAAGCTAAAGGATGTGAAAATCTTACTTTCCGTGTTATTCTTCGGACTTTCTGTCTTGGCAAAGGCTCGGAGTTGGAGGAAATAATAGTTACCTCTTCAACCATTGTGTGATTCGCTCCAGTATCCTCCTGATGATAATTAGAGTCAATAAGATAGTTAAAAAAGGAGCCTAGAGAATCAATAGCTAGCTCTGAATCAGAGGTGTCCTCTAGTCGAAGCATGTCTGAGGTGCTGGGTTTATTTCCTTTCTTCTTGGCAGCAGCTCTCCTGGCGGTTTTCTTGACTTTTCTGGCCTTCTTTGCAGCCTCATGATCATAGTTGGCTTTCCAAAACTCGTCAGTGGCCTGTGAATTTCAACAAGAGTTTTTAGTAAAGGTAAAACCTCAAAGGTGAGAATATAAAATAAAAATGTTTAAGTTACTAGCTTACCACTGGAGCCGGGTTAGCTTTACAGAAAGGGCTCAAACCTACTTTGCCACAGTCTGCCAGGCTCTCATTCAGGAGTGATTTTGTCCTATCATCAATGACGTCATCAGGTAAATCATCAGGGTTGTGCCGCAAAGGATCATTCTTCTGGCCTGTGTAGTCGCACATCAAACCAGGGTGGCGGCTCAATGGAATAACCCGCGAGGCAAGTCAAACCCGGACCAAATCAATACCATTCAAACAATTCCCCAGAAGTGCTTTGATTTTGCTCATGGTAGGGGCAAGTTTCTGGCGTTCAGCAGCTGACAGCTTATCTGGTAAAGGATGAGTAGACTCGAGGCACAGGGCGCGAAAGCCGGGCAGAGGGTTTTCACCAGCGGGAGAAGTATCTTGACAATAGAACAATGTCTGGTTCCAGTCTTTGGGGTAACTTGGTGTTTCGGCATATGGAAAAATGCAGTCTCTTCTTCGCTGGATTGAAATACCACCAAGCTCCAAGCTAGGCCCATTGGCACGTTCATTCTGGCGGTTCAAATAAAATAATTCCCTGAAGAGCAGCAAGTTGGGTTCCTCTCCAAGGTACACTTCACAGAACACTTGGAAATTGCAGATATTTGACACGGAATTGGGCCCGATGTCTTGAGGTCGGAGGTCAAAAAAGTGCAAAACGTCTCTGAAAAACTTTGAGCCGGGTGGAGAGAAGCCCGGTTCATGTGATCAGTAAAGACGATGACTTCCCCTCTTTGGGTTGAGGATTTTCCTCTGTTGGATCAGGAGCACGATAAGACATGACTTCCTTCTTTGGCAGGTAGCCAGTCTTCACAAAATCAGCAAGGGTGCTTTCTGTGACAATGGATTTGACCCAGTTGCATGTAACGGGTGATTTGGGTGCTTTTGGCGGCATTGTGGAGATGAAAGCCTAAGACAGAGCAAAATTACCGGTTTAAGTTTAAACCGGAGGAAATATTTCAATACATATTTAAGATGGCGGCTTACAAAGGGGCCTAATGATATATGGCTAATTATGACAGATTATTTAAGCCGCCATGAGAAGTTAAGTTATTTAAGCCGCCGGGCATGGTTGAAGTTATTTATTGAGCATCTCAAATTAAAGCCGGTGGTGTGAGCCGCCATGGCTAAGTGGATCTATCAAGATACAGGCATCGATTAAGTGTACAAAAACAGGTTTCACAAGTCGCAGCTATTAATTTGGATCAAATGGCTGTTCAGAAAATAAAATATTCTAGACCTAAAAATCTAGTGCAGATGAGATCGTGTTCTGATGAGGCCTCTGAACTAGAAAAAGGGATCTACTAGTGTCTGAAATGGATGTGAAACAACTACCGCGTAAGTTTAGTACTTCTTTTAGATCAAAAGAGGATGCAATGAAGAAACCATGAAGAATCCGTGATGAACAGCGAAGAACACGGAGGAACTCGCAAACCCTAATGCGGATCTGAGGTGCGGCAAGACAAAGACTTACAGCTGCAGATCTACTGCGGAGGGTGGCGGCCGTTCTCTGGACTGATTCAGGTTGATGCAGCGGCCGAGATAGATGAAGACGAGGTGCTCGGCGGCGGCGGCGGAGCTCGAGCAGCAGTGGAGTCGCGAGAGGAAGAACACGGTGAAAAGGGGGAGAATGAATAAATACATGGTCGTGCCTATTTATAAGGGAAGACTGACAGAGTGGGCGCGAGAAACAAGGAGGCCGAAACATAGTTATCCAGCTACTCAGACGCCTCGATTCTCGGAATGATCATTAAAGATAAGGATCCGTTGGGATATGATTGAATAAAAAATGAATTAAATGGAAGATGACGCCACGGCGGGTTACCATGAATCCAGAAGATGACGTCATGGCAGGTTATAAATTCTCGCACAGGTGGAAGACAGAAGACTTTTTCGTAAGTGTTGAAGATTGACATGAACCGGTTCAAATCAATCTGGGGCCTAATGTTGGGAATATAACTATTAGCGTAACCCACCCAGGAGGGGTTGGGTTACGCCTATGACGAGTCATCATATGAAGCCCAATATCAAGCTTGAAGATGGCGGTCCAGTTAAGGGCCCAAAGCCCAAAGGCGACTTAAGGCCCATACTGATAAACCGCCATAATGGCATGGCTTGTATTGTAAGGCAATATCAATTGGTCACCGAGCCGGACACTGTTTATGAACCGGCCGGGACTCTATGAGCCGCTGGGCATCGACCTCTGTATATAAAGGGATGACCCGGCGGCGGTTCAGGGCAAGTAACATCAAATCGAGAGCCAGGCATAGCGGATTCGCTCCTTGGTCATCGAAACCCTAGTAATTCCACCTCAACTGGATTAGGCTTATACCTTCACCGTAAGGGGCCGAACCAGTATAATCCTCGTGTCCTTTGTCCCGTTTTAACCCCTTTAAGCTTCCTAGTTGCAATGACTCCACGACTAAGTCCTTTCACGAGGACAACTGTCGTGACAATTCCACGACACCCTCCCTCACGGAGTCGGGCAAAACTTGTTGTAGTAGACAGTTGGGAAGTCATCTTACTAAGGCCCCACGGGACGAATGCATCAGAATAGCAACCGCCGCCTATGAATATAAGTATAGATCGAAAGGATCCAACCTATAGACACACCAACGAAGACGAACAAGGATTTGATCCACAGGAGACCAGCATCGACTAATCGCGAGATCCGGCAAAGACATGACCTCTGTGGTCCACACGCCCACCAACGATACTAGACACATCACTGGATCAGGGGCTAGGCGAGGAGAACATGATTTCATCTTCACAGAGTCACCACTGTCCCTTCTTCGTGAGCAGGACACAAACCCTAAACGAACTCACATAAACACCTAAAACGGATCAAGATCCCTCCCGCCGACAAGGGCCGGGGTCCACTGCACCTTCATGGCCCTAGGGCCGCCGGAGACGAGGCGGTCCGGTGGCGGCGCTGGTGGGATGCGGAGGAATCCTAAGTTTTTTCTTGCAGAGGAGGCGGAGGCTACGTCTCGTTAGTATTGGCCTAAGGGAACTTATATGCCTAATCTAGTTATCACCACATTAGGATGAAAGAATCTGATAAAATAAATACATCGTTCCGCGCCCTGTTTGGGGCTTTTTGCTATATCACTATGCCGTTTGGATTGAGAAGCTCACCCTATGTGGTTATCTCTTTTCTTTGCTCAACTTCTGCAGTTGCCACTCTGTTGTGTAAGAGAAAAAACTACTACTATTTTTCTCTTAATCAATAAAAATTTATGAAATCAAAATATGTCTGGGATTTCAATAATGTTCGTCAATTTAAAATATATTCATATTTTTTTTAAAACAACTTATAAAATTTTCATATATTTTTTAAAAAATATGCAAAGAGCAGAACAAGATATTTAAAAACCCAAACAAAGCCTAAGTAAAAACGGCACAAAAAAACAAACAACCAAAGGATCATAGAAGCTTTCCTAAACCGGCTAAAGGGAGCCTGAGCCGGCCCACTGAAGCAGCTGAACTGTTGGAGGGGTGTACGAGTCGGCCAACCCTATACGCCACCCGTTAGCGAGTGAAGCATTTTGGAGGCTGGGCTACCTGGAGCCCTTTATCTCGTCCATCCAACATGGCATTGTGATCTTTGCCTACTTTTTTTTTGCGGTGGTGTATAGGATCATCACGATTTGAACCCTGGTTGGCTGGGGATACCACATTCCCTCTAATCACCCAATCACGGGTTGGTTCGCGTGTGCCTACTTTTTTTAACTTGTAATATACGCTGGTTGTTGAGGTCAAATACGTCGATGCCATACACTGATGTGCCTGAACTGTAGGGTAGTCGTTCTGTCCGAGGATTGCGGGCGACTTTGAATTTGCCTCGTGTGGCGGCAGCTCTTGGCCGATAAAATCTACGGACACATGATGTGAAAACCTGAAAATTTCAGATTTTTGTGCTATAGACAGTAACAAAAAATGTACATTGTATATGTAAGAAAAATTATCACCATGCCTTAAAAATGTCCATCACGTATTAAAAATGCCCGTTGTGTTTTTCAAAAGTTCGTCATGTGCACGCCTCGAACTAAATTGTTCTTAGTGTGTATTTTAGAAATATTCATCGTGTATTAAAAATTCCCATTGTGTTTTTCAAAAGTTCATCATGTGCACGTCACGAACTAAACTGTTCTTAGTGTGTAGTATTTTAGAAATATTATTCATGTATTAAAAATGCACGTTATGTTTTTCAAAAGTTCATCGTGTGCACATCGCAAACTCAACTGTTCTTAGTGTGTATTTTAGAAATATTCATCGTGTATCTTAAAACGGTCATCGTGTTTCAGAAAAATGGTGACTGTATCTTCAAAAAGGTTCTTCGTACTTTAAATATG
Organism: Aegilops longissima; assembly: GCA_021605205.1. Lineage (NCBI taxonomy): Eukaryota > Viridiplantae > Streptophyta > Magnoliopsida > Poales > Poaceae > Aegilops > Aegilops longissima. The sequence continues at coordinate 599,478,679 of CM038682.1, read as the reverse complement.
TTCATCATGGTTTAAAAAAACGTTCAACATGTATTTTTATTAAATGGTTATCATGTTTTTCAAAATCTTCATCATGTAATAAAAAAAAGGTCGGAGCGCCGTCGAGTCGTCGCCGACACTGTACATCCGCCAGAGTGCCACATGACCTTCGTCGGACCACCGGAATAGCGGCCGGAGTACTGTCACGTGATCACCTCAAATGTTCCTCAGTATGTCAAATTGATCATTGGGGGAGATTTGTTGGGGAACTGCTGGAGCGTCCATCCCCCAAAACCATAAAAATGTTAGTGAGTAGCCCCGATAAGTGATTATTGGGGGACCTTTTTTGAAACATCTCAAATTTTCAATTTGGAATGTTATACATAGGTCATCATATGCATATCATATTTTATTTGCATTTCATTTGTGATCCCAGGAATTCTAAGCAACTCAAGGACTCACGGAGAGAGTTGGGGATTTCATTCATTTTCATATTTGAATTCTTCTCAAATATTGAAAAGAGGATCACTTTGGTTTTAATTAAAAATTTTCTCTCCGAAATATTTCATTATAAAAATAAAAGAGAGAAGATAATATGGCTTCTCCAAAATAAAAGAAGTATTGGACGAAAATGTTAAAATCAAATAAATAATTTTATTTGGATTTTTATGGCTATTTTATTTGAATTAGAAAAAAACATGCATTTTTCAAAATTGCATTTTTAGGCCAAGAAAATGTTCACTATGTTCTAAATATTTTATTTAGACGGTGAAAATTGTTTTTGGCATTTTTACAAATTTTGTATATTTCTTTAGGATTTTTCCTTCGATAAATTTTATTTAAAAAAATCTTCGGATCGACTGGGCCGAAGCCCAGCCGGCCCAGCGCCCGGTCGCCCCCGACCCCGAGCCGGTCTCCCGCTCCCGCACGCGACGCCACCACCGTGGCCGCCTCGGAGTCCGCCGCTGCCCTGCCGCCTCCCGCAAGCACCCCCACGACCCCTTTATAAGCCGTCTCACCCTAGATTTGTTTTTTTATCGGTTCGGTTCATTTTTTTGTTTCGCTATTTAGCGAGCGTCCGCTCGTTAGTTCGTTTATAACGAACGCGTTCGTTCGTTCGTCTCTTTTAACGAATGTTCGCGCCGTAGTCTTTTCTTTTTATTTTATTTTTCGGCCAGAGACCTATCTGTGATTATTTTTATCGCAGATTAGCCCCTGATCTTCAAACCCTCGCAACTTTTTAACCGCTCATCCAAATCCAGTGAAACCGACGCCAAAATCTTCGTCTTGAGCCCCTCTTTCTGGTTAATCAACTTCATCATGATTTTGACAATTTAAATTTGGTTTCAAGCAGATTTGAATTCGAAGTTCTTTTGACCGTAGTTTCAGTTCCGTAGCTCCGATTCGATTGATTCCTTTTGCAATCGAATCTCTTCAGTTGAACTTTCAGATTTGATCTTCTTATTTGACTTTTACCCTTGCATCAATGCTTGAGTGCTTATGTATGTTATTGTTTGTTTACGATAGAATCTCCGGAGTGCGAAGCGTGCTACTACAAGTCTCTAGGTTTTGCGGATCGTCAGCAAGGCAAGTAACACTTTGATCATATCCCTTTATCACCCAGTTTATGCATTGGTTACAATCCTCAAACACTGCATGAATAGGAAGTGATTAACATGTGGGCATTGGGAAGTAGATGATGAGGTAGAACCTATTGTCCTTTTGTTATCAAACCCTTGGGAGTTACTTCTAAGCTATGCTTATATTGCCATGCTATGCTCGTAGACGTGGATTGGGTTTGATTGTATCCATGACAGATGTGAGATTGTTAATTAATGGTTAACTTAATGTGGCTACTTAAACACACATCTCGGTGGATTGGCTGCGGGCACCTGGGGATATACCAGTGTTGTCCTTTGGTTCGCCACCCAGGCTCAAAGGGATCAGAAGATTATTCATGCTAGAAACTTCCGTGTGCAGCCACAAGCTACTATGGGCTCTAGCATAGTTGAGTATGTTGCATGACCTCTTTCAGTGGTAGGCTAGCAGATGTAGGGGATGTAGGTTGGTACTGTCTACCTAGAGTAAAGAGTTAATGCTTCTGAAAGACTGTGTCTCGGTCATCCGTTTCTCAAACACCATGTAGTGCGAGAAATCCAACGGAGGAGATCGAGTCTTGTGGGGAAAAGTGCGCAAACCTCTGCAGAGTGTACAAACTAATCATGGTTAGCCGTGTCCCCGGTTATGGACATCTTGAGTATCTAGTTCTTGGATTATCATGTTGATCTCATCACTCTAATTAATTTGTGGGGTTGTTAATTACTTGTTTAATTGGGATTGAGATGGGGATTTACCATTCTCAATGTTTATCAACTACCATGATAGTTAAATAAAATATATTCCTTTGTTGTAGGGAAAAATTGGCTTTTCGCAAAACATTATAACCATAGAGCCTCCACCAGCCATATATGAATGTAGTGATAGCATTTCCTTGTTCATTGCTCTACTGTGTTATATTGCCAGCATATTCCATGTGCTGACCCATTTCGGGCTGCAACATATCATATTGCATACTTTTCAGACGAAGAGTAAGGTACGCTAGGTCGTTGTCGTGCACTCAGCTATGCCGTTGGAGTTGATGGACTCACTTTATCTTCCAAGCCTTCCGTTGTTATCTTATTTAGATGGCCTTAAGCCATATTTATTTTAATAAGTTCTCTTTTGAGACATTCGATGTAATAAGTGTGTGATTGCACTCTGTTATAAATCCTTCGAGTATTGTGTGTGTCAGCATTACCAATCCAGGGATGACATTTATACACAGAGATTTGACCGTCTGAGGTCGGATCGCTACAAGATGGTATCAGAGCACACGCTGATTGTAGGACACGACCACTAAGATGAGCCATATGTCACTCTTCTCTACTCATTTCTGACTCCTCTCCATTTTCCACTCTATAGGATGGCAGACTCAAGGAACAAGTTTGCACAACCGGATGAAGACACCCCTTTCGGAGACACTTGAAGGAAGTCACTAGGTACCTGAAATACCAAGCTTCACCGGGACCTACACTACCACTTTACCAGAAGAGGAGCCTTGGATCATTCGAGTTCAAGTTCCAGGAAGGACATTCACGCCAGTCACTGAGCCCATAGAGTTTTCCTTTGATGCACCAACCTGGAGTCTAGGAAAGAGCATGGCAACCCACATCACCATGGGACGCATCGGCGAAGTTTATCACAAGGATCTTAAGGACACCATCTACATATATGTGGGTGCCGAGATGAGCAATGGGAGATGATCAGCACCAGTAGGGACAGGTCCATTGCAGCTTTCATCCAGGAGTTAAGCCAGCACATTCTTCGCTAGGAGAACCAGATGTGCGCAAGCATGATAGAACTGAAGAAGGTGATGACCAGGAACATGGAGCTTGAAGAGGAACTCAAGTCTACACGCAACGGATACGAGGAGGAAAACGCAATACTAGTGGAGAAGAATGACGACCTGACGAGGAAGCTAGGAGTGTTCATGGGAGACCCCGCGCCAGGAGGAGATGACGACCATCCCGATGACATTCGTTCTGAAGACTACATCATCATCGACGACACCGACTTTGACCCCGACAGTAGTGATGATGATTATGAAGACAAAGCTGGAGCGGATATCATGGAGTCTTCCACCAATCAAAATTTCTAGGAGACCACCATACTATTAGTAGTATTTCCCTATGTATATAGTAGTTGCCTGAGCACTGTAATGATAGTTAGATCGATTGTATGCCCTTGTTTGAATTGATTTTGGTGTGATATGAATGTGTTTGTCTCATGTGCATATGGGTAGTGTTTTCTCATTAGACCTCATTCTATTCTAATCTCTCCCCTCTAAACCCATCAGATGCCTCAGAGACGTGACCCCGGATTTGCCTTCCCACCGGAGCTCACCCAGTTGACCCAACAGCAGAATGCCTTGATGCAGCTACTAGTCCATAACCAAGGCAGCAGCAACAACAACAACAACAACAACAACAACAACAACAACAACAACAACAACAACAACAACAACAAAGAACAAAGAACAACAACAACAACAACAACAACAACAACAACAACAACAACAACAACAACAACAACAACAACAACAACAACAACAACAACAACAACAACAACAACAACAACAACAACAACAACAACAACAACAACAACAACAACAACAACAACAACAACAACAACAACAACAACAACAACAACAACAACAACAATCCACCGCCACCACCTCCAGTTGACAACTTAGCCCGTTTTCTGAGGTTGCACCGAGCCAATAGTTGCTGATGACTGGCTACGCAGGATTGGAAGGGAGTTGACCATCGCAGGTTGCACAGATGCGGAGAAGGTGCGTTTTACCGCACATCAATTAGATGGACCCGCAACCTCATGGTGGGAGAATTACACGGCCACTTTCCCTATAGCCAATGTCACTTGGGAGCAGTTTCAGCAAGCATTTTGCACTGCTCATGTCTCAACTGGAGCTATGAGCATGAAGAAGCGTGAGTTTCGCAACTTGCGCCAAGGAAATCGTACTGTGAGGCAGTACGTGGATGAGTTCAGTAAGTTAGCTCGCTACGCCCCAGATGATGTGGCCACAGATGCCGCGAAGCAGGAGAAGTTTATAGAAGGGCTGAATGATGAGATGATATGCAGTTAATGGTGGCAACATTTAACAACTACCAGGAGTTGGTAGACAAGGCTCTTATGATTGATGGGAAGCAGCAGCAGATTGAGAGCCGCAAAAGGAAGTATGGACAAGGGAAGTACAATTCAGGAGCTCAGCAGAAGCCTCGTTTTACCCCGAACTCGGGAGGATATACCCATAACCATGGAGGCCATACCCACAATGGAGGAAGTTCGCAGAACCACAGTGGCCCCAAGAATGGAAATGGGAATGGAGCAGACAGTAATGAGAACCGCTCTAACCCAGCCACACCCGCCAAGAAGGACCAAAGTCACATTACTTGTTTCAAGTGCGGGAAGACTGGACACTATGCCAATGAGTGTCCTGAACCAAATAATGGAAATGGCAATGGAAGCTCTGGGAAGAAGCCCAACCCTTTCAACAGGGGACAAGTGAACCACGTGAACATGGAGGAGGTTGAAGAGCAGCCAGATGCAGTTATCGGGAAGTTTTTGGTTAAGACATTTACCACTCTCGTTCTTTTTTATACTGGAGCATCGCGTTCATACATTTCAAGGAGATTTCTGGACAAGTTTAAGTTACCCACCTTAGCCCTTAGGTCACCCATGCTAGTAAGCTCACCAGGAGCAGAGTATATAGCCAGCCGATGGTGCGATCGGATACCCTTAACCATTGGTAGCCATGTTCTCCCCTCAGACCTAATAATTTTGGAGTCACAAGGATTGGATGTGATACTAGGTATGGATTGTCTATCGAAGTATGGAGGAAACATTGACTGTGCTAGTAGGTCAATTCTGCTCACCACCCCGGAGGGAAAAAGGATTAAGTATGTATCCAGGCACGCGCCAAGGAGAACCCAAGTAAATTCCCTCTCATGAGTTGTTCAGGAGGAAGTGCCTGTAGTGAAGGATTATCCGGACGTATTTCCAGAGGAGCTACCAGGCATGCCACCGGATCGAGACATTGAGTTTTTGATAGAGCTGTTGCCAGGCACCGGACCAATATCGAAGAGACCATACCAGATGCCCGCAAATGATCTGGAGGAGATTAAGAAGCATATCAAGGAGTTATTGGAGAACGGTTACATTCAACGAACACTACAACAAAAATACACATATAGCAACACATATATACCAATGAAATAATTGCATGCGTTGTTGGGTCCACCTCCCACGTTCCACGAAGAGCTAACCTCCACTACCCACCTCCACATTATCTGTACATCCTCCGTGCAAATATCACGCAATCAAGCAGATCTCTAGAAAAAAAATTGATCTTATCTCCTCGCCACGGCGCCCCTGGCTCCTCTCCAATTCTTCCCGCCCCAGCAATCATGGGTCGCTAGAGCCGCGCCTCATCTGGTCCGACGGCCCGGCGTCTCCGCACGCATGGGAGCCGACTGGGGGATCGAGGGTGCTGCTCCACCCCGGCTACCTCGACTTCAGCGCCGGCGGTTCAGTAAGGCACTCCTCCCGTCTTCTCTTCTCCTTCTCGCCGCTACCCACCTGCATGCCCACTGCTCCTCCTGCGCGAGTCCAAGGGCACAACGCACAGCACGCGCACCGCCTCCGCGCCCTTTCCCCGGCGTCTTACTGTTGTTCGACGCCACCGCCCGACCCTCCGCTACGGCAGACGGCCGATGCCTTCCCACAAGCGCCGCCTCGGCGTCCCTCTCCACCACGGCTGAACTCTTGACTGTGCCTCGTCTCTGTGAAGGACCGTCGCGGCTGTGCATTCCAATCCTGGTTAAAATTCTCCCACATCTTCTCTGCCGATAGATATGCAAGTAGTGTGTGTTCTCTTCTAGTTGATATATGCAAGTATTTGTGCCCATTGTAAGTTGATGAGTATGCGTCAGATATGAAAGAGGAAAGCACCGCAATGAACTATAGTCTAGTTTGAGAATTAATTGTTCTTATAATAAAATTTGGGAGTTGTTCATCTTGAGAGCTTAATTCGTGAATTATATTTTAAAAGTCCACTTTTGTAGGGAAAAAGTAGGTGCCAAATTCAGACCGCCCCTGTCCAAGTTAAGTCCTCGAGACCTGATTTAGCTTGACATTGTGGGTTTGATCTGGTGAATCACAAGCTAACAATAATCTCTTGTGTGCCTGCACCTAATCGTTCTAAAAAATATGCTTCCAAGAACTGTTTGTATGTCAATTTCTCTGAAATAGGAACAAAATAAACGGCACCATATGCGAGTTTGGTACTCCATTTATGATGAGTTCCTCTGAATAGGTACTAAGAAAATGACACGATATTTATCCAAAATGAGGAACTGTTTTTGCCTACTGACAACCATTACAATTCAGTAATTTAGTTTTTGGTGACAAATGAAATGGCTGGATTCTTGTACTATTAGAAGAATTCCCTTTTCTTTTTAGTATGCATTATGAATTAAATTAAAACTATGCATTTAACTTTTTAGCAGTTGTGACACCAATCTCAAACTGAAAGCGCACATCTATGAGAAATGACGCCACCTAAGGATCAACATACTTAGTACGTCAATACGAGCAGGATCATGCCATACATATCCGCTTGTGAGCTGTGAATAGAAGGACTAATAAACATTCTCAATAACCAGCTGCATAAAAAATCTAGTAGTAGTTTTCCTGTGTTGTTGTAGTTTCATTGTGTTTATATTGTTCTGTAATGAAACTTAACAATTAATGGTTTATGTGATATTCAGGGGTTCTGTTCAAAGAAGCATGTAGCTTGACTCAATTCTTCTCGCGGGAGTTGTGCAGAGTCCATAACAATTCGGTCTGCAACCACAGTCTGGTACATCCACTGTCCACTTGTCTTTTCTGCTTATTGATTGTGTTCGTGTCTAATTCTCATGCAACTCCCAGCTGACTTAGTAATTAGAAACCCCAGACTAGACCCACTTTCTAATATCTCTAATTTGGATCCATGCTCAAGCAGGAAGAGAGATAGAGACACTCGTGTGTCCCTCTCTATATATGTATTGCAGGAAATTTAGTACTGTTGGTATGTAAATTTTATTCTGATTATTTTTTATCAAACTATGTGTACAGGATGTCGAATAGTGTAAACGATTTGTATGACCTATGTATATATCTAGATATCCCTTTGCGTTTCGGTTCAAAACATGATGTACTCAAGTAATATGGGAGTATTTGAAAAGTGGTTTATGGAAAGTAATTTCTATAGAGGTATAATATATTCATCATACAAAGATTACGCTTTGCTATGCAACCTGTACATGTACATTGTTATTGATAATTCCATTTAGCATGCATGAACATCAGTTTGATAATGGCACCAGAACAAGCTATATATTCTATATTGTTATTAGTGGGATATTTTTTATTCTTGATTCTTATATTAGGTCTACTCGGGACTTCATGTACATCAAGTTGTGTGTCTACAATAACCAAAGGTAAAATCGTTTTAGTAATCACCTCTTCATAGACCATATTTCGATTGTATTCTCATAGTGTCATTGATTTTCGGAGATATATAAATGGTGAATGTTGATTAGGATCTTCAAATTTGGGGAAATATATTAGCAAAATCCATGTCCCTGTTGGCCGATAGAAAATCTGATTGTTACACTGGTAAGTACCGGCCTAGAATGTAAAACTTAGGTTGTTAACTTTGGAAATGAATTATGAGCAATATGTGTTGATGCTATATTAGAAAAATATGATCAGTTGATATGACCATTCAAAAATATCAGAAGTATTGGTCATGCAGCTAAATTAGTTATCTCATGGCCTTCAACCTTTGCATGTTGCTTCTCTTCTTTCTTTTTTTTGCTAGAAGTATTGATAACATGTTCTCTTCTTTCTCTAATGATGCATCCACTCATGTAAGCTTTTTGTTGTTTTTGTAGATCATCTAGATAAATGGATGGCGCATGAGCAAGTTGTTGATTGCAAGGTGGAGAATGGGGATACTACTAGATAGTTTTACATTAACGCTATAGAATGAGACTTTCATGGTCAATGTACAGGAATCATGTATATATTTTTTAGATTGTGTTCCATGTAATGCAACCGACTCGGATTTAATAAATGAGATATTTCTATTTACTTGATTTTCTGCTCATGTGTGCTATTAGTGTTGGTCTAGTAATTTATTGTTGATATTGTATGAATTACTAAATCGAAGGGTCACACTAATCTGTTATGCACATTTCAAAATCGGTTCGTGTAGGTTTCCCACCAATGCATATCAAGTGTTGTTAGACTGCAACTATATCCGTTGCTATCGTGCAACGCTTCTTCATGTCGATTACCAACGCAAGTATATATGTTGTTGTAGACCCTTGCAACGCCACCAACGGCAACGCATAATAATCCGTTGGTGTAGGCCTTAGCAACGGTTATATGGGCATACGACAACGCATCAATGCGTTGTTGAAGGGGGGTTCTTGTTGTAGTGGAAGTTCGTCACCGTGGGGAGCCCCAGTGCTTTTGCTTGAGAAGAAGGATGAATCTTTAAGAATGGTTGTAGATTATCGCGCATTGAATGAAGTGGCGATCAAGAACAAGTACCCACTACCGATGATCAATGATTTTTTTGACTAGTTGCAAGGAGCTAAAGTATTTTCCAAGATCGATCTGCGATCTGGATACCACCAGCTGAAGATCCGAGAACATGATATACCTAAGACAGCCTTCACCACAAGGTATGGGCTATATGAGTATACTGTTATGTCATTTGGATTGACTAACACCCCAACCTATTTCATGAGTATGATGAATAAGGTGTTCATGGAGTTCTTGGATAAGTTTTTCGTGGTGTTCATTGATGATATCTTGGTATACTCGAAGAATGAAGAGGAACACAAGGAGCATTTGCGTTTAGTTCTCGAGAAGCTCAGGGAACATCAGTTATATGCCAAGTTCAGCAAATGCGAGTTTGTTGAAGGAAGTAGGATTTCTTGGACATGTTATATCAGGAGAAGGTATAGCCGTGGATCCTACCAAGGTTAGGTCAGTCATCGATTGGCTATCACCCACCTCAGCTAGAGAGATCCGCAGTTTTCTTGGACTCGCGGGATATCGGAGATTCATTGAGAATTTTTCTAAGATTGCGAAGCCTATGACGGAGTTGTTGAAGAAGGACACCAAGCTCACGTGGACAGATGAATGTGAGGCAAGATTTCAGGAGTTGAAGAAACGTTTGGTTACAGCCCCAGTGCTGATTCTGCCGGATATACGCCAATATTTCCAAGTGTATTGCGACGCTTCTCGCTTAGGACTTGGAGGTGTACTTATGCAAGACGGAAGAGTTGTTTCATATGCCTCACGTCAGCTTTGAACGCATGAGTTGAATTATGCCACACATGATTTGGAGTTAGCAGCTGTAGTTCATGCACTCAAGACCTGGAGACATTTTCTTATTGGAAACCGTTGTGATGTGTACACGGATCATAAGAGTTTGAATTACATTTTCAAACAGAAGGAGCTGAATCTCAGGCAGAGGAGATGGTTGGAGCTTATAAAGGATTATGATATGAAGTTGCATTATCATCCAGGCAAGGCCAATGTCTTAGCAGACGCTTTGATCCGGAAGAGTTATGCCAATACCCTCGTAAGCGGAGGATTGCCAAAGGAGTTAATCGAAGATCTCAGGGAGCTACGTTTGGAGATAGTCCCTAGAGGTTTTATCGCAACAATGGAAGTTCAGTCGACATTATTGGGAAGGATTCGAGAAGCTCAGAATGATGATAATAAAGGACAAAATGGGCAAAGGAAAAGCCAAAGGTTTTCGTGAGGATGAGCATGACACCTTATGGTTTGAGGACCGTGTTTATATACCCAATAATGCAGGGATCAGGAAGTTAATACTACAGGAAGCTCATGACTCGCCATACTCGATACACCCCGGAAACACCAAGATGTATTTGGATTTGAAGGAGCATTTCTGGTGGACTGGTATGAAGAAGGATATTGCCGAGTATGTAGCCGTATGTGATGTATGTCAGAGAGTGAAGGCAGAACATCAGAAGCCAGCAGGATTACTGCAGCCTATGCCGATACCCGAATGGAAGTGGGATAAGCTTGGCATGGATTTCATCACCGGATTGCCCGGGACCCGATCGGCATATGATTCTATATGGGTAGTAGTGGATCGTTTGACCAAAGTGGCTCACTTTATCCCAATGAAAACCACCTATACGAGTGCGAAGTTGGCCAAGATATATATGACCAGGATCGTATGTCTGCATGGAGTTCAGAGGACCATCATATCAGATAGAGGAACACAGTTTACCTCGAAGTTTTGGAATTAGCTGCACCAGACTTTGGGTACCAGGCTAGAGTTTAGTACGGCCTTTCATCTGCAGACAGATGGGCAGACCGAGAGAGTCAATCAGATTCTGGAGGACATGTTGAGAGCCTGTGCGCTAGATTATGGATCTAGTTGGGATGACAATTTACCTTACGCGGAGTTCTCATACAACAACAGCTATCAAGCCAGTTTGAAGATGGCACCTTTCGAAGCATTGTATGGAAGGAGGTGCAGGACACCGTTGATGTAGGATGAAGTTGGAGACCGTCAGTTGTTTGGACCAGATTTGATCAAAGAGTCCGAAGAAAAGGTTAAGTTGATTCAGGATAGACTGAAGGTAGCTCAGTCGAGGTAGAAGAGTTATGCAGACTCAAAACGCAAGGAGGTAGTCTATGAAATCGGAGACACGGCATATCTTCGAGTGTCACCTCTGCGAGGAGTTAAACGTTTTGGAGTTAAGGGAAAGTTAGCCCCGAGATTTGTTGGACCATATCGAGTTTTGGAACGTATGGGAGAAGTGGCCTACAAGCTTGAGTTACCCGAAGGACTGTCAGGAGTTCATGATGTGTTTCACGTTTCCCAGTTGAAGAAGTGCCATGCTGAGATGGCCGATATCCCTTTGAGAGATACAGTGCCTGGAAGTAATTCAGTTAGATAGTGATCTAACCTATGAGGAGAAACCTGTCAAGATTCTCGAGTTTGCCAGCCGAGTTACCCGCAGCAAGGTTATCAAGTTTTGCAAAGTTCAGTGGAGCCACCATACCTAGGATGAAGCCACCTGGGAACGAGAGGAAGATCTACGGAAAGACCACCCACACCTATTTTCTAGCCAACCCGAATCTCGAGGGCGAGATTCATCTTAAGGGGGGTAGGTTTGTAACATCCCAAATTTTCAATTTGGAATGTTATACATAGGTCATCATATGCATATCATATTTTATTTGCATTTCGTTTGCGATCCCAGGAATTCTAAGCAACTCAAGGACCCACGGAGAGAGTTGGGGATTTCATTCATTTTCATATTTGAATTCTTCTCAAATATTGAAAAGAGGATCACTTTGGTTTTAATAATTTTTTTCTCTCCGAAATATTTCATTATAAAAATAAAAGAGAGGAGATAATATGACTTCTCCAACATAAAAGAAATATTGGAGGAAAAATGTTAAAATAAAATAAATAATTTTATTTGCATTTTTATGGCTATTTTATTTGAATTAGAAAAAACATGCATTTTTCAAAATTGCATTTTTAGGCCAAGAAAATGTTCACTATGTTCTAAATATTTTATGGGACAATTCCATTTCTCCCGCTAACTTGAGCCACCACCTGGCATTTGCCCCTAATTTTCAGGTATGCTAAAAAATACCCCTCTTCCATCAAGTCACCTTACAGAAATGCCCTTCTGTGCCGTTACCGTTCGGTCAAAGGGGTTTGACCGTCAGGTGAACAGTAACATGGTGAACAGTAAATTCAAAAAAAATAGCAAAAAAAATCTGAAATTTTGTGGGATCGAAGATACTTAAGGGATCAAGGTGCGTGCAAATTTTTGTTGTGTTTCGACACTGTAGGAGCTCGTGGAGAAAAAAACAAAATTTGGCGCAGAAAAAAACTTTGAAAAAAATGCACTATTTTGTTTTTTTGCTAGAGCACCTCGCTTGTCATTTGATCACAAAAATTTGCAAGCACCTTGCGCACCCAAGCCTCTTTGATGCCAAAAAAATAATATTTTTTATAGTTTTCTTGCTATTTTTTTGAATTTACTATTCACAGCATATAGATTTATTTTTTTCCTTTGCCACGAGTTCCTGGAATGTCAAAATAGCGCAAAAATTTGCACGCACCTTGTGCCCTTGAGTATCTTCGATCCCACAAAATTTCAGATTTTTTTGAATTTTTTGCTATTTTTTTCGAATTTACCGTTCACCATGTTACTATTCACCAGACGGTCAAAGCCCTTTGACCGGACGGTAAGGGCATTACTATAAGGTGAATTGATGGAAGAGGGGGATTTTTTAGCATACCTGAAAATTAGGGGCAAATGCCACGTGGTGGCTCAAGTTAGGGGGAGAAATGGAATTGTCCCATATTTTATTTAGACGGTGAAAATTGTTTTTGGAATTTTTAGAATTTTTTTATACTTCTTTAGTATTTTTCCTTCGGCGGATTTTATTAAAAAGTCTTGACCGACTGGGTGGCTCAGCCGACCAGCCTTCGTCGCCCGACCCGAGCCCGTCTCCTGCTACCGCACGCGACACCGCCGCCGTGGCCGCCTCGGAGTCCGCCGCCGCCCTGCCCCCTCCATAAGCACCCCGACCCTTTATAAGCCGCCCCACCCCGCCGCCTCTCCTCGTCCGCTCGCCGCCCAAGCCGCCGCTGCGCCACCTGCCGCCCGCCGTCTGCCGCGCCCGCTCGCCACCCGCCACTCCGCGTCCGCGCCGCAGCCGCCCCGCCTCGCCGGAAGCCACTGGACCTCGCGGATCTCAACGCCCGTTTTTTTGGTTTTAGGTAAAAAAACGTCCCAGTTTTTTTAGAAACCCGAGATTTGGTTTTTTTATCAGTTCGGTTCAGTTCATTTTTTGTTTCGTTATTTAGCGACCGTCCGCTTGTTAGTTCGTTTATAACGAACGTGTTCCTCCATCCGTCTCTGTTAACGAATGTTCGCGCCGTAGTCTTTTCTTTTTATTTTATTTTTCGGCCAGGGATCTATCCGCGATTATTTTTATCGCAGATTAGCCCCTGATCTTCAAACCCTCGCAACTATTTAACCGTTCGTCCAAATCCAGTGAAACCAACGCCAAAATCTTGCTATAGAGCCCCTATTTCTGGTTAATCAACTTGAACATGATTTTGACAATTTAAAATTTGGTTTCAAGCAGATTTGAATTCGAAGTTCTTTTGACCGTAGTTGCAGTTTTGTAGCTCCGATTCGATTGATTCCTTTTGCAAATCAAATCTCTTCAGTTGAACTTTCAGATTTGATCTTCTTATTTGAGTTTTACCCTTGCATCAACGCTTGAGTGCTTATGTATGCTATTGTTTGTTTGTGATAGAATTTTCGAAATGCGAAGCGTGCTACTACGAGTCTCTAGGGTTTGCGGATCGTCAGCAAGGCAAGTAACACTTTGATCATATCCCTTTATCACCCAGTTTTATGCATTAGTTACAATCCAAAAACACTGCATGATTAGGAAGTTATTAACATGTGGGCATTGGGAAGTAGATGATGAGGTAGAACCTATTGTCCTTTTGTTATCAAACCCTTGGGAGTTACTTCTACGCTATGCTTATATTGCCATGCTATGCTCGTAGACGCAGATTGGGTTTGAGTGTATCCATGACAGATGTGAGATTGTTAATTAATGGTTAACTTAAGGTGGCTACTTAAACACACATCTCGGTGGATTGGTTGGGGGCACCTGGGGATATACCAGTGTTGTCCTTTTGGTTCGCCACCCAGGCTCAAAGGGATCATAAGATTATTCATACTAGAAACTTTCGTGTGCATTCACAAGCTATCACTACAAAAAAATACACTTCCGTGATGATACGTGTTTGTCACAGTAGGTCACGGTTTTTGTCATGCATGTACATCCATGACAAATTTATGACAGAATCAAGATAGCCATACATGTGTTGTCGTAGAAGTCTTCCATGACATTGCCAAAATTATCATCACGGAAGTGTCCACTTCCATGACGATAAATCGCACGTCACAGAAGTGCTTTCGTCAAGGGTGACCGACACGTGGCATCCACCCTAACGGAACGCCGTTAAGCTATCGGGTCAGATTTTGGATCCGATAACCCGTTAACAGCCACGACCAATGCCAATTTTCCACGTGTAAAATTCTCATTGGCTGATGGATCCACGCATCAGCTCCGCGTTGACAAGTGGACCGGCCCAAAAGTGGCCCACAAAGTTTAAATGGGCCGGCCCAACCGAAGGCCCATAAGATTTAGCGGACCATAATGGGCCGGCCCAGCTAAAGGCCCACAAAATTTAGTAGACCATAATGGGCCGGCCCAGCTAAAGGCCCACACAATTTTGCAGACCATAATGGGCTGGCCCAGCTAAAGGCCCACAAGATTTTGCGGACCACAATGGGTTGGCCCAGCTAAAGGCCCACAAGATTTTGCAGACCATAATGGGCCGGCCCAGCTAAAGGCCCAACATTCTCTGTCAAATCGGCCCGTCAACGGCCTGTCCTAAACTTGTCATCAACGCGGCCCATGGTCACTTCTGGCCCGTTAACAGTCCGCTAAGTAATTGGGCTGAATTACGGCCCAGTGTAAAGGTCCGGCTTCATTTGGGCCCATTTACAGGCCATCAACGACCGTGAAGGATCTGGGTCATATTCGGCCATGTCTGACATTTGGCCTGTTAGAGGCCCACTATAGCTTTGGGCCACTTTCGGACTGTTGTCATTTTCGGCCTGTTAACGCCGGACGTAAACCATGGGCCATATGTGGCCCAACGTCATATCGGGCCCATTAACGGCCCATATAAAAATGACGATAATCTAGCCCGATCGAAGTTTTGGCCTGTTAAAGACCCGTGTATTAGGTCGGTGCATTTACGACCCGTCCGAATTTAGGCCTGTCAAAGATCCACATCGTAAATGGGCCACCATTTCGGCCTGCTAAGTCCAGTGGGTTATTTGGCACAATAAGGGCCCAATCTCACTTTCAGTCTATTAAAGGCCCATGTTTTTATGGGCTTGAGATATTTACACCTATAAACGGCCTATTTTTACTGAGGGCCCAAATTATGTTTAGGCATGTTAAAGGCCCACTATGGGCACAGGCCTACCAGAAAAATATGATAGCTTATGCTGATTTAGGCCCAAATATTTTTAGTGGGCTACATGCCAATTTCGGCCCGTTTTTAGCCCAATCGGAATGCGCCCGACGAATGTTGGCATGTTGGGCTCCTACGAAGCTTTCGGCCGAATACATTACTAAGATAAACCTACACTATACAAAAATAGCGTCGTAATTACTGCAGCCTGAGGCAGCATCATAAATGTTGTATCACAACAAAATAAATTCAACCATACAAAAAGGCCTGTTGGCATAAAGTTTACAGTCCTTCGGATAAAAGCACCATCGATGTATAGAAGCACAAATCATTTGACACGAGTGCTAATGTTTCAGTTGTAGAATCGATGGAGTAGCACGATCTCCACCTTTTTCCGCCATTGCTCTTGAACAACGGCGAATGTTTGGTAGTCTGGTTTCAAAACCATTCATATCTTGATGACATTTCTCAACCACTATTCTTGTTTCCAAACAACGTCCATTAGGGATGGACTTGTGTCCGGAGCACGATATATCACTCTGTCTAGCGGGAAGATTTTGTTCGAGAGGCGATTTGGGCGAGGTTACCTTGACAACCAACCCGAATTACGCAGAATGTACTTTTTGCCTTTATTAGTGGAGAGATACTAACGCTTCGCAGCAAGAGGTGACATTGTGCCCGTAGTAGCCTCGTCACCTTCGGTGGTTGTGGTTGTTCAATCATTTGTTCCATAGCTTCCTGAAAGTTTGAACTTGTAGATTAGTGTACCAGATAAGTTACTAATGATACAAAAACAAACAAAGTAGGTTAAACGTTTATACATAACTTATTTTGGTGACTACTGTAATACATTAGCATGTATTGTAGTGCCAACTACATAATAAAATCACTTTCGGAACATATGTCCATGTAGCATGCCTACTGTATTGTCTATTTCCTCACACTCGTTGGCATCTAAGGATAAAGAGACATGGTTTAAAGTAGGATGAACATAGTATGACATCATTCATATCATGGGCAAACAGATATAAAACAAACAGGCTGTTTTATCATTGTGTGCGCACGTGAACATAACAACTAGATTACAGATCAAGACCAAAAGAATATCCTTCATGTCTTTTTAACCATGTACGGTGAAATGATACGTTAAGACAAATGTGAATAAAAGGGAACAGAGTAACTGACATTGGCTGCAAACCAAGTAGTTAAATGAACACATCACAGTACCAATCAGTTCAAGGCAGGAGGAGTAAGGACTTACAACAGCGGCTTGAACTGGTGTGCTCATGCCCTTCATCTTGTTGGTGTGGCAATCCTTGAAGATTTGCACTGCATTTGGTTCATGTCCTTTTTGGTCCGCACGGGCTTTCATCTGTATTTGGAACAAGTCAATATAGATACAATAATATGGCACAAAAAAGAAGGAAGTAGCAGCTATTTACAAGAGCCTCGCAGTGTGCAATATAGCTACGAGATCCTGTTGTCTGTTGGAATTTCACTTTAGAACGGTTGGTTTTGTTCTTCAAACAGTTAGCCTAGAAGAAGATACACTTGTAAGGCACATACATAAATACAAGTTCAATATGTGGTATGATCAAATACATATAGCCTACGATACTTTGGATCGGACCATTGTTTAACGAGGTTGTCCATCTTCATCGTAATATATTCCATTGGAGATGTTTGGGCGATTTCATTGTTAGCCTTGCCTTCAAAGTGAGAATTTCTAAGGTGGTACCGATCTTCGTCAGAGAGCGGTGAAAAACATGAGTGCATGCTTGTTTAGTTGCATCATCTTTTGGATCCAACTTGAACCTCATCTGTTGAAAAAAGAATGCGAGTCTTATTAGGAGGAAGCTAGAAAGTATGGGACAGAGCAAGACAATATTACTAATTGCGATGAATAACATTACTTAAAGGATAAATGGTCAAGGAAGGTGCTAAACTGGGTATTGTCTTTCTCATTCCTGTACTGGATCCACGTTGGGAGGATACGTGCATGACACCTAACGGCAACGGCTGCCTCGATACTAACTTGGCTGACTCTGAGCATCACGTGGCCTTTTAAACCTGCCTCAAAATGGATCTCCATTCTTCCTCCTTTAGATTTTGTTAATCTGTCAAGCATATCCTCGATGTACTGCTTCGCTTGCACCATGGTGCTAGTTCAACAATGAATATGGAAAGTGTTAGTGTACATCAAATTGTGAGAGTACATATAAAGGAGCATGCAAGCGCAACTTGACTCGGTCAGTACCGTCTTGGTGTTGATGCTCATGAGGTTCATCTGATCTTGCCAAGTCATGTTGTGTCGGCGATGTTCGAAGTAGTGTTAGGTGTGAAGGCAGCTTGGGAACTGGCGATTCGAGCAAACGAGCGAGTAACTGGTTGAGATCTTTGATGCAGTTGAAGCGGATCTTGCAGCTGGTGGAGCAGGTGATCTTGTGTTTGTAGATCCGGTGGACTTGGACCTTCTCTTGCACTATAAGTACCAGCAGAACCTTTTCCGTTTCACCCGACGAGTAACAACACTCCCTACTATATTATTTTCCTTGCTCTTTTTTGACTTTGCCATGTCAAGCTGTACCCACAACACAAAAGAATAAAATCACTCTTCAGAACTCATTGATGCATGATACAGACAAGCAATACTTGGATGTAAGACAACCGTATGAGAATGGAATATGTAAGAAAAACAGGACGGCATGACATATTCACAGCTAAGATGTGCAAACTAAGCAGAAGGATTTTCAAGAAAATAGAAGTAATGCAACCAATATTACTCTGCCAAGTTAAAAGTGTCTTGTCATAAGTGGCAATTCGAAAAATTAGAAGCAGTACAACATAGAAATCAATGCAAGATGCAACCACTATCAAACTGCCATGTTAAAAGCGTCCAATCATGAGTGACTGATGCGGGATACACAACAGCAGTATTTTGATGTCAGAACATGATATGATAGATAGATGCAGTGTATTCTAGACACAGAAAGCCATGTCATATGCACATGTATAACGTATAAACTCAGCAGGTGCAATTTAATCTAAATAGAAGAAATACAGGCTAGACAACATATGCGACATGAAACCAATTATCACACTGTCAACTTAGAGCAAGCACCTGCGATAATGGAGTACGGGAGATGAACTCATCATGTAGACTTGGGACTTCTACTTCATTAGCAGTAGCAGTAGCAAATCTAGAGAGTCCCTGTTTGCGTCGGTGCGGAGGACCACCAACATCCCCTAACTTACTCTTTTCCTTCCTATTTTCTGGTATTGCCTTATGAAGTCAAAACCAAAAGAAGATGAATAAAATTAGCTCTACATAACTGGTTGATGCATGATACAGACGAACACTATGTTGATGTAAGGCAAGCGCATGATAGGAGGATGGAATATATACAAAAAAAGACAGCGTTTCATATTCACACGTCATTTAGGAGGATGGAATATGTATGAAAAAACAGATGCGGAAGGCATTTCAACAAAATTACAAGAAATGAAAGCTAGGCATCATATGAACATGCAACCAATATCACTCTATCAGGTAAAAAGTGTCTCGTCGTAAGTGCCATTTCAAGAAATTAGAAGCGACAAGCTAGAAGACAATGCAAGATGCAACCTACATCACAGTCCCAAGTTAAATGTGTCTTATGGGTAAGTGATCGTTGCAGGTATAAGTTGTAAGCTACGCAGATGCAATTCAACATAATCAGAAGCAATACAAACTAGACGTCATACGGAAAACGCAACCACGTATAATAGTTCCAAGTAAGAGCAAGCACTGTGATGGTGGAGTAGGGAGATGTGCTCATCATGTACACGTATGTTCTAGAAACAGAACACGTGTCATATTCACAGCATTATGTGTAAACTAAGCGGATGCAATTCAAGTTAGAAGCTATACAAGCTAGACATCATACGCAACATGCAACCACATATAATAGTGTCAAGTTAGAGCAAGCACCTGTGATGGTGGAGTAGGGAGATGTGCTCATCATCTACACAGCTCGTTGATTGTCAGCCTTGTGTTGTCTTGTGAATCTTGTTGGGAGGATGGCGGAGTAGAATCTGTAGAGACCCCTGTTTGAGTTGCTCAAGGATCACCATCATCCACCGCGGACTAATTTCCTTCAGTTGTAATGATTTTGCATTGTGAAGTCAAACCGATAAGAAAAGGAATAAAATTAGCTCTTGTAACTCATTCATGCATGATCTTGATGAACACTACTCGGACGAAAGGCAAACACATGATGCGAGGATGGAATATGTATGAAAAACAGGATGGTGTGACATATTCACACCTATGATGTGGTAACTAAGAAGAAGGCATTTCAACAAATTAGAAGCACTGCAAGCTAGACACCATATGAAAGATGCAACCAATATCACTTTGCCAAGTTCAAACTGTATGGCGTTTCAACAAATTAGAAGTAGTACATGCTAGAAATCATATGCAAGACACAACCAATATCACAGTGGCGACTTAAAGGTGCCTTATCATAAGTGACTGATGCGGGATATGCAAGAATAGTAGTCTAATGTAGAAACAGGAACACATGTCATATTCACAGGCATTATGTGTAAAGTAAGCAGATGCAATTCAACAAAGTTAGAAGCTATACAAGCTAGACATCATACGTAACATGCAACCACATATAATAGTGCCAAGTTAGAGCAAGCACCTGTGATGGTGGAGTAGGGGAGATGTGCTCATCATCTACACAGCTACGTTGACTGTCTAGCCTTGTGTTGTCTTGCGAATCTTGTTGGGAGGATGGCAGAGTAGAATCTGTAGAGAACCTCCGTTTCAGTTGCTCGGAAGAACCACCATCATCCAATGCCTTGCCAATTGCCTTCAGCTTTATTGATTTTGCATTGTGAGGTCATACCGACAAGAAGAAGGAATATCATTCGCTCTTCAGAACTCATTCATGCATGATACTGATGAACACTACTCTGATGAAAGGCAAAGTCATGATACGAGGATGGAATATGTACGAAAAAATGGACGGCTTGACATATTCACACCTATGATGTGGTAACTAAGCAGAAGGCACTTCAACAAATTAGAAACACTGCAAGACACCATATGGAAGGTGCAATCAATATCACTTTGCCAAGTTAAAATTGTCTCGTCAAAGGTGGCGTTCATCAAACTAGAAGCAATACATGCTAGAAATCATATTCAAGACGCAAACCAATATCACACTGCCAACTTAAAGGTGT
Organism: Aegilops longissima; assembly: GCA_021605205.1. NCBI lineage: Eukaryota > Viridiplantae > Streptophyta > Magnoliopsida > Poales > Poaceae > Aegilops > Aegilops longissima. The sequence continues at coordinate 599,457,711 of CM038682.1, read as the reverse complement.
CCCATCATAAGTGACTGATGCAGGATACACAAGAAGAGTAGTTTCATGTAAGAACATGGTGTGATAGACAGATATAGTATGTACCAAAAACAGGAAAGCGTGTCATATTCACATGTATCATGTGTAAGCTAAGTAGATGCAGTTTACACTAATTAGGAGCAATAAGAGCTAGACACCATATGCAACATGCAACCAGATATCACACTGCCAAGTTAGAGCAAGCACCTTGGATGGTGGAGTAGGGGAGCGGAGACTTGGACCTTGTAATGCACTATCAGTACAAGGAGAATCGGTCAGATGTCTCAGTTTACGTTGTCAGAGAGGACCACCATCATCGCCTTCCTTACTCTTTTCCTTCCTCTTTCTTGATTTTGCCTTGTCAAGTCAAACCCACAAGAAAAAGGAATAAAATTTGCTCTTTAGAACTCATTGATGCATGATACTGACGAACACTACTTTCATGTAAGGCAGCCGCATGATAGGAGGATGGAATATGTATGAAAAACAGGACGTCGTGACATATTGACATGTATGATGTATAAAGTGTAAACTAAGCACAAGGTGCTTGAACTTGTTAGAATCGATGCAAGCTAGAAACCATATGAAAGATGAAACCAATATCACTCTGCCAAATTAAAAGGGTGCCCTAACAAATGTATTTGACCAAATTAGAGCAATACACGGCAATAGGCTAGAAATAATATGCAATATGCAACGAATAAAGGTGACTCATCGTAAGTGATTGATGCAGGATACAGAAGAGAGGTATTTTCATGTAAGAACAAGGTTAACACATAGATGTAGTGTGTACCAAAAATAGGAAGGCATGTCATATTCACAGGTATAGTGTGTAAACTAAGCAGATGCAATTTACCCTAATTAGAAGCATTACAAGCTAGACACCGTATGCAACATGCAACCACATATCACACTGCTGAAGTTAGAGCAAGCACTGTGATGGTGGTGTAGGGAAATCTTGGTCTTGTGTCTGAGCTACGTTCAATATCTTCATTTAGGCTTGCTGTTTCTTGAGAATCATGTGGAGAGGATGAAATTGCATTCTTTATAAGAGTATTAAGTCTCATATTAACCCACGCTGCGTGATTTGTCTCATCATATCACGATAGACGCAGGATACACAAAACGATGGTTTGATGTAAGAACATGGTGTGATAGGCGATGTAGTATGTACCAAAAACAGGAAGGCGTGTCATATTCACATGTATAATGTGTAAGCTAAGGAGATGCAATTTAACAAATTAGGAGCATTGATGAGGGATACACAAGAAAAGTAGTTTGATGTAAGAACATGGTTAATAGAAAGACGTAGTATGTACCAAAAAGGGGAAGGCATGTCATATTCACAGGTATAATGTGTTAACTAAGAAGATGCAATTTACCCTAATTAGAAGCATTACAAGGTAGACACCATATGCAACATGCAACCACATATCACACTGCCAAGTAAGAGCAAGCACCCGCGATGGTGGTGTGGGGGAATTGCGGTGATCAACTAGAGAGCTGCGTTGACTATCTTCATTTAGCCTTGCTGTTTCTTGAGAATCATCTGGGGAGGATGACACTGCACTCTTTAAACGAGTAGGGCGTCTCACAGTAACACACTCGGGTGACTGTCTCATTATAAGTGATTGTTGAGGGATACAAAAGAGCATTAGTTTGATGTACGAACATGGTTAATAGACATATGTAGTATGTATCAAAAACAGGAAGGCATGTCATTATCAAAGTTATAATGTGTAAAGTAAGCAGATGCAATTTAACCAAATTGGAAGCAATACAAGCTAGACAAAATATGCAACATGCAACCACATTTGACAAATGTGAAGTTAAAGCAAGCACACAGGATGGTTGTGTGTGGCAATTGAGATCATCAACTGCAGAGCTACGTTCTCGTCTCCAATCACGACACTTGCACCCATTAGGCTGCTGTGTTGGAAATATGCCCTAGAGGCAATAATAAATTAGTTATTATTATTATATTTCCTTGTTCATGATAATCGTTTATTATCCATGCTATAATTGTATTGATAGGAAACTCAGATACATGTGTGGGTACATAGACAACACCATGTCCCTAGTAAGCCTCTAATTGACTAGCTCGTTGATCAATAGATGGTTATGGTTTCCTGACCATGGACATTGGATGTCATTGATAACAGTATCACATCATTAGGAGAATGATGTGATGGACAAGACCCAATCCTAAGCCTAGCACAAAGATCGTGTAGTTCGTATGCTAAAGCTTTTCTAATGTTAAGTATCATTTCCTTAGACCATGAGATTGTGCAACTCCCGGATACCGTAGGAATGCTTTGGGTGTACCAAACGTCACAACGAATCTGGGTGGCTGTAAAGGTGCACTACGGTATCTCCAAAAGTGTCTGTTGGGTTGGCACAAATCGAGATCGGGATTTGTCACTCCGTGTGATGGAGAGGTATCTACGGGCCCACTCGATGCGACATCATCATAATGTGCACAATGTGACCAAGGGGTTGATCGGGGATGATGTGTTACGGAACGAGTAAAGAGACTTGCCGTAGCGAGATTGAACAAGGTATCGGCATACCGACGATCGAATCTCGGGCAAGTACAATACCGCTAGACAAAGGGAATTGCATACGGGATTGCTTGAATCCTTGACATCGTGGTTCATCCGATGAGATCATCGTGGAACATGTAGGAGCCAACATGGGTATCCAGATCCGCTGTTGGTTATTGACGGAGAACGTCTCGGTCATGTTCGCATGGTTCCCGAACCCGTAGGGTCTACACACTAAGGTTCGGTGGCGCTAGAGTTGTTATGGGAAATAGTATGTGGTTACGAAGGTTGTTGAGTCCGGATGAGATCCCTGACATGACGAGGAGCTACGGAATGGTCCGGAGGTGAAGATCGTTATATTGGACGAAGGGTATTGAGTCCGGAATTGTTCCGGGGTACGGTGATGACCAGCGTGTCCGAAAGGGGTTTGGAGGCCCGACAAGCTTTGGGGGCCTTATGGGCCAAGAGGATAGGGCACATCAGCCCACTAAGGGCTGGCGCCCTCCACCCCATCTCACATAACCTGGAGAGGTGGGGGCGCCACCCCTAGGGCAGCCACCCCTGCCGGCTTGGGGGGCAAGTTTCCTAGGGGGTGGGGGCGCCAAAACTGTAACACCCGGATGATTAAGCAACATTAATCACCTCGGTTACTGTGACTAAACTCACGTTGATTCGAACCCGGTCTAAAACAAATTCAAAACAAAAGCAAATGATAAAAGTTTTCAAAAACTAAAACTAAAATGTTCGGGGGTTGTCAAAAATAACAAACCTAATTATGGTGGGGTGCATACATTTTTGTAAAGTGTTTTGGTATTTTAAATAAACTAAAACAGAAAAGAAGAAAATAAGAAAAAGAAAAGATAAAACAACTGAGTGGGGGAAAAACCCAACAGCCCAACTGGGCCAAGCCCCCCACCTGCCCAATCGGCCACACCATGGGCAGCCCTACCGCCCCCACTTATCCCCCCTCCCGAGCGGCTGGGAACCCTAGCCCTCATCCCCCGATCCCCTTTCTCCCTCCCCCCGATCTAGATCGGGGCCGATTCCCCACCGTCGCGCCCCCGACGCCGACGACCCCGCCGCCCGACCGCCGCCCTCTCCCTCGCCCCTCGCCGCCGCCCGATCCCCCTCCCCACCGTCGCCCCGCGAGGCCCTCGCCGCCACTGGGTCGTCCCAACCCCACGCCACCTCCGGGTCCGCCTAACGCCGATCGGCTGCCTCCCGCCCTCCTCCTCACGGACGACCACGACCGCCCCAAGCCTTCGTCTTAGACCCCGCGTTTCCCAGTGAGCTCTCCTCTCCCCTCGGGCCCCTCGCTCCCTCTCCCCTCCCGAACGCCGCCCGTCCTTGCAGCCTCCCGTCGCCCTCCGGCCTCCCTCTCATGGTCATCACCACGCCGCCAGCCAGCCACGTCGTCCCCACCTCCTCTCCTTTCTCCTCGCCCACGGGCGCTCTCCCCCCCCTCCGCACCCAGGCGCCCCAGCGCATGAACTCAACGCTGGCGCCCCGGTGACAAGCGGTCACGGGGCGAGCCCGTGTGGCTCGGCGCGCCAAGAACCCCTCCCGGCCCCGTGCACGCCCCGAACGGAGACCGAACCTCCTTGCCGCCTCCGCCGCTCATGGCCCGTTCCGGCCGAGTCCGGCCGACCCCTGCCCCCATCGGACGCGCCCTCTCCCCTTCCGAGCCGCTGCTGCGCCCGTTGAGCCCACCGGAAGCGAATCCGTGAAGCTCGGCGCCCCCATGGGATGTTACGGAGCCAACTCCGCCCCCCCACCGACGTGGCCACTGGGCCCCGCTGGTGGCATCGACTGCTGGGCCCAGGCCCCCCCTCGCTCTGTTGACTCGGTCGTGGTGACGATCAACCCCCCCATCGCCATCGACATGGGGCCCCACCCCAAGGTTTTAAAATAAAAGAAAAGGAAAATGAAATTGGATAAATATAATTAATAAAAATAAAAATGAATAAAATTAATTAATTAATTAATTAATTAATTAATTAAGTAAATAATTAATTTAATTAATCACGATTAATTAAACCTAATGACTAATTAACCTAATTAACTCATCATTAATTAAACTTAACTAAGATAATTAGTTAATGAGTATGATGAACGGGACCCACATGTCGTGGTTGACTTAGTCAACCCTGTTATCGCCGACGTCGAGATGACATCATCTTGACGTCATAAATACATTTTTCAATTAATTAATTAATTAATTAAATTCCGAAATTATTAAAATCTTTTAAAATCATATCTTTTAATCCGTAACTTCGGTTAAAATATTTTCAACATGAAAGTTGCTCGAGCGACGAGGCGAATCCGGATCGCATTCCGTTCGTCCGCCACACACCTCTAACCTATCAGACCTGCAACTTTCCCCCTCGGCTCCTCGCTAAAAAACGTAAACACCGGAATACTTTCCGGATGTTTCCCATAACCAAGACCCCTCATACCACGTTAGGGCACGCCTAGCATCGCTTCTTGACATGTCATGCATCGCTATGCATCTGTTTACTTAGTATTCATTGTTTCTTCCCCTCTTCTCTCCGGTAGACTACGAGACCGACGCTGCGGTGGCGGTTCGACTACGGTGTTGGCGACCCTCTCTCTCTTGCGAGCAACCAGCAAGCCCCCTTGATCACGGATATCGCCTACTCTTCTCTATCTGCTTGCATTAGAGTAGTATAGCATATTCTTGTTTTCGAGATACTCCTATCTTTTTGCATAGCCCGTCCTTGTTATACATTGTTACCTTACCTGCAATCCTATATGCTTAGTATAGGATGCTAGTACTTTCATCTGTGGCCCTACTTTCTTGTCCGTCTGCCGTGCTATACTATCGGGCCGTGATCACTCGGGAGGTGATCACGGGTATATACTATATACTTATACATGATACATGTGAGACTAAAGTCGGGTCGGCTGATGGAGCACCCGCGAGTGGATCATTGAGGCGAGCGGCAGGCAGGTTGAGACCGCCTAGGAGAGAGGTGGGCCTGGCCTGTTCGGCGCTCATGGTTACTTAACACGCTTAACGAGGTCTTGGTATTTGATCTGAGTTGGCTCGAGCTTATACGCACTAACCATCTACGCAGGAGTAGTTATGGGTATCCCGCGTCGTGGTATCGGCGAAGCACTTCAGACGTCGTGACGGAGCGGCGCCGGATTGGATCTGAACGCCACTAGGCTAGGTCTGCTTCCGCCACGACGCAACGTCTTGTGTGTGTGCTCGAGGCGATGGGCCTGCACCTGGCGCTTAGGTTTAGACCGGCGTGTTGGCCTCTCTGTTGTGCCTAGGTGGGGCTGCGACGTGTTGATCTTCCGCGGCGGGCATGACCGAGAAAGTGTGTCCGGCCAAATGGGATCACGCGTCTTTGGGTAAGATGGTGCACCCTGCAGGAAGTTAATCTATTCGAATAGCCGTGATCTTGATAACAGGGGCGACTTGGAGTTGTACCTTGAGCTTATGACAACTAGAACCGGATACTTGATAAAACACACCTTCCAAGTGCGGATACAACCGGTGGTCGCTCTCGCTCGGGGTTATGAGCGAGGGATCGCCGGGTAGGATTATTGCTATGTGATGTTACTTGGAGGATTTCGCTTGTCCTCTTCTACTGTTGCAAGACAGTGTCGAGCGTAGTCTTCGTTAAGACTAGCTATCCCCTCTTATTCGGCATTCTGCAGTTCAGTCCACCGATATGGCCCTTTACACATATATCCATGCATATGTAGTGTAGCTCCTTGCTTGCAGTACTTTGGATGAGTACTCACGGTTGCCTTGTTCCCCTTTTCCCCTACCTCTACTCGATTGCTGCAACCAGACTATGGAGCCAGGGGCAGACGCCACCGTCGATGGCGACTACTACTTTGGAGGTGCCTACTACTACGTGCAGCCCGCCGACGGCGACCGGAGTAACTTAGGAGGATCGAGCGGGAGGCCTGCTCCTCTTCGATCTGTATCCCAGTTTGTGCTAGCCATCTTATGGCACCTTGTTTAACTTATGTCCACTCAGATATTGTTGCTTCGGCTGACTTCGCCTATGATCGAGCACTTGTATTCGAGCCCTCGAGGCCCCGGCTTGTATTATGATGCTTGTATGACTTATTTTATTTGTAGAGTTGTGTTGTGATATCTTCCGTGAGTCCTCGATCTTGATCGCATACATTTGCGTGCATGATTAGTGTACGATTAAATCGGGGCGTCTGAAGTTGGTATCGAGCCGATTGCTGTAGGAATCCTCTTCCACACTCCTTGGTCAAGTCGAGTCTAGACATTGCAAAACTTTTACTAACTTGGCTGTGTGCCTTACGGGCCCACGCCGCCATCGGGTGGTACTAGGATCTTTTACTCCTCGACCTTTACTCGGGACTCAAACTCTCTTCTACTCGGGTTAAATGATTTTACTAACTAACACTAGGATCCCGTGACCGCATTCACCCTAAAGTTGGATATATCCTTAGTTGTTCTTGGAATTGTATTTGAGCAATTTCCACCGCCATTTGACTCCTTTGAAACGTCTTTGTTTTCAGATGGAACCCACGAGGCAGGTCGTGCGCCACATGACGGCCATTGGTGCCTCGGGATCACTGCGGTGCTAGCCGAGATGATGACCTATCCGGGTTATCGCCGCACCCCGAGTACACCGCCTATGAGGAGTACCAGACTATAACCGAGAGCGATGCCGCGCCATCGTCCACCTCTACTCTCGGAGTACGAGTCCACTCTTGTGCTGCACACCGCACATGGTGTTGGAGTGATTATCGATATGGCAGTCCACGATGCTGCTTATGCTGCTCGACACGCCTTCGCGCAGAGTATCGAGAGTTGGACACCTCCCCTTCGACACATTGCTATCGCGTCGATGTTGGTGAGGAGGGTTACTACACCTGCCTACTCCATCGTCACCGAGAGCCCTTCTACCATCGTAACTTTGTTACGCATGCCGATGGGCTGGATCGAGCTAACCGAGCTCTTCGCCACGAGTTGTACATCACCCGTCAGCACCTTTACCGTGCTCTGACGCTGATGCATCCCTTCGTCCGATCCGGAGAGCTGCCGCATTCTGCGATCTACCCAGCCAGACCGTGATGCCCCGGGGTGTCATTGGCGGGGCGTGGGAGGCTACTCTCCCGCACTTGGCCCTCTTCTACCACCTGGACGTCGGATTCAGCACCAGAGTATCTGCGGCCCCCAGGCCACTGACGTGGAGGACTACCCGCTGCTGCACTACCAGCTTTCAGACTACAGCTACCTCCGCAGTACCGCGTGGGACTGATGTAGGCTTGCCTGTTAGTGTTAGATGCATTCGACGCGAGCCTGCGTGCCGCCTATGATATAGTAGTCTATGTACTGGACTCTATGTATCGAACTCTATGCATGATTCCTTTTGTAAGATATGCCAACTACTATGTAGTTTCTATCGTGCTGTTTTCGTTATGCATGTTTCATCATGAATGATTCTTATCCTTTGCATAACTTCTCAAATGTTGAACTACCCCTGTTATATAATAGCAGGATGGTTAGGCCAGCTGGTCGTGGTCGTGGTGCCAACTTCCCACCACCGCCTGAGTACATGGCTGGTATGATCCAACAGCTCGAGATGAATCGCCAGTTCATGGAGAACATGATGGCTCAGTTTCCTCGCCCCAATATGAACCAGCACCCAAACGGAACAACTCTGCAGGATTTCATACGCCTGAACCCCAGCGTGTACCGCAGCTCAACCCAGCCATCGGATCTTGATGATCGCTCCGTGACATCACCTATGAGATGGAGTCTGCTGATGTAGCCCTGCCGCCACTATGTCACTTTTGCTTCCTTCTTCTGAAGGGACCCGCAGCTCAATGGTGGGACAGCCACAGCGATTCTGCCAGCTTGGAACACTCATCACCGCCGACTTCCAAGCTGCTTTCCGTGCCCGCTTCATCCTCAAGGGGTCATGGACCGAAGAAGCGTGAGTTCATAACCTCACCCAAGGCAACAAGATCTGTCGAAGCTTATCAACAGAGTTCTTGGACTTGTCTCGCTATGTCAAGAGGATATTGCAACCGATGCACGCAGACAGAGAAGTTCCGTGACGGTCTTCAAGTCGACATCAAGCTCGCACTTCTAGTGCACAACTTTGCTGATTTCGCCACCTTGGTGAACAAAGATATCAATGTCGAAACTGGTCTGCAGGAATACCAGAGCTCTAACAGCGAACTGCGACACGGGCTCATCTTCGGCCCGTCCTCGCAGAAGCGCAAGATATGGATTCCCAACAAGATGTACCAAATTAATGCACTGCTTCAAGGCGAACTATGCTACACCTCGCCCGCCTACAACTAAGCAGCCAAGCTTCCAGCTCCACCACCCCAAGCTCCTGCTCCCACTCCCAATAATGGCTTGTGCTTCAAAGGACAACCAGGGCACCGTGCTAGAGAATGCAACCGAACCGTAATCACCGGCCCTTCCAAAGAACTGGCCGTGGAAACACCTGCACCCGCAACAACACCGCCAAGTCTTATGGGCAAGCTCAGCCAACCACGTTGATCCGAACGAAGCTCAAGACCAGCTCGCTCTCGTGATGGGTACACTCCTCGTAAATTCAAGACCAGATCTGTTTTATTCGATTCAGAGCATCGCATTCATTCATGTCTCAAGACTTTGCATACAAGCATGACGTTAAGTGTGAAGAGATGAACTCTTCGTAGTGGTAAAAACCCCATTGGGACAATGTCAAACCTCCATGGTTGGCGCCGACGCCCCGTGGAAATCAAGGGCTGGAATTCTATGCCTCCCCATTATCCTGAAGACGCCTAACATCAACCTCATTTTGGGATGGATTGGTTGAAAGCGCATATCGCGCCAATCGCTTATGCCACTAAGACCGCCCATCTGCTACACCCTTCGATGAAATAATAAGCTACAATGCTCGTCGGTTCAAGATGCCGAGGCAAGGCTCTATGCAATGAATGCATTGAACGCCGCACCCTCGAGGGAATTGAAAACATTCCCGCTGCTTATGCGATTTCCAAGACGCCTTTCTAAAGAACTTCCAGGATTCCCCACGCTAGAGCTGTCGAATTCGCCATCGACTTGAAACCGTGCACCACTCCTATAGCCAAGCGCCCCTACAAGATGCCGCCGCATGAACTCCTTGAACTAAAGGAGGAAATCGACAAATCTCTTCAAAGTGGCTTCATTCGCCCAAGTTGCTCTCCTTGGGGAGCACCTTCTCTTTGTCAAGAAGAAGGATGGGACAAACCGATTGGTCCAAGACTACCGTCCTATAAATCAAGCTACCATTCGAATAAGTATCCTCTTCCTCGGATCAATGATCTTTATGATCAATTGGCTTGTTCGCCGGTGTTCTCAAACTCGACTTGAGGTTGGGTTACCACCAGATCCGGTTCGTGAGGAGGATATCCCCAAGACCGCATTCGTGACTCGTTATGGTTCATACGAGTACACCGTCATGTCTTTCGGCTTAACCAATGCTCCAGCTACCTTCTCTCGCCTGATGAACTATATATTCATGGATTACCTCGACAAGTTCGTCGTGGTTTATCCGGATGATATCCCGATCTTTTCCAAGAATGAAGAAGAACATGTTTGAACATCTTCGCCTTGTCTTTGGAAAAGCTACGAGAGCATCAACTCTATGCCAAGTTCTCCAAATGTGAATTCGGCTTCCCAAGTAACCTATCTTGGGCATGTCATTTCTAAGGATGGTATTGCCGTCAACCCCGAAAGAGTTCAGGCTATTCTCGATTGACTCCTCCAAGAACGTTAAGCAAGTCGAAGTTTTCTCGGTCTCGCCACTATTGCCGTCGATTCGTCGAGAACTTCTCCAAGATTGCCGAGCCTCGACTAACCTGTTGTATAAGGGCGCCAAGTTCCAATGGATGATAAGTGTCGGGAAAGTTTCCGAGCACTCAAAGACAAGTTGACTTCTGCCCAAAGCTAGCTCCTCCCGATACTAAGAAGGACTTCGTCATTTATCGCGACGCTTCTCGTCAAGGTTTAGGCGGTGTCCTAATGCAAGAGCGCAAAGTGGTTGCTTATGCCTCTCGACAGCTTCGCCCTCACGAAGAGAACTACCCAGTTCACGACCTCGAACTTGTTGTTGTCATTCATGCATCAAGCAATGGCGACATTACCTTCTCGGTAATCGCTATGAGATCTTCACCGATCACCAAAGTCTGAAGTATCTGCTTACTCAGCCAGACCTGAACCTCCGCTGCCAGAGATGGATGGAGACTGCAGCACTTTGATTTGGGTATTTCCTATACGCCAGCAAGGCTAATGTAATGGCTGATGCCTTGAGCCGCAAGTCTTCTCAAACCACCTTCAGTTCACAAAGTTCAGCCCCACTTGTTGAAGAATTCAGAAAGTGAACCTCCATATTGTTCCTCCGGTGCACTTCGCTCCCCTCCTCCGGAGTTCCGCAAGATGAATCTCCGTGTTGTTCCCCGTGGTTCCCTCTATACCTGGCTGTTGAACCCGATCTCGTGGGCACCATAAAGACAATGCAGGATTTGACTCAAGTCTACAAGATTAAGCAAGACATCAAAAAGGAAATCCTCATCCTTCACTATTGCGATGATGGCGCCTTTGTACTTCAAAGGCCGCCTAGTGGTGCCGTAAGAAGGAAAACCTGAATATGACTCGGAAGGTTATGAAGGAAGCTCATGATACGCCTCTATGTATCCATCCCGGCAGTACAAAGATGTATCAAGACATTCGCCGAGATTCGGTGGTCTAATATGAAGCAAGACATTGCTCGCTATGTTTACGAGTGTGACGCTTGCCGTCAGATCAAAGCGTAACATCAAAGGCCTCTTTGGAACTCTGCAACCTATCTCTATTCCGGAATGGAAATGGGACCATGTTGAAATGGACTTCGCCACTTGGATTTCCCAAATCGCAGAAAGGTAATGATGCTATTCTTGTCGCCATTGACCGCTTTCTAAAGTTGCTCATTTTCCGCGGTCAAAGAGCGATCATCGCTAGCCAGCTTGCAACGCCTATATGTCCAGAATTGTTTCACTTCACGGTATTCCACCGGTTATCGGTTCGGACCGTGGCAGCTTATTCACTTCAAGATTCGGGCAAGTTTTCAAGAAGCTATGGGGACTCATTTATCTTTCAAGATCGCGTTTCATCCGTAGTCTCAAGGGCAAGTTGAACGTGTCAACCAAATTCTCAAGACATGCTTCGAGCTTGTGTCGCTTCCTTCGCAAGAAATGGGAGGAATCTCTCCGTATGCTGAGTTCTCTTATAATAATAGCTATCAAGCTAGTCTCAAGATGGCCCCTTCGAAGTGTTATATGGACGAAAGTGCGAACCCTCCGAACTGGTCGAAACTCGGGAACGCCCACTCTTCGTCCGGATATTATCCAACATGCCAAGAACAAGTCCACATTATTCGCGAGAATCTCAAGACTGCTCACCACGCTAAAAGAGTAATTATGACCGCATCATAAAGACATGGTCTATCAACTTTGGCGAAAAGGCCTATCTTCGCTACACCAATGAAGGGTGCTCACCGCCGATCAAGGGCAAGCTAGCTCTCGCTATATTGGCCCATTCACTATTCGGAAAGGCGTGAAAAGTGGCTTATCAATCGAGCTTCCGTCGAACCTTTCTCGTGTTCACGATGTGTTCCACGTGTCCCAACTCCGACGCTGCTTCAAGGACCCAATCCGAGCAATGGACCATGAAGTGCTCGAATTGCAACAGACCTCTCCTATAAAGAGCATCCGTCCGCATTCTCGACTGCTGAACGCCGCACACGCCGGGCGATCAAGTTCCTCAAAGTCCAAAGGTCGAATCACTCAAGACGGCCACATGGGAACGCGAGGATCGCCTTCGAGATGAATACCCGCACTCTTTCCTTCTACGCCCTAAATCTCGGACGAGATTTCTTGTAGTGGAGGAGATTTGTAACACCCGGATGATTAAGCAACAAAGAATCACCTCGTTATCGTGACTAAACTCACGCTGATTCAACCCGGTCTAAAACAAATTCAAAACAAAAGCAAACGATAAAAGTTTTCAAAACTAAAACTAAAATGTTCGGGGTTGTCAAAAATAACAAACCTAATTATGGTGGGGTGCATACATTTTTGTAAAGTGTTTTGGTATTTTAAATAAACTAAAACAGAAAAGAAGAAAATAAGGAAAAAGAAAAGATAAAACAACCGAGGGGGGGGGAAACCCAACAGCCCAACCGGGCCAAGCCCCCCCACCTGGCCGGCCACACCATGGCCGCCCAACCGCCCCCCACTTATCCCCCCCCCGAGCGGCCGAACCCTAGCCCTCATCCCCCGATCCCCTTTCTCCTCCCCGCCTGATCTAGATCGGGCCGATTCCCCACTGTCATACCTCGACGCCGACGACCCCACCCGCCCACTGCCGCCTCTCCTCCTCGCCTCGCCGCCTCGATCCCTCCCCACTGTCGCCTGCAGGCTCTCGCCGCCGCTGGGTCGCCCCGACCCCACGCCGCCTCACGGGTCCGCCCCAACGCCGGCGGCCGCCTCCCCCCTCCTCCTCACTGGGGCGACCACGACCGCCCGAAGCTCGTCTTAGACCCCGCGTTCCCCAGTGAGCTCTCCTCTCCCCCTCGGGCCCTCGCCCCTCTCCTCCCCGAACGCCGCTGCCTCACCGGCCTCCTCACACCCGCCCGCCCTCGTGGTCACCGCGCCCACGCCGCCTTGCGCCACGCCTGCCCCCACCTCCTCTCCTTTCTCCTCGCCCGAACGGCGCTTCCCCCGCCGCCGCTTTCGGGCGCCATGCCATGAACTTCAACGCCGGCGCCCCGGTGACTAAACGGTCACGGGCCGAGCCCTTGGGCTCGGCCAAGCAACCCCTCCCGGCCCCGTCAGCACGCCCCGAACGGAGACCGAACCTCCGCCGCCTGCCTGCTGGCTTCGCTGCCCGCCGAGTCCGCCGACCTTGCCCCCCATCGGACGCGCCCTCTCCCTTCCGAACGCTGGCTGCCCACGCTTGGGCCACTGAAGCGACTCGGCGAGCTCGGCCCCCCTCGCGCATGGATGTTACCGAGCTAACTCCGCCCCCGCCGACGTACACACAGGGCCCCTGGCCACATCGACTGCTGGGCCCAGCCCCGCGCTCAGTTGACTCGGCCGGGTCCGACCGTCCAACCCCCCATCACATCGACATGGGGGCCCCACCCCTGTAATGTTTTAAAATAAAAGAAAAGGAAAATGAAATTGATAAATATAATTAATAAAAATAAAATGAATAAAATTAATTAATTAATTAATTAATTAAGTAAATAATTAATTTAATTAATCCTGATTAATTAAACCTAATGACTAATTAACCTAATTAACTACTGTTAATTAAACTTAACTAAGATAATTAGTTAACAGTAGTATGATGAACGGGACCCACATGTCGTGGTTGACTTAGTCAACCCTGTTGATCGCCGACGTCAAGATGACATCATGCCGACGCTCATAAATACATTTTTTCAATTAATTAATTAATTAATTAAATTCCGAAATTATTAAAATCTTTTAAAATCATATCTTTTAATCCGAACTCGGATTAAAATATTTTCAACATGAAAGTTGCTCGTAACGACGAGACGAATCCGGATACGCAATCCGCTCGTCCGCCACACACCTCTAACCTATCGAACCTGCAACTTTCCTCCGCCTTCCGCTCGAAAACACGAAACACCGAATACTTTCCTGATGTTTCCCTTAACCAAGACTTCATACCACGTTAGGGCACGCCTAGCATCGCTTCTTGACATGTCATGCATCGCTATGCATCTTTTTACTTGGTATTCATTGTTTCTTCCCCTCTTCTCTCCGGTAGACTACGAGACCGACGCCGCATGCCGCCGCCGACCACGGTGTTGACGACCCTCTCTCTTGCCGAGCAACCAGCAAGCCCCCTTGATCACCAGATATCGCCTACTCTTCTCTATATCGCTTGCATTAGAGTAGTATAGCATGTTACTTGCTTTTGAGATACTCCTATCTTTGCTGCATAGCCCGTCCTTGTTACTTCATTTGTTACCTTACCCGCAATCCTATATGCTTAGTATAGGATGCTAGTACTTTCATCTGTGGCCCTACTTTCTTGTCCGCTCCGTGCTATATTATCGGGTCGTGATCACTCGGGAGGTGATCACGGTATATACTATATACTTATACATGATACATGTGAGACTAAAGTCGGGTCGGCCGATGGAGCACCCGAGTGGATCTTTGAGGCGAGCGCGCAGGCAGGTTGAGACCGCTTAGGAGAGAGGTGGGCCTGGCCTGCTCGGCGCTCACGGTTACTTAACACGCTTAACGAGGTCTTGGTATTTGATCTGAGTTGGCTACGAGCTTATACGCACTAACCATCTACGCTGGAGTAGTTATGGGTATCCCGCCGTGGTATCACCAACACTTCAGACGTCACGACGGAGAGCGCTACCGGATTGGACCGAACGCCACTAGGCTAGGTCTGCTTCGGCCACAGACGCAACGTGCAGTGTGCTCGTATGGCGATGGGCCTGCACTTCGCTCGCGCTTAGGTTTAGACCGCGTGTTGGCCTCTCTCACAGTGCCTAGGTGGGGCTGCGACGTGTTGATCTTCCGCGTCGGGCATGACCCAGAAAGTGTGTCCGCCAAATGGGATCAAGCGTGCTGGGTAAGATGGTGCACCCTACAGGAAGTTAATCTATTCAATAGCCGTGATCTTCGGTAACAGGACGACTTGGAGTTGTACCTTGAGCTTATGACAACTAGAACCGGATACTTGATAAAACACACCCTTCCAAGTGCCGATATAACCGATGGTCGCTTCTCGCCGTGGTTATGAGCAGGGATCGCGGGTAGGATTATTGCTATGTGATGTTACTTGGAGGATTTCTGCTTGTCCTCTTCTACCTGCTGCAAGACAGTGTCCGTGGTTTAGTCTTCGTTAAGACTAGCTATCCCCTCTTATTCTCGCATTCTGCAGCTCACCCACCGATATGGCCCTTTACACATATATCCATGCATATGTAGTGTAGCTCCTTGCTTGCGTAGTACTTTGATGAGTACTCACGGTTGCCTTGTTCCCCTTTTCCCTACCTCTACTCGATTGTCGCAACTGCACTATGGAGCCCAGAGCGACGGCACCGCCGATGACGACTACTACTCGGAGGTGCCTACTACTACGCAGCAGCCCACCGACGACGACCGTGAGTAACTTAGTAGGATCCTGTGCAGAGGCGTGCTCTCTTTCAATCAGATCCTAGCTTTGTGCTAGCCATCTTATGGCACCTTGTTTAACTTATGTCCTGTATCAGATATTGTTGCTCACGACTGCCTATGATCGAGCACTTGTATTCGAGCCCTCGAGGCCCCCGGCTTGTATTATGATGCTTGTATGACTTATTTTATTTGTAGAGTTGTGTTGTGATATCTTCCCGTGAGTCTCGATCTTGATCGTATACATTTATGCGCATGATTAGTGTACGATTAAATCGGGGCGCCACAAAACCCATCTAGGGTTTCCCTTGGCCGCCGCCTCCCCTAGGGAACCCTAGGGCGCCTCCCCTCATCCCTTCCCCTATATATAGTGAGAGAGAGAGAGAGGGCAGCCGCACCTTCCCTCGGCGCAGTCCTCTCCTCCTCCAACACCTCCTCCTCCTCCAGTAGTGCTTGGCGAAGCCCTCGCCGAGAACCACGAGCTCCATCACCACCATGCCGTCAGGTTGTCAAAGTTCTCCTCAACTTCTCCTCTCCCTTGCTGGATCAAGAAGGAGGAGACGCCCCGGCTGTACGTGTTGAATGCGGAGGCACCGTTGTTCGGTGCTTAGATCGAATCAACCGCGATCTGAATCGCTATGGTAGTACGACTCCTTCATCCGCTGTTTGTAACGCTCCGCTTAGCGATCTTCAAGGGTATGAAGATGCTCATCCTCTCCCTCTCTCTGCTAGTCTCCAGAGATAGATCTTGGTGACTCGTGAGGAAAATTTTGAATTTCTGCCACGCTCCCCAACAAAGGCATCATGAGCTAGGTCTATGTGTAGTTTCTATGCACGAGTAGAACACAAGTTGTTGTGGGCGTTGATTTTGTTCAATATGCTTACCGCTACTAGTCCAATCTTGTTTCGACGGTATTGTGGGATGAAGCGGCCTGCACCGACCTTACACGCACACTTACGTGAGACAGGTTCCACCGATCGACATGCACTTGTTGCATAAGGTGGCTAGCGGGTGCCGCCTCTCCCACTTTAGTCGGATCGGATTCGATGAAAAAGGTCCTTATGAAGGGTAAATAGCAATTGACATATCACGCTGTGGTTTTATGAGGTAAGAAACGTTTGCTAGAAACCCATAGCAGCTATAAAACATGCAAACAACAATTAGAGGACGCCTAACTTGTTTTTGCAGGTATGCTATGTGATGTGATATGGCCAAAAGAATGTGATGAATGATATGTGATGTATGAGATTGATCATGTTCTTGTAATAGGAATCACGACTTGCATGTCGATGAGTATGACAACCGCAGGAGCCATAGGAGTTGTCTTAATTTATTATATGACCTCGTGTCATTGAACAACGCCTTGTAATTACTTTACTTTATTGCTAAGTCATAGCCATAGTAGTAGAAGTAATAGTTGGCGAGACAACTTCATGGAGACACGATGATGGAGATCACGGTGTCATGCCGGTGACGATGATGATCATGGAGCCTCAAGATGGAGATCAAAGGAGCAAAATGATATTGGCCATATCATGTCACTTTTTGATTGCATGTGATGTTTATCATGTTTATGCATCTTATTTGCTTAGAACAACGGTAGTAAATAAGATGATCCTCATTAAAATTTCAAGAAAGTGTTCCCCTAATCGTGCACCGCTATAAAAGTTCGTTGTTTCAAGCACCACGTGATGATCGGGTGTGATAGATTCTAACGCTCACATACAACGGGTGTAAGACAGATTTACACACGCGAAACACTTAGGTTGACTTGACGAGCCTAGCATGTACAGACATGGCCTCGGAACACAAGATACCGAAAGGTCGAGCATGAGTCATATGTAAGATACGATCAACATGAAGATGTTCACCGATGATGATTAGTCCGTCTCACGTGATGATCGGACACGGCCTAGTTGACTCGGATCATGTAATCACTTAGATGACTAAGAGGGATGTCTATCTGAGTGGGAGTTCATAAGATGAACTTAATTATCCTGAACATAGTCAAAAGGTCTTTGCAAATTATGTCATAGCTCGCGCTTTAGTTCTACTGTTTTAGATATGTTCCTAGAGAAAATATAGTTGAAAGTTGACAGTAGCAATTATGCGGACAGTAGAAGGCTTATGTCCTTAATGCACCGCTCGGTGTGCTGGACCTCGAACGTGGTCTGTGGATGTTGCGAACATCTGACATACACGTTTTGATGACTACATGATATTTTGGTAATGTTAAATGGTTTAGAATTGAGGCACCAAGGACATTTTTGAAATGTCGCAGAACATATGAGATGTTCCAAGAGCTGAAATTGGGATTTCAGGCTCGTGCCCACGTCAAGAGATATGAGACCTCCGACGAGTTTTTCTAGCCTAAAAACTAAGGGAGAAGATCTCAATCGTTGAGCTTATACTCATATTGTCTGGGTGCAACAATCACTTGAATCGAGTGGGATTTAATCTTCCAGATGAGATAGTGATGTTTCTCCAAAGACATTGCCACCAAGCTACTAGAGCTTCGTGATGAACTATAACCTAACAGGGATAGATATGATGATCTATTCGCAATGTTCGACACCGCGAATGTAGAAGTAAAGAAGGAGCATCAATTGTTGATGGTTAATGAAACCACTAGTTTCAAGAAGGGCAAGGGAAATAAGGGGTACTTCATGAAACGGCAAATCAGTTGCCGCTCCAGTGAAGAAACCCAGGGTTGAACCCAAACCCGAGACTAAGTGCTTCTGTAATGAGGGAACGGACATCAAGCAGAACTACCCTAGATACTTGGTAGATGAGAAGGTCGGCAAGGTCGATAGAAGTATATTGATATACATTATGTTAATGTGAACTTTACTAGTACTCCTAGTAGCACCAGGGTATTAGATACCGTTCGGTTGCTAAGAGTTAGTAACTCAAATAAAAGCTATGAAATAAACGGAGACTAGCTAAAGGTGAGTCGACGATATGTGTTGGAAGTGTTTCCAAGGTTGATGTGATCTCAAGCCGCACGCCCCTCTACCATCGAGATTGGTGTGAAACCTAAATAATTGTTATTTGGTGTTTGCGTTGAGCATAGACATGATTGGATTATGTCTATCGCAATACGGTTATTCATTTAAGGATAATAATGGTTACTCTGTTTATTTGAATAATACCTTCAATGGTCTTGCACCTAAAGGGAATGGTTTATTGAATCTCGATCATAGTGATACACATTTTCATGCCAAAAGATATAAGATAGTAATGATAGTACCACATACTTGTGACACTGCCATTTGAGTCATACTGGTATAAAACGCATGAAGAAGCTCCATGTTGATGTATCTTTGGACTCACTCGTTTTTGAAAAGTTTGAGACATGCGAACCATGTCTATTGGTGTATATGCATGAAGAAACTCCATGCAAATGGACCATTTGGACTCACTTGATTTTGAATCACTTGAGACATGCAAATCATACCACATGGGCAAGATGACCGAAAGCCTGCTTTCAAAGAAATGGAACAAGAAAGCAACTTGTTGGAAGTAATACATTTTGATGTGTGCAGTCCCATGAGTGCTGAGGCACGCAGTGGATATCCTTATGTTCTTACTTCACGGATGATTTGAGTAGATACTGAGTATATTTACTTGATGAAACACAAGTCTGAATTATTGAATGGTTCAAGTAATTTCAGAGTGAAGTTGAAGATCATCGTGACAAAGAGGATAAAATGTCTATGATATGATCATATAGATGAGTATCTGAGTTACGAGCTTTGGCACGCAATTAAGACATTGTGGAAATTGTTTCACAATTAATACCGCTTGGAACACCATAGTGTGATGCTGTGTCCGAACATCATAGTTGCACCCTATTGGATATGGTGCATACCATGATGTCTCTTATTGAATTACCACTATCGTTCATGGGTTAGGCATTAGAGACAACCACACTCACTTTGATAGGGCACCACGTAATTCCGTTGAGACGACACCGTTTGAACTATGGTTTGGAGAAACCTGTTGTCGCTTTCTTAAAAGTTTGGGGCTGCGACGCTTATGTGAAAAAGTTTCAGGTTGATAAGCTCGAACCCAAAGCGGATAAAATGCATCTTCATAGGACACCCAAAACAGTTGGATATACCTCCTAATTCAGATCCGAAAGCAATAGGGATTGTTTCTTGAATCGGGTCCTTTCTCGAGGAAAAGTTTGTCTTGAAAAATTGAGTGGGAGGATGGTGGAGACTTGATATGGTTATTGAACCGTCACTACAACTAGTTTGTAGCAGGGCACGGGAAGTTGTTCCTGTGACACCTACACCAATTGAAGTGGAAGCTGATTTACGGTACGGCGCACGTTAAGCCTCAACGTAGTCTGTACATGTGTGCTCATTTGAAGTGGAAGCTGATTTTTGCTACGCATAGACCTAGCTCATGATGCCATCATGGGCACCCCATATCTACTTAAGTCGTCAGTGAGAGTGAGAACATAACGATATCCTCCGCGAGCCTCAACGCTCATTGGACCGCACACCATGTCCCTAGTAAGCCTCGGAGTGGTTCTAGTACGGAGCACGTCGGCGTCGGCGTCATGGAGGCAGCTCTGCCTCGGCTTCAGCTGCTAAGTCCTTGAGGGCGCTATGGTGCGGTTATGCTGGACTACGACGCCGGGTACCAGCTCCGCGTGATGGAGGTGGGCGGTGGATTGGCCACTATGGGGTGGAGGACTGAGGAGGCTGGGGTTTCATGGTGGTGGAGAGGGCGTTGCGCCCATGGAGTATGAATGGGGAAACGGAGGAGGCGGGAACTAAGAGGGAACAATGTTTCGATTTGAGACGCGCTTGTTTGAAATTTGGTGAAAGTTACAAACTTTGCCCCATCTAAAATTTCAACATATTATGGGTTGGGGGTAGGACACCATGTCAGTGTCCCAAATGTGGGCGGATAGATTTCGCCGAAAGATGGGTAGGCACCCACGGCGATGAATGCTTCTCGGAGGCGGTTGAGATCATGCGACTTGGTGAAGTTACAAACCTACCCCGGTTTAGACCTTTGGACATCGGGCCGATAGGCTACACGGGCCAGAGTCAGGACAGTAATTTCCTACCACCAAAACATTAGTCTTGCACGGTTTCGGGTGACCAGAGGCCTATTTGGCATTCGCTCAATATTTGGGAGCGTAAGCATTAACGCTTTCGGTTCTCTTGAATTGAACTTTCAGGATTTGTCAAACTTCACAAATCTTTACTCTTGAAAATCCTAAAGCTACGATTATTTTGGAATGGAGGGGTACATTTGAATATACATTGTACACAAGTATATATTAAAAATATGCAACTTACCTCAGTTCATGCATGGTTCCGTATATAATCTCCTTGGTTGCAAAAAAGTTAGATATGCGTATGAATATATATAGCATGTTCAAACTCACAACAAAGATTGATGCCCCTTTACATCTGATTTGCAAATGCCATTATCTCGGTTCAAATAGATGAATGCACTTCCTATGAATTCAATCTTCAAACCCCTTTATGTTGAATTTACATGTATTCTATTTCGTAGCTAGCAATTTGGAATGTATCCATGCAAGTGACAAATGTATAAAGTGCTTCACACTAACAACATGGAGTGCACTAATTAATGTTTATATATGAATTGCAAAAGCATCCATTGCCTGTATTTCAAACCGCTCTCACTCTATGGATCAATAATATGAAATAAACACATGCACATGCTAGAATTCAATACAGTGTGGGTGTCTGATAGACCGATTTTCATCCATACGCAATTTGCAAAATTCATGATCTCATCCAAAAATAATAATGCCATTTATATTTTAATCTAATGCATAGAACCGCCTTTTACACGTAGATGCACTATGCAAACGCGTTATATATCTCTCTATACCACTCTTTTCACTAATCTCAGTTGGAAAACACTATTTCTCTCACATGCATATATACACATGCACGGTCTCTACTAGCCCTCTATACGCACATATATGTGCCTCACGTGTCTCCCGTGATGCACATTATCTTTAGGCCTCTCTCACACATTGCCCCCCAACACACCTCTCTTAGTAGTTGGCGATATGATTTCATCATATCATTCGGTAGGATATCCCTGGCTGTTAGACTCGATGGTAATACGAGGCAAAGTTTTACCCTAGTTCGGATCGGACCCTTGCAGCTTGAAGAAAGAGCCTACTCCTGCATCGTATATTAATGATAGGGTGTGTAGAAAGTACACGTGAATACCGTGCATTGTGCGTGTGTATACTATCAATCTAACTAGCCCCCAAGCTTGTATAACATACTAAGGGCCTTGGGTTACAAATCATATATAGTCGGCTTATCACCAGGGGGATAGAGTCCTCCGCGACTGTAGCTTCGTTGTACGCCGAGTCCTCCACATGAGTCTTCAGATAACACGCCCTCGGTCCAACCGATATGTGGCGCAGGATGGAACCGACCCATGAGTCTTCATGTTGACCCGCCACAACTAGAAATGATGTGCCCACCACACCATACACGCAATAGTACAACGGTATCTAGCTCACGATACGTCTCCATATTTTGTTGATGACACTGATGGACTTTGCATTTGATGCGTGCTCCATATTTTGTTGACGATCCTTACGTTCATTGTATTTGAAGCGAAAGAACGATATGGTCACTGGACTTCAGAATAAGCTCATCACGGTCACCACATACATTTTGTCATGCAAACCAACATGTGGTTGGATGGTTAGAGGACAGTGGTTTCTCGAGCCCACCAAGGTTAAAGTCCCGGACTCGATTTATCTTGTGTTAATTTTAGTATTTTCCGTGATGTACGCTCAGTGGGAGGAGACGCCCACTGAC
Source organism: Aegilops longissima (assembly GCA_021605205.1). Classification (NCBI taxonomy): domain Eukaryota; kingdom Viridiplantae; phylum Streptophyta; class Magnoliopsida; order Poales; family Poaceae; genus Aegilops; species Aegilops longissima. The sequence continues at coordinate 599,435,098 of CM038682.1, read as the reverse complement.
CACGAGGCACCTATGGTGACTTCAGAAAATCTCAAGATCATATATGCTGGCCCACTCTCTCAAGGTGCTCATAGGGTAGGGTTCGCAGTGTGCGCTTATAGCGTGAGTGCTTGCGGCGATATATGAGCCCTTGTGTCTGTACCGTGTTAAACAAATACATATCATGATTATACGGTCATTGGCTCACTCGTACAACTCCGTATTTTGTTGATGACACAATCAATTGACCAGTTAATTGTTCCACACGGTGCAACTAGTGTTTCACCATCGGGGTGCGTAACCGTGGGGCCCACCTGTCAGCCCGTATATGAAAGAAAGAAATGGTAGTTTGAGTCTGTACTGTGTTAATAAAATAGGAGTACATTTTAGGGTGATCATACGGTCACCGCTCACCATACAGCTCCGTAATTTGTTGATAACACGATTAATTGACCACCAAACGGTCCACATTCAGCAACGCACATTACCATAGGGCCCACCCATCGCCGCAGATATGAAGGACAGAAATGGTAATAAATTAGTGGTCGGTGGGTATTCAAGTCGTGAGACCTCTGTTGGCAGCCACCGTGGTTGGGGGCGTTCATTGGGCGGCGGGTGGGGATCCTCGAGAAAAGCTCGGCGAGGGGGGCTAGAGGGATGGCGGCGGCGGCGGACCGCGGTGGGGAGTGGTTTCGGGAGGGCGGGCCGCCGGGCGGCGGGGCTGGCGGTTCGCCGGTGGTAGTCGGCGGCTCGTGGTGGGTGGAGTTTGATGATAAACCGAGGCCCTTGATTTCGATCCAACGGCTGGAAAATCTAATGACCGAGAGATGAAAAGTCACCGACCGACGTAGCCTCACCTCGCGACGTACATGCACGCATGCAAGACACGCACGCATGTAGGCATGCAACATCGACACGCACACACACACGCATGCCGGGCGGCAACACCGACACGCATACACATGCACTCACGAACACACGAACGTAGGCACCCATGCATGCAACACTGAAACGTACCCTTGCATGCACGCAACACTCGCACGCCTGCATGCACACATCACACGACGCAAGACACACTCTCAACCTATACGTGCATGCACCCTTTGTTAAGGACATGGATTGTTACGGGTATTAATCAATCTTATCTGTGATAAGCAGAACATTGATGTTTGCAGTGGTCTTTATGAATCACAACGTATCGAACATGCTATCAACATAGTAGGCTTATCTACATGAAAAAGATGATGTCACACTCAATGAACAATCATTGGTTTATGAAATGCCCGCTTCGACCGCCCGGCCCACCAAAAGTTCTTCTGCGTCAGGCGCTGCTCGTTGGGTCATCGACATGCAGGCCATGCACCCAAAGAGCCCACACGCTGGAAGAACGGCGCGGTGTCCTAGGTCGTAGTCGAGGGCGCCACTCATGCACGCCCGCTGAACACGCCCATGCCACATTCAAACGCCCATGAAACCCGCCTGTGGAAGCCAAGAAACCCACTCTGGACACACGTCCGTTCATGACCGGGCCGGCGTTAAACGCAACGTCGGGCGAGCTCCTCCCGTCCGCCGTCTATTTAATCGCACACCTCCACCGCTCCCCTATCTCCTCCACCATTTTGTCCACTCTTACAATGGCTTACAAAGAGTAGTTATTCCGCATCCAAGCCGGCTGGGTAGCCCGCACGGATACGAAGCTATGCAGCTCGCTGATCCACCTCCTCCTCGCCCGACGGAGCCGCTTGCCGCTTCCAAGCCGGCGCTACGGTTCAGCAACTCGCTGCTCCAAGCCAGCTCGACAAGGAGCGGCGCACAGGCGTGTTGTTGCCGTCCACGCCACGCCGCCTTGCACTGCGTCGGTGTCAAACCGGGCGGATCTCGGTAGGGGGTCCCGAATCAGCGCCTAGGCGGATGGTAACAGGAGACAAGGGACATGATGTTTTACCAGGTTCGGGCCCTCTTGATGGAGGTAAAACCCACGCCCCGCTTGATTAATATTGATGATGTGTGTTGCAAGAGTGGATCTACCACGAGATCAAAGAGGCTAAACCCTAGAAGCTAGCCTATGGTATGATTGTTGTTCGTCCTATGGACTAAAGCCATCCGGTTTATATAGACACCGGAGAGGGCTAGGGTTACACAGTAGTCGGTTACAATGGTAGGAGATCTACATATCCAGACGCCAAGCTTGCCTTCCACGCCAAGGAAAGTCCCATCCGGACACGGGACGAAGTCTTCAATCTTGTATCTTCATAGTCTTGGAGTCCGCCGATGATGATAGTTCGCTATCCGGACACCCCTAGTCCGAACTCCTCAAGAGTCCTCTAACCAGGCTTCAATGACGACGAAGTCCGGCGCGCATGTTGTCTTCGCATTGCAAGGCGGGTTCTTCCTCCAATAATTTATAGAAGATTGTGAACACCAGATAGTGTCCGCTCGCAAAGATAAATTCCACGTACCACCGTAGAGAGAATAATATTACACAAGTTCAATCTGCGACGATTTAGTGGCGTGAGCCATTACAAAGCCTTTACTCGTTTTTATTTGTTCCACCTCCGTGCGTTTAGCGAGGCGGTTTCCTTGGCACGTCTTGTCGAAGCAGAGATCGTGTTCCCCTTATTCCGGGATTCCCATCAATACGGACGTGGGTAAACCAACCGCGCCATTGATTGTGACGCTTGGGAGATAAGCGAGTTTTACCAGGCCGGTGGGGACACATGTTTTCGTCCGCCCATATAAGGGGATAAAGATCTAGCCCTTTTACCTGCGCCTTCTTCCTCCTTGGCTTATCCACCTCCGCGAACTCGAGCTCCAGCGCCCAAGTCCGGACTTCTTACCTCAACCTTCTCCAACTATGTCCGGAGCGGGAGGCAAGTGGATGGACTCCTCCGCCACGGAGGGGCAGATCCAGCTGTGCGACGCCGGATATTTGTCCAGAACATCACAGATCGGCTCCCCGACGAGGGAGATCTCGCCCCAACCCTGTGCCCCATGAGAGGGTAGTATTTCTTCCCCATTTCCTCCGCTGACTGGGCTTCCCGCTTCATCCCTTTGTCCGGGGCTCATGTTCTACTACGGCCTAGATTTCCATGATCCGCCCCAATTTCATCCTCAACATCTCGGCGTTTATCGTCAGGTGCGAGGCCTTCCTCGCATCCAGCCCCACTTCGCCAGGCTCAAGACCTTCAATGTCAAGTCAAGGTTGTGAAGGGCAGCTGCCGGAGTGCGGAGGCGCCATGGTGGGTAGGATGTCCCACATTACGTGGCTGGAGGGCACTTTCGTGGAAACCATCAAGGGGTGGCAATCGGGTGGTTCTACATCACCGAGCCGCGACTTGATTGGGCAGCGCCCCAATTCAGATCTGCATCCCTACACGGCTCACCTCCTAGAAAGAGAGGGCCGGATTTGGGGATTCGAGGAGCTGACCGACTCCAAGCCTCAGATCCGTAAGCCGGTGGACAAGAAGCTCAAGCTTGTCAACGTAGTCCGTGTCATGCTCATCCGCCGGATTCTTCCGTGCCGACGGGCTTCAACATGTGGGAGTTTGATCCGGCAGCACTGCACTCGAGCGGGCTCTTCGACACTACGCACGAAGATGTATGGAAGGTGCTGTTCAAGGGCGCTGAAGCTCCCGCATCCGCCATCAAGATCGCGGATTCCGCCGCAGCGCCCAGCCGACGAGGTAAGTGATTTCACCACTTGTTTTCCATAGTTTGGCTCTATGCGGATCTAAACTCCCTTTACCTTTGACAGAATGGTGGCGAAGGCGAACGGACTATCCGTCCGCCCCATTGCTAGAGGACTCCAGCGGACGCCCGCCTAACGGAAGTTGCTGGCTCCGCACCCCACGTGGTGCCGGAGAAGAAGGCCAAGAAGACGGCCACGGGACTCGGAAGAGTTCCTGCTGTGTGTTATCGGATGATGAATCTGAGGTCCGACTCCTCCCACCAAGGCGAGGAGGAGAAGAAGAAAGCCTCTCCCCTGGGGGGGAGGAAGAAAGGAAGGCCTCCCCAACAAGGGAGGCCAAGGGTCCAAGAAGGAAAAACTCTTCCCCGGACTGCTCCGCCAACGCCAAAGGACGACGATTTAGGATCGGCTCCAAGGGCCAAGCCTCGGCGAGATCGTAAGTATCCGGACTCAATAACTTCAAGGTTTTTTCTTTTCGCCACATAATGTCTTTCTAATGCCGCATACAACCCTGCAGTCCGCCTAAGGATGATCTTCCCTGCTTGCCGAAGGGTCCTTGGGTGCGCCGGATATGGATTCCTTCCCACTGCCTCCACCCCCATGCCACGGACACGCCGAGGTGGGATCCCAGAAGGGACCCACCAGGAGGAGGAGGCCCCGAGGTGTCACAGACACCTCCCGGACTTTGCACCGGACTCAGCCCCGAGGCCACAAGTGGCTCCGAGTCCGGCGGGCGACCCTTCGTAAGAAGGGCAAGATCGCGACGCCGGCTGCCTCCGCCCAACCGGAGGTGCCGGATATTTGGCTGGAGGCGCCAACGGCGCCCATCAAGAGGAACACCGCACTGCTATGAGTGTGGTGATTCGAAGGTTCAGCTCGCCAAGAGCGGGCTGACTGAAGCTCGCAACAGCCTTCTAACAAAGCTTTGAGGTAAGAATTTCAATATATGTAAAATGGTACCAAGATAGACAGAGCCCTCGATGCTCGGTTCGGTGTTCGGAAAGAAAAGCCGACCGAGGATCTTTAGAAAGATAAACGCAGGAGTCATAAAAATATGTCAATATGGGATTGCAGGTCAGTGTTGCTGAACTCCGCCAAGACCGATCAAGGAGGTCAATACTTTGAAGGAAAACCTCGAGCGGTCCGAGAACGAAGCTCGCCATGCCAAGAAGCAGCTCGAGGAAAAGAAGGTGAGTAATACCTTATGAAAATTGTACCTTATGTAAAAGGATTTGGTTGCAAGAAAATGACAAGGATAACGTGGTATTGTAGGGGCCACTAACGAGGTGGCCACCTCAAGGAGGCGGTGGCAGCGGCGAAGCGTAATGCGGCCATGAGCGCACCGAGCGAGAGAAGCAGGAGGCGGGTGGCGGAGGTACAGCAAGAGCTCCAGGATCTCGTGAAAAACATGAGAGCTTGAGCGTGACTCAAGACTCGAGAGTCTCGAGCTTGCAACGGCTCTTGAGAGTGCCAAAGCCGCTAAGGCCAAGCCTACAAGGCCCTCCAGAGGTTGAGGCGGTGAAGAAAATAGCAGCGGTAAGGCATTTTTCATGCAAAGTAAGCATGTGAGTGTTAATTACCTGCTGCTTACCCGAATTCGAGCTCTCCAGAGCTGCTCGCAGATCTTCCTCGCAGCGTGTCCGATGCTGCCGCATTCTACCGGGCCGAGGAGGGAGCTCGACGGAGAAGGTCTTCGGTCTCAAGATGTCGAGGCCGGACATCCGGTGTTCTTTAGCGACCAGTGAAGTAGCTGGTCGAGCTCCACAAGGCGGCCGAACAGGCCATGAAGGGCCCCATAGTTCGGTTGTGGCCTAAGGAGGCCATGCCTGGGAGCTACTTCGCCTGGTGCGCGGCTAATGGATGCGTGCTCGTGGTAGAAGTCATCAAGCATTCCGCTTGTATTGAGGGTGCCCGCTGGCCCTTGTCCGCAAGAAGGTGCACTGGGCAAGATGGATGCCTGTAAGCTCGTGGACGGACCCGCCACCAGAGGGCAAGGAGCATCGCACGCCGAGATGTATTATAAGAGTGTGTCAAGGCGCCTCAGACTATTGCGGGTGAGTGCTCCAAAGATGTAATATTTGAGTAGACTCGCATTTTGTTATCATGTGCACTGAAAACTTAGTTCATATGCGCTAAGCAACGCTTGTTAATTTAAAATATTACCTTCTGTGCGGTTGTTTATCAAATCTGAGAGATGGCAAGTCGTCGGCTTCAGCCCCCATGCCACGAGTGTTGGGGTGTTCGGGATAAACTTGAGCGCTCTTGTTCCAATTTTGGGTCCATCTAGGGAGGCGCTCAACACAGCGAACAAGGAAACCGGACTTATAATGCTTGAACACTCTCACTTAGCCATAGAATTTATAATTTTAAATTTCGCGAAGCCCCTAGTCTTCGAAGGTCAATTTGGGGTGTTATCCACGGCTTGGCCGGACAAGATCCGCCTCGCGCCTAAGAGGCATAAGTCTTTAAGGACTCGCAAAAACCTCTCGAACAGCGATCGCTCTCGCCTCATCATGACAGCCAGTTTTAGCTTTCCATCGAGGCGTTAACCCAGCTCAACTGGGGCGGAATCGCAGTGGTTCTCCCAAGCTACCTTAGGCGATATAACGGAACGTAAGGTACCAAAACATGGGAGCCGGCAAGCCCAACTATTGACCCAAGACATGATTCGAGCCGATGCATATAGTGCTATAAGTTCGGGTGCCGACTTGTGAAAGTGTTCGGACTCATCATACCATAATGCGGAAACATAAGCCCTCGTGTATATTAGCCGCACTAAAGTGTAGGATGCAACATGTCGTGAATGAACATATGTATGAAAAAGAAATGCAATTATAAGCAAAAAGGTGCTGCATTGTTTTACTCAATAAGTGCTGCTACGTAATGCGTAACTATACAAATAGTGTGATAAGCAAGGTATGGGACTGTTAAACATGTCCTCTCCGTGGGTAGGCTGCAGATTGGTGTATAAAATGCTCGTAATGGAGACCACCTATATATTCGTTGTAGCCTTTATCCTTCCCTCGGCTGTTGCATCGTGAGTTCGCATGTTCATCACGGACAGGCCTCCGACAAACGGAGTCCTGTGGGTAAAAAGTAAAAGGTAAAAGAAAAGAAAAGGAACGACACACTTGAGAGCCCCGTGTGGTTGAGCCGCAGCCTGGGTTTATCGTGGTCGTGCCCTCTCCCCATGCCCATGGTATCTTCGAGCGAATGGTGTACGCGAAGGACCTGCTTTGACGCTTCGCAGAGCTGGGTTGGGGCCGCACCGCTACGCGGTGCTCGGAACGTGCTAGGTGGTCTTGTTGTAAGTTACTCCGGCGCTTTAGCTGTGTCCGCCGCTTAACGACCGGACTCGAGAATTGCCTTAAGAGGCTGCATTGCACTTCGCCGTGAGAGCCGCAGATGTTCCTCCGCGCGAGAGAACGCTCGTGTTTCCGCTGACCGTGATGACTCGAGGGCCTCGCATCTTGAGCTTGAGGTATGCGAGGCGGCACCGCTGAACTTTGTAACGCTGCACGTCCGAGCAAGGCATGATAGCCGCCATGAACGGGACTATGTCAAGATTAACTCTCGCTCGAAGTTATCCGGGATCCAAGACCACTTCCAGGTAATTGAGCCTGTACAATTGGCTTTACACCTGGTATGACGCCTTTAAAGGTCGCTTTTGGTAGGTTTAACTTTGAGGGTCTATGCCCATTTTGGCGACCGTATCCTCGGTAAAGCAGGTTCAGTTGCCGCCGCCGCCCATCGTGACTCGTTAGGTGAAATCCATCGACGATTGGGTATAAGACCAGCGCGAATCCGCCGTGGTCGGATGTCTGGTGGGTGGTCCTTCGGTCAAAAGTGATCGGGCAGAGGACCATGGATTGCCTTCGGGCAACTGCTCCATCGCGTAGACATCCTCGAGTGCATGCTTCCGCCCCTTTTGGGTATGTGTGTTTCAGATATCATGTTCACCGTCCGCACTGTGGGGGAAACCTTCGTCTCTATTGTTCGGGCGGTTGGGTCTCGCCCTCGCCATCGCTATGCATCCCTTGTCATTGTTTTCGCAATTAACTTGTTCGCTTGCTTGAGTACCCAACAGTCCTTGTTGGTGTGGTTAGCTAGCTTTTCGGGTGCCGTATCCGCACAAGCGGTTGAGTATTCGGTCCAAATTGACGGACCCGAGTAGTTCTTTTGAATGGCTTTTTCCGCTGACCGGTTTAGAGCCTCAATCCGCATTGATTGTCGATCCTCAATATTGTCGCCAGCACGCGGCATTTGTTTTTGTTACGACGCTGCCTGCCATTTCGGTCCTTGAAGTCCGGACTGCCCGAATTTTTGCCGAGGTTGTTGCTGCGTGCTAGCTAGTTGTCCTCACCCGCAGAAGCGGGTCATGAGTGATGTGAGGGCTGCCATGGATTTCGGCTTTTCCTGTCCTAGGTGCCGGGCAAGCCACTCGTCGCGGATGTTATGCTTGAAGGCCGTGAGGGCCTCTGCATCCGGATAGTCGACGATTTGGTTTTTCTTGGTTAAGAACCGTGTCCAGAATTGTCTGGCCGATTTGTCTGGCTGCTGAATTATGTGGCTTAGGTCATCGCGCCCGTGGTCGCATATAAGTGCCCCGGAAGTTATCGAGGATGCGGCTTCAGTGTCCTCCCAGCTCCCAATTGACTCGCTGGCAAGCTGTTGAGCCAATGTCGGGCTGGTCCTTTAAGCTTGAGGGGAGGTATTTGATGGCGTGAAGATCGCCACCGGGGCCATGTGGATGTGAAGGAGATAGTCTTCATCCAAACCGCTGGGTCTGTTAGCCGCCATAGGATTCAATATTGACGGGTTTAAACCCTTCGGGATTTGATGATCCATTACTTCGTCTGTGAAGCATAGTGGGTGTGCGGCGCCTCTATACTGGGCGATATCACGACGGAGCGCAAAAGAGCTTTGTCTGTTTTGTTCGGCCCGGCCGGACTTACTGTGTCCGGCGTGATGGTTGTCGTCACGTACCGTGGGGCGCCCACACGATCCATAGATGGATCTTGATTGTCTTGCCTTGTCCTCCAATATATCTCGCAGGTCCGGAGCGCCTCTGTGGCCGCGGTGCTTTTGAGCGATGCCGGGTACGGTTCTAGTGAAGGGCCTAGAGGCCTCTTCGCCATGACCACGGGTGGTTGGTCACCGTATTGTCTCCCGGTGATGCGGGTTCGTAAGCCTCCTCCTCTAATCGGGGAGCAGCTTGCGCTTAGGGTAGCTTTTGAGGGCGCTCGAGCTCATGCTCTTCGCCGCGAGGACTTCACCCATCCGTCGGCTAGCGATCCCGATCAGCTCTAAGTCGTTGCTGCTTTTTGAGGTTGTTCGCCATGGCTATAAGCCCGCGCCTAAAACGCCTTGTTCGACAGATCCTCGTGCATGATGAATTCATCGTCGCCGAGGCTTGCTTCGCCTCCGGAGGGAGGCATATAATCCTCTACCTCTTCTTCGCCGCCTCTCGTGAGGGCTGGCGCTCCATCCTCCCGCGCCGGATCTTATCGAGTGGATTGTCTTCGCACCGTCCGGTGTATTGTTATCTCCGTGCCGGAATCTTCATTCTTGCTGTGGCAGGATTTAGAGCGGCACCACGACGCCGGGCGCTTGGGCTGTTTCTTGAGGGTCATCCTCCTCTGCTCCTTCGCCATTCCCATCCTTTGGGATATCCACCATGTATATGTCATATGATGAGGTGGCTTTCCAGCGCCCGGTAGGCGCTGGTTCTTGTTCGCCTCCGCATCGCCGCCCATACCGCCGATGTCTTCGAGTCGTAGTCTAGCATGTCTGTTAGATCGCCGACAGCCGCTACCAAGTGGGTGGTGGGTGGCTTTGAATTTATTCGTCGTCTGATCCCAACCGCCCCGACCGCAGTCCGCCCTGTGGCTCTCCGATAACGAGAGGTACTTTAGCGAACTCAATATGTCGCCAAAAGGTGAGAGTTGAAAGATGTCCGCCGCGGTGAACTCCATGACCGGCGCCCAATCGGATTCGACGGAGGGGCGCGGAGGTTCAAGTCCGCACTCGGAGTCGCGAGCTTTATGAGGGACAAGATCGTGTTCGCCTCTATCGCCAGAGGTTTCAGCCCCGAGGCGGTGTCCAGCCATCCGCCCCGACCAGGCAGCCGGCTCAATTGAAGATCGGAGCGGTTCGAAAAGGGCCTCTAGGGTACCGTCCGCTGCAGAGCTAAATCATGCTCGCCATGACAAAGGCGGCACGCCGGGTTGTGGCTCGACTCCATCGAGGATCAAGTCCTCGCGATGTCACCGTGAAGTTCAAACTTCCAAATCTGACCTAACGGACAGGGGCGTAGCTTTCAATCTGCTCCAGATGGCTGCTTAATCGCCCGCAGCGGCGGCCGCCGAATACGAAGATCTGTCCGGGAGAAAAGTCTCACCCGACTGCGCCATTGATGATGGTCGAAGAAGCCATCGAGCCTATCGGTGACGGCATACGAGGAACTCTCAATGAAAGCACCAATGTCGGTGTCAAACCGCGGATCTCGGTAGGGGGTCCCAACTATGCGCCTAGGCGGATGGTAACAGAGACAAGGGACACGATGTTTTACCTGTGTTCGGGCCCTCTTGATGGAGGTAAAACCCACGCCCCGCTTGATTAATATTGATGATGTGTGTTACAAGAGTGGATCTACCACGAGATCAAAGAGGCTAAACCCTAGAAGCTAGCCTATGGTATGATTGTTGTTCGCCCTATGGACTAAAGCCATCCGGTTTATATAGACACCGGAGAGGGCTAGGTTACACAGTAGTCGGTTACAATGGTAGGAGATCTACATATCCAGATCGCCAAGCTTGCCTTCCACGCCAAGGAAAGTCCCATCCGGACACGGGACGTAAGTCTTCAATCTTGTATCTTCATAGTCTTGGAGTCCGCCGATGATGATAGTTCGCTATCCGGACACCCTTAGTCCGAACTCCCTCATACCAGATCTCCCGTTTCTGTGGCCGAGACTCCCATGCCGGCGGTCGCGCCATGCAAGCAGAGACAGAAGCCGGGTGTGCGGAGAGCGACGAGTCGGTGGCCAGCGCCTCCGCGTCCACCGCCATCATCGAGGAGAAGTAGAACACGGGAGGCCGCCGCCGCTTGGTTCCCATGAAGGCCACCGCGGAGGCGACGCCGGCGTACACAGCAGGTGTCTTGCCGGATCATTTTGTTGCGAGGAACTTCGTCGACCCTACATTGGCTCCACGGAAGAGGGAAATGTTAGGATGAACTTGAGCCGGTGCAGGCCATGGAGAAGTAGTGGCCGGTGATGAACTCGAACCGGTGCCGGCCACCATCATCTTCGGCAGCAGCCAATGATATCAGTTGGGCAGTGGGGAAGCGAGCCGTCCTTTGCGCTGAAGCATATACCTCCGGGGCTCCCGGCAGTCCGTGATCGTGTCACGGACATGAGGAACACAAATCGATCGGCGGCCACCATTTAGGCCAGGTATTATATACATGTGTTGTCCAGAGCTAGCACCGCGTAGTTCATTTGAATATAATGAAATCCATCATGTTTGTATGAAAATCCGGTATTTTATATGATTTCCGTCGTTGTTTATATGAAATATCAGTTTGCCTACGTGTTTGAGTGAATTTTGTCCGGTTGGTTGAGTTGTTGTCATAATGTGTGCGACTACGCTTGATGGCGAATTTGCGGGTCGCCGGTCAGTCTCATGGGCGGCCCGGCAGCGTTGTTGGACAAAAACACAGCTCGTCGAGCTCGCTCCAACGTATGCTACTGGAGGATGCATGACAGATGAGCACCGAGTCATTCCTCGCTCATCGGTGGAAAAGGCACCGGTGGACAAAAGGGTCGCCAATATTTTGGCTACCCTGGGCAAGATCCAAACAGCCCCTCCCAACAGATTCAAATCACTCGTTTGCCGTGGAATTTTGCCATGTGCTGTTTTCATGGACTAGCAAGATGCCCGTGCATTGCACGGAACATCAAGATGCATTTTTTTACAAACTCCCGCATGCATGCAAGGGATAATTAATGTCCTCCTTTTCTAGTACCACGAGGCAAACACCATTAATATTGCATTGATTAGTGTTAGTGGCCTTATATATCTGCAAATTGTAATTTTGATAGTGGCCCCTTGTATATAAAAATGGAGGGAGAAAGATGAGAGATAAAGTGAGCAGTGGGGCGTGGTGGTGACTGGTGGTCGGACTGGGCGGAGGCATGGGGATGGACGGCGCATTATGTCTAGGTTTGTATCTCTCTCACACACACACATGTAGGTGGGGGGCGTGCACGAAGAGAAGAGGTGCATGCACGGCGCATGTACTCCCGTCTCTTTCCCAACCACACCCGCGCGGGTACACGGTGGAGCTCATTTCAGATTTAAAAGGCAGCCCACGTGGTAATTTGGCACGGTACTGGTTGTCCACTTGGTGGAGGGAGGATCGTCTACCACGGGTGAACAAACAAATTGCAACTTGACGCGTTATGTTAAATTGAAAAAAGAGGCAACCCATGTGGGGCCTACCTTAGAGGCAAGGCTCTATACACTGGAGTCCTTTTGATGTGTCCTGTCAACTCGCAGAACGAGGAGAAGCTTGCTTAGTACGCCGTCTCCCCCGCCCACGGGCGCGGTGGCTCGCAGGATGAGGTGAAGCTTGCTTACGAGTACTACTACTACTACTACTACTACTACTACTACTGCACACCTTTACGCCCGTTCCCTCGCCCACGCGCGCGGTGGCTCGCAGCACGAGGAGAAAATTTTACTACTCCCTCCGTTTACTCCTCGTCCCTACTACGTACTTTGGTTAGTACTTCCTCCATTTACTTATACAAGGCCACTATAAAAAAATACATTTTGCATTTATACAAGGCCAGAAATAGTAATCGAGACAAAAGTTACTACTCCCTCCTTTCCAGTTTATGGCTCAATTTCAAAATCTCTCCAACCAAGGTAGACGGTGAGTGGTCGAATTAATTTCGTAGTTGGCACAAGTAATTAGTACACTCGCTTTTCTCAAGAAGTTATGTTTACCGATGCATTAATTAGAACGAATGCATGAATGACCACTAAATTTCCATGAACTTGTACATGCATTTGTTAGTTTCCTCTTGACACTGCTTGCGTCGGGTGATCTAACGCACCTTGAAATCCAACATGTAATGGTACTACTACTAGTATATTAGAATTCTGTAGTATACTCCTCCGTCGACGCTCCCTTTCATGAATTATGTACTTCCTGTCGCCGACATGTGGGCCATATAGCAACCGGGTCGACGTGTCAAGCACCAAATAATAGTGCAGAACAGCAGGGGGACACACCCCACTGCATCGCCCAAGAGTAGTAATGCGCAATGAGACGTCAAATCACAATGCCGCACCTTCCCGGACAGACGAAGCAACCATTATTTCACACTTCGGCTCGCCATCATCTCAAACCACGTACGAGTATTGCTTCTGCCTCAAGAGGGACACGCATCGCCTTGGTACATCATGACACGGGACCGCATGACAGCCATGCTCCCCGCCGATCGCTTCGGTAAAATCACCTCATTTTACTATACTTCCTCCAGACGGTTTACTACATGGCATGCACGCTATTCTAGGTTGAGAATTTAGCTGGCTATATATGTGATGAACAGTACTCTGGCCTTTTAAAAAAATGTATACTTTTGTACAGTAGTACTATCGATGGATTGCGCCATGGAGAAAAAAATTGAAATTAAAAAAAAGGTGGTACATATAGAGAGCGCCACGCCAAATTATGCATATAGTACTATTAAAAAGCTAGTACGTGCTTAATTGGGGTGCTAAATTCTATTAAAGAAATACTAGTAGTATGTACATACCAAGAGTTAAAGTAACGAGAAGAAACATAACATAGTTCTGTTGGGGGCTCAAAGACAACACACCCCTCAAATTAAACTAAGCACACCTGAAATTAAACTATGCAACTAATCCGGTAGACACTGCATAGAAGTATAGAACCACCATGAGCAAGGACACTGCCACCTTAATCGGAGTCCTCGTCCATGTCCTCGACTTCGTCCTTGTCCCTCTTCCTCTTGGCCGATACTTCTTTGCTTGAACCACACACTTGGTTGTTGCTCTTCATCCAACCCTTGTAGATATTGAAACAAAGGTAGCCATCCATTGCAGCGTAGTGGATGTGGTCTATATCTATTACATTCCGCTGCCATGCATGACGATGAAACGTGTAATGAGGTTTCTCCAGTTTACGGTACGAAGGATGAACCATGGCTCCTGCCAGGGTCAGCATTGAAGGCTGACGAGAGGGCACCAGCCGGTTCTTCTGGAGGTCAAAGGGGTTGCCTACAACGAGCCCTATCCGACACAGGAGTTCTTCGTCGTTCTTAAAGTCTACAGTAACGAATTTCACTGTTTTGTCCTTGAGGAAGTTCTTAAAATCTTGGCACTCAACGTCGGCATGGCATATGTGGTAGACCAAGAAAACGTTATGTACGCAAACCTGGATCATGGCGGGCTTCTTCCTCTCTTCGTCCTTTAGATCCTTCTCTCGTCCCAGGACTGTTGTGTACTCAACATCTAGCCCAGCGACCCACTCATCATCTGAGTTTTCGAACATGCGTCTAAAGCGAGAAAGACATCCTTTCACCGTCGTGGAAGAACGGGTGTAGATGACGTCGAACTCATCGCCGGTGATGGTTCTAACCTTGTACTCACCGCCGATCGTGGAAATTTGGGACGCCATGGATTTGGGAGGAGGGTTAGGATTAGTGGAACTGCCGTAATGTGAATGGACGGGACGACTAGGAGTGAACCGCTGTAGTATTGAAGGACGTGCGGGGACAAGTAGGAGCGAACTGCCAGCGTGCGAACGGCAGGGTAGTGGCTTTCCATTTTCCCATGATACGGGTTTCCGAGAGCCCTTGGATGTGAGATCGAACGGTTGCATGGCGTGATTCTAGACCTATGGGTGAATATCCTATCCTGAAGGGTTATTCTGAAAATTTTCAGCAACTTAGCATGCGACCATTTGATTCAGATCCAAGGCTGCCAAAGAGTCTCAGATCGTGGTCGCTACTTACCACGATCGTCATTGTCGCTCGTATGGTCGCCGAGATTTAACATGGTGCGTTAGGCTATCCGATGTTGGCATGTCATACATAGTCATCACTTAGTCACTCATACTACAACAAGGTTTTGGCTATAAGGTTGGCTATAAGTGTATTTTTTACTTCTCTCTATCTTTTTCAGATTTTCCGTCTCCATAATATAAGAACGCTTTTGACACTAGTGTAGTGCCAAAACGTTCTTATATTATGGGACACAGGAGTACTAGTATTTATTGCATTTGCCAAGGAGTGACCTCTTCCAATGAAATGGTGTTGCTAAGTTTGCTTCATTTAATTAGCTATAGACTCAAAATTGTCTTTTCACCTAGGTACACGCCGCTTAGCACCATTTCTTCCTTGGGTCACCAAACTAGTCTCTCTCTTCTTGATTAACTTGCCACATCAGACTTTATGCCTATGTGGCAAGCTTAAGCACCAGAGGAGCAAGTAAAAGTAAGTACAATAGTGCGCTTACATGGCATTTTTGCATATGTGGAGGAAAGAGAGGCAAGGAAAAGTGGAGAAGTGGGCTCATGCAAGAGCCAGCCTCTACTACATGGTGGAGCATTGGGAGAGGCACCTATATGGAGGTGGTCAGAATCGAGACTCACGCCGGTCGAGCGCCACGCTTAAAATGATAATGGCAAGTCAAATCACGGGCCCCACCTGTCCAAAGAAGAACTCATTGTCAAATCACACAACCCTACGCTTGCAGAGCCTACTCCCTCGCTTCTCGCATCTCTGTCGAACTGACTAGGCGAAACTGCCCCGCCTACCATGCAGGAAAAGCCCCGCCCTCGACTTTTAAATACAACTACATCCGCTTAAGAATCCAATGATATACTTTTTGTGACATAGTAACTCATATTTAGTTAGTCAAATGGATGACCTAGAACTACGTGCAGGCCCTATAAACCGAGACGCATAAAAAAAACGAGACGGAGAGGGTAGTTCAGCACGTATCTTTTTAGATCAATATAGTCGGGATTCACCAAGGAGAAAAACCAAGTGGTAGGCTGCTCCTGTCGTGTTAGCGTAGCAACTCAAGCAGGGTCAGTCCGCACACGAAATGGTGACGCACTTAACAGGACCCCTTTGGCCGACATGTGGCTCATCCACCGTCTTGTTCCACGTGCGATGCACCAAATTACAGTTTGGAGCAGCGGTTGGAATTGGAGGCACCCGGTCAGAAGCGCCGCAGAGAGTAGAAATTGAGCGATGAGGGGTCAAATCACAAAGCCCCACCTTTCCCGCATTAAGCTGGACGGACGAACCAACCACATTTCACTCTAGGGTGCAAGAGCATAAATAAAAAAGAAAACAATGATGCGTATGGCAGCTACCTAGGGCACCCTAGGTAGGGTCTCCACTACAGATCCTTTTTTAAAAGCGCCCACTACAAATCGGCTTCTCCCTCGTCCTCTTGAAGAAAACCGATGATGAGTGCGGCGGTAGGGTTTGTAGGAGTACTATGGCGCATGGGCCACATCATAGTAAACGGGTTCGAGTCGATGCCTTAAATATGTGTGGGCCGCTTGGTTTTATGGGAACGAGGCAGCATTTTGGGTTCGGGACCAAGGAGATATAGTACGACAAAAATTGTGGACGAGGTTCGACCGAAAGGCAATGATGCATGGGCCCTGCATTTTGATATACCTGGGTCATGTGAAATTTGCTACTCTACTCAAAACTAGTAAGGTACACATGTATTGAACGCATGAGATTTCAAACCAAATTATGAATAAATACACACTATAGCATGTAAAGCTTTGAGTCATATATGCATGATGTAGATGTTCGCTTAGTTCTTATAGTTCATCTCATTCAAAATCAATTAGTTTTATAAAATGTTAAGATTCATGGGGTTGTGCATTGTAAATCATAAAGTAAAAAACAAATAATGGCAATTCATTTAGAAAAAATAATCAATTATGATACGTAAGATTCTAGAACAAAGGAGAAGTGCTTGTGTTTTGAGGTTTGTGCATTATGCTTAAGTTCAACCATGGAGTCTTCTAAATTGTACATGTGGCAGATCTGGTGGAATGTTGATGATATCCAATGGCCAGTAGTGCTCGGATTTGCCTATATCTGCACTGTCGGGTTAGCTTCATCCAGCGACCATCTTTCAAAGTTATTGGCACATAATATAGTTCTTGTGCCATAGTTGCATGTTTTGGAAAATAGCTACTAGTGGGTTGTACTATCTATTTAGGAATAGAAGATGTATACATGGAAGTTGTAGGGAAAGAGATGACATGGAGCATCTCAATTCCTATGAGCAGAGATTGGAAAAGAGATGTCATTTGGTTCACATCATAGGAACTTTTCTATTGAATCTAGAGATGGCATGTATCTCAATTCCTATGAGGAGGGACTAGAAAAGAGATGTAATTTGGTTCATATCATAGGAACTTTTCTATTGAATACATGGTCAAAAAAACTTTTCTATTGAATATACGCTAATGTTTATTTTCCTTTGAAATTAAGGGAGTATAGGAATCCATTTATATGAACCAAGTGGCTCTAAAGCTATATAAATGATATCACGTTTATTTCCTTTGAAATGTGGAGTATATGAATCTATTCCTATGAACCAATTGGCTCTAAAGGAAAAAATCCTATAAAAATCATATCATATAGAGTGCCTATGATATTCCTCGACACTAAAGGATGCTTGAAATTGCTGCGGGTGATACGACGGTCTTTCTTTGTAGACTCCTCACCCATCTTTATAGTTACCTCTCGAAGATGAATGAAATGATATATACATGGTATTCTACATGTGCAATTTGGTACACGAAAACTCGGTAAAAGTTTACGAGGTTCGAATTTTCAATAAAGCTATATGCACTGCATTTCGGAACGGAGGGAGCATACGGCAGTTGCTAACACTCACGTGGAAGTTTTGTGTGTAGGAGGAGTGGCTGTTCTGTTAAATGACATGGCAAAACTGACACTGTCGGATGCCGATCTAACGATTCTTACGGCGTTCGTCAGGAAAAGGCTTGTGGCGAACTTTTGTCGGATAATGATTTACGGACACATGCATTGCATTGATACGTGCCCCCCTCTCTCTCACGCACACGCACCCTCATGAGTCACGAATCTCCCGAGTCCTCTCGCAGACTCGCAAGTCGCACCCACCGTCTATCTGCAGGTAGACATCACACACATATGTGCTCTTCACACCCTACCCTCAGAACTTCTAAAAAACAAAAGAGGGCGCGCACATTTTATTTTAGCTCACACGTCACACACTTATACTATTGCTCTTGCGGCGAACGTTCTTTGGGCATAGTATATTGTACTCTCACGAAGAGAAGCGTGCACGCACGCACTAGTTCTCTCACACCCACTCATGGGTACACGAGGAGCGCATTTTTGAAGCTGGTACAACAAAGTCACTCCACTATATATAAAAGCAGGAGCCTTAGCGCTTGCTTTACTAGGGTTCCTCTCGCTCACTCTCTCATGCTCTCCAGATCTAAGCAACACATAGGTGGCCACACTCTCTCTCAGCTCACGGCTGGTCACAAATCCGCCGGACAACCTCGACCGGGCAGGGGTGTAGGTGCATCGCTCACGCTGTCGTCGGGCGGCGAGGGAGGAGACCAACGGCTGCCCGCTGGGCGTCCCGATCGGGCGGCCGTGTCGTTTCTCCGAGAGCGCTGCTCGGGAGGGCCTCCGACCCTTCTTCCTCCCTCATGGTATTGTGGCCAAGATGCAGCCTCCCGACGCCGTCTTTGCCACATTCCGATGACCCTCAGGTATATATTCATTCGAAACCTGCCTTGCTCTATTGCCCCAGCTCCCTTCATGTGGATCCTTTTCTACTTCCGTCCGTTGTTCCAAAGCTACCTGGACTTCTACTATTATTAGAAGTAAAGCTAGTTCATACAGTCGACTCAAAGAGTTGGTTCAAACAGGGAAGAAAGTGGGAAAGCTGTAGCATGAATCTAGGACTTGGTTCTAAGAGGAAACGAGGGAAAGTAGTAATATCTATCACTGTTTAAATAACCGTATTTCGTATTTGCGCAAACAGGGATGTCTGTCTCCATATCGTTCCGGGATGTCTATATCCGTATCGTTTCTATCCGCGCAATCAAAAGCACACACCTTAGTTTTAGTACAACTGCGCAAAATGAGATGGCTATCCCTCGTTGCCGTCGTATAACCTCCCATCTTCAAGGTATCCCTACATTGGTAGTAACTAAGGTAGAATGACCAATGCAATCTAAAAGAAGCTGATTCAGACGTTTTACTTCCTGATTGCAAAGGCAGGACGAGCGAAAACAACTACATCCTAGTCCGGAATGCACTTTCTACCAGTACATCCATGGACCGAGGACTAGCTGGCACGGCTGCACGGCGGTTTTTTGGACAGGTGCGTGGACAAGAGGCATTGTGGTCTGCTTATTTCTGCAAATAGCGGTGCTTAAATTTAGTGGAATGCACAAGCATTTCA
The DNA here is from genome assembly GCA_021605205.1 of Aegilops longissima. Taxonomy (NCBI): domain Eukaryota; kingdom Viridiplantae; phylum Streptophyta; class Magnoliopsida; order Poales; family Poaceae; genus Aegilops; species Aegilops longissima. Next base: position 599,415,886 of record CM038682.1, on the reverse strand, counting down.
GCTGGTCAGTACAAGGCATGGTTCAGTTCAGCATTCCAGCTGAGACCACAATTATAATTGGTTATTCTGGAATGAGAGAACCTAACCCTGGATGGTGGCAACAAGAAAAACCAGAGTGAACTCCAGGAAATTTAAGCTCGCCGGGAGGCCCTTTGCTCGAGAGAAGCCTTGCTTGTTTTTTTCCTGATTTGTAAACCTTCTCACAACTTTCTCTTTTGCTGTGAACTAGTATATGTTTGTTATGTTCTATGAATCATTGAGATGTATAAAATTGCTTAACTTATGCTTTTCAAGTTTTTATGAAGACGAGTTTAATGTGAGTGTTCCACATGAGCGCTGGACTAGCGTGTGAACGCTTGGAATTTATTACATTGTGGCCTCAATTAACTGCATGAACCATCGTAACAAGATACATAGTTGCTTATATGTCGATGTTAGATTGTTGATTGTTAGCTGGTCGATAGCCTAGTGTTGAAGCGAGCTGAGCCAATGTGCCGTGTTTTGAACAACTGCTTACAAGTGGGGTAGCACCAACAGTGTTTACAAGTACTTATGTATACGTCTCAAGACGGTTCTCGAACGAGTGCTCTATTTCATCAAAACACACACCGCCAGATGATAAACCATGACAACTTATGTCTTACCATGCCATATTTATGAAAAACTAGTGAGGACGATCTGTTTCGCAACAATTACGATGGTTCTCACATGATTCACGGCACACAAAAGTAGCAGCAGCTCCCATAGACGGATTCAAACAGAGTACTAGCCCCGAGGGGTCGATATGAGCAAGGTTCGGATAGTTAGACACAATCCAAACTACTATTAAACACTATCTGGGGCAACTATTTCATGCCTCGATCTAATTTGGGATGGACACAAGACAGACCTTGCCATGAACATCATCGAGGAAGTCCCGCAGCAGCTCAATCCTGTGAACCTTCATGAAGACAACCTTGTGGCCTTGCCACTGATAAACTTGTTTGTGGAGGCATGCCACGTCATCTTCCTGCGTAAGCTTGACAAGAACAGTATGCCTCACAAACGAAGGAGTAGCTTTGAACTTCTTGTGCTTCAGTACACCCTGGACAACACGCCTGACAACAATGAGGCTGGAATACAACTCTTCATTGGTATAACCACAAATGGCTTCTAGGATCCACAGCCTAAGAACTCTGTTTCCCAGTGCGTATATCCAGGTCGTCCGCCTCATAGTGAGTGACATGTACAACCACACAATCCTTGTCTGCATCAGGGCTCTAATTGAAACAGAAACAAATTCTGAATTACTTTTCAAAGATAAGAAACACAAGTTATTTAAACCACTATGTATAGCATGGCATCAAGCTAATAAAATTTTGCATTATTAATCACCACATACTTCCTTTTCTAAAAAATCACCACATACTTAGATGAAAAACCACAATCGAGATCGGCAAAGAAGGAAATCACCTTGGGCAGCTCAAGGGGGGACACATCCTCGAAGGGGAAAACTGCTCCTGCAGTGCCACGGGGTTGTAACCTCAAACAGGCGTTGACCATCTCAAGAGTGGCCGTGAGCGATCTGGGTCGGCTCGGTGGTTGCCTCCATCTTCTTGGAGCTCTCTGTCTCGTGGGATCAGTCTCCCGCGTCTGCTCCAATATCGGCAGATCTTTGCCTCGTTCTCCTTGGTCCATCATAAAACTGACGAATACTAGGAGACCACTGAAAACACAATCGCAATGACAATGAAACAAAAAAGAGAGTGAGGATCAGTTACTGATTTGCAAAAGTTCTTTTTTTTCTCTGAACGAAAATATACCAACATCACGGATCCGCTTACCTTCCCTTCGTTCGGAGAGAAGAACAGTGGCAGATGCAAGTGTTGCCTTTCTTGAAGACGGCGAGGGGGAAGGGGATTCACCGAAGAGTGAAATGATGGTTGCTTCATCCGTCAAACTTAGACTGCGGGGAGGTGGGGTTTTGTGATACGATGGCTCACATCGCTGGCTCACGACCGGGTGACTCTCCGCCTGCATACTGCCTTCTAATTTGGTGGATGGCATTTGGGCTCACAGGCTGCATGGCCCGCATGTCGGTGAACAAAAGTATAACGGCATTCAAGAGAGGGAGACGTTTCAATGACCTAGGAGGAGCCAAGCGGTAGAGTGTCTCCACTGTACTAGTAGTAATTGTTCTTCCGGGTAGCAGAGAGTGTCTCCACTGTACTAGTAGTAATTGTTTCTCCGGGCCCAAGACAAAACAGCCCATCCACACTAGTAAATAGTAAAATCAATTCAAAAGCCCATATATTTATCAATGAGAGGCGCTACCCACACCCAAAGACCCCCCAAACCTGGGTGCTCTTCTTCCTCCTCGCCCCACCCACCACGCCACCGCCCACTCGCACCCCAAATTCCTCACCTCACCCTACAGAAAACCCCAGCTCCCCTTCTTCCTCACTCCTACAGAAAACCCCCAGCTCCCCTTCTTCTTCGCTCGCACTACAACTAGGCTCGTCATTCGTTACTCTGCTCAAATCCGTGAGCGCGACGCGACGCCCACGAGGAAAATGAAGTCGGCTGACCCCAGCGCCAAGAAGATGAGGCTCCCGCCAGCGGTGACGCCTATTGTAGATCGCGCACCCGGCAGCGTGGGGAGAAGCGGCGACCCCGCCCCCACCGGATCCCAGGAACCCGTAGAATCTCGGGTGAACCGCATCAGCGATCTCCCGGACACCGTCCTTGGGGAGATCATCTCGCTTCTCCCCACCAAGGATTGCTGCCGCACTCAAATCCTCTCAATTCGGTGGCGCCCTCTATGGCGCGTCGTGCCCCTTAATCTCGATTGTCGTCAGGTATCTCTCTTCAATGATTTTGAAATCCCTGAGCCATCATCTCCTCCCACCGTGGCTCCGCTCAAAGCCTCTCATCCCGTAATGCTACCCGAGCAAGCATACCATGCCTGCGTGGTGGACGCCTGGCTGAAATCTCCTGAATTCACGTAACTACAGCTGCTTGAGCTCTACTATTCCCTGAAATCACATACCACATACCGAACGCCATGAATTTGTGCCTCGGCACCGATGTCCATCTCATGGTTTTCGCCCTCTCTCCACACCGCCACCTTTGTGTTGTGCTACCTACTGCATAATCTGGTACTAAACCTTCGACTCCCATTTCTCAAGAAACTTTCACTTGTGTGGGTTCAGATATCGGAGGCCTCATTGCACAAAGATCATCCACTCCAGCTTGCCCTGCGCTAGAGTGCTTGGTGCTTGTTTTCACAGCTAGAATAGGTTGTCTCCAAATAAAGTCGCCTAACCTTGTAAGAATTGGAATTTCTTTTGACGGAAGGCAGCTCATCATCCAAGATGCCCTTCACTTCAAAGGTTGATCCTTGATTCTAGTTATTCACTGTTGCAAATAACCGCCCTCTCTCGCTACTTAAACCGAGACCTTGGGTGTAAAACATGATCTCTGTGCTCATTTCAATATGGTGTTTGGCTCCACAGTTCTTCGTACTTTATATTATCATCTACACTTGTAACCATAAGCTGCATTTTAAATTTCAAGCATAATTTATATATCATCTTGGAGTACACATTTTGTACTAATATTATGTTCTATGCTCAATGAAGAGTTTCTCCATGGATGGCCTATCAATGGTGCTGGATTATGTCAAGATCTTATATATCCAAATGAATAGTTTTGATCTGAACAAGATTATTGGCTTGCTGCAATGCTTTCCAAGTCTGGAGAAGTTTTATATAAAGGTGATAATTTCACGCACATTGGAAGCCCGCATGTAGTGTACTAGAATTAACCGTTCAGCTGTTGCTCTTTCGACACTCTTCTTTTAGACCTTAATTGTTTTCAATCTTCATGTCTATTTAGGCAACAGGACGGGGTAAGAAAGTTATAACCAATCGGTGGATTCATAAGCATCGGGATTTTCTCACTTCTCATGAGATTCGATTGAAGACAATAACGCTAGAATGATATGTAGCCAACCGTGCAAACACAAGATTTGTCACATTCTTCCCGCTGAATGCGAGGTTACTATTGTCCATCGTGCTTAAGTTTATCAGCGCATGGTTTTGACGGATGGGTATGTCTAAGAGCAAAAAGGAGTTTCAGTGGGCAAAAGAGCATCCGACGTGCGGGCTTCTATTTACAACATATTGTGGTCATAATCCAAAGAAATTTTACGACCCAGATGTTCATTCTATGGACCTGCCGATCCATTTGACTGTGACTGCCAAAACAGTGCTGGAGTTAGATGTTGTTGCCCTTTTCAATCTGTTTTTTTGTAAACCTGATGAACAATTAACCTCATGCTTTTGTACAGTTTGTAAGCTGGAGTTAGATGTTCCTGCCCTTTTCAACTCGGCTGTGACTGTCATATTTTCTTTAAAACAAGGCAAATGGCTTGCCATTCGTTTAATTTAGAGTGAAATATTGTAACAAATCCCAACCAAGGGAAATTACATCACTCTCGCCGGCTGCTTGAGCTCACTGTGCATTACAGAAGCCAAGTGATTAGCCCCCACCAGCACCCACAAACTTATTTCGAACTAGCACATCAAACGGGATGTAAATTTTCATAGGAAAGGCTGCATGACCGTGACAGATTTGGATTCTGACATTTGTGACCCTCGAGGAAATAGCCTATCCAAGGTGGTGTCGACTTACTAGCCAGTCAACAAACGATTCTGCCTACCAGCCGTTGGATTGACATCCAACATCTATCGTGTATCTTCTATCCCTTGTATTCTTCTTCCTCCAGCCGCCCAAACCAAACCACCCCTGCCGGCTCTGCTTCTCTCGCCTCCCATGGCTGGCTGGCTTTCGCCGCCTACCGACGCATTCTCCAACATTGGCTAGTCCCTCCTCTATTCCCCACACGCCCTATTATTCTCCGCAACGCCAGCCCCAACATGCACCCGCTACCAACCAGTCAACCTCAGATTCTCCACTGCGACCGACCGGCGATCTTCAACGGCTCCTATTCGCTCCGTCCGAGGCCTCACCGTCGTCCTCCACCTTGCGGCCTTGGTTCACTCGCCGCGCGCTGTGCACCGCCTTCTTGCGTTGTCAACGCCACAACAACCGAGAGGAACAACGAGATGATCAGACGTGGAGAGGATGACAGTAGGGACCCACCAGTGACATGGCAGTATGTAAGCAAGTGCCTCTATAGTACAAGCCCAAAAATATGGTTCCTCCTAATGGTTGGACATCTGGGGCTCACGCCATTGTCAACATACTCAATAAACGAGAGAATTACACTCACGAAGCGGCCGACACTGTGGACCCAAAGAAGTCGCAGCAGTTTTTTTAGGAACAAGCGCTTGTTATTTATACTAGTTTTAGCGACGGATCGTGGTAACAACGAGGCTGTGCGGGGGCGGTGGCCCGTCTAGCCAGGGTTTTATTTATGTTTACCACATCATGAGACCAGTTGTGTTTTTTTCTTGCTGAAAATGGCTAGCCCAGTTCTATTTTTTTTAAAGAAATACCCAAACAAGGCCTACTTGTTTTATCGGTTCTCTTGGGCTGCAAATCTTTCAAGACGAGGATAGTTTCATTCGGTTTGCCCAGAAATGGGCTGTACATTTTTAAAACACATCAAACCGGGAATTAGTTTCAATTTTTTTCATTACAAGATCTTAAATTCCATTGATTTTTATGCGTGGACAATTATTTGGATTATATATATATATATATATATATTATTTTTCAAAATAGTTTGAATGTGAATCGATATTTCTGGATTAAAAACAGTTGACCACACCGAAATATGCAAAATTTCGTATACATTTTAACCGTGGCCACAATATGGGGTGTAATGCTAACAAAAAGAAGATGGGCTCCAAAAAATTCTTAAGAATTAGCAAATGGGCTGTACATTATTAGAAATAATGGCAGATGGGTTGTATGCTGTTTTCCACAGATTTGAGGCTGACTTGTGCGCCTACTACAGGTTGACGCGTATGCTTTCATAAAAAAGGTTGACGACACGCAACGCCTCTGTCAACTTAGTCAACACACGAGAGCAAAGGATCGTTGGATGTCCATCCAACGGCTGTCGTGCTTCTTCAATCTCTGCTTTCATGCTCCACCCGCCAAACAAGCGCCAAGAGATCGATCGCTTCCTCCTCCCGCGGCCGGCTATGTTGCCGCCAAGAGGCCTCACGGCCCCACCGCATTCTCGTCGCTGGCCTAGCCATCCCTCTACTCACCCACACATGTTGTTATTCTCCGCGATGGCGATTTAACCAAGAAACCCTCTACTCCTCCGTGGGAAACAACTGCCGAGTATTCCCTGGCTCCGTGTCGTCCCCTTTCTAGGCCTCGCCGTCGTCCACCGCCCTGGTGCTATCGGCGCGGCCTGGTCATTATGGTCAATGAACGACATCCATCAGAAGTGGATTGTACGTGGAGAGGCTGACAGCTGGGTCCACGGCCGCACGCAAGGAAATGCCTCCTTATTACGCGCAAAATAATGATTCCTCCACCTGACAGCTAGGACCCACAGAAGGGCCTCAGATTTCGCGAAAAAACGCTCCCCGGCCGATGTGTCGGACCCACCAGCTATATCTTCGCACGGAAGGAAGTGCCTCCTTATTACGCCGAAAAAATGAATACCCCTCGCTAGCCGGGACCCACCATATTGTTGGGCTGACTTTAGGGCCTACTAAGTTGACGGGAAGGAGGGCTTTGTCAACTTAGTCAATACTCCAAAGGACCGTGATGATGTCCATCCAACGGTCATAGTGCTTCTTCAACCTCTGGTCTTCTTGCTCCACCGCCCAAAGTAGCGCCGGTCGTGCCGCCGCTTCCTGCCTCCCTGTGGGCGGGTGTGCTACCGCAGAGGCCTCACCGCCCCCATACTACTCCCACCATCGCCGTGCCATCCCTCCACTCACCCACACCCCTATTATTCTCAAGGGCGACGGCAGCCTCACACCGCAGCCGAACCGGTGAACGCCAGATTCTTCTCCGCATGGGCATCCACCGCCGTGTCTTGCCTGCTCGCGCCGCCCCTTCCTAGGACTCGCCGTCGTCCACCGCCGTGGTGCTCTCGGCCAAGGCGTGGTCAATGTGGTCAACGACCGACTTCCATCGGAAGAGTATCAGACGTGGAGAGGCCGACACCGGGTCCACAAAGAACCGCAAGGAAGTGCCTCCTTATTACGCGAAAAATAATTATTCCTCCACTGACAATGGGACCCACCAGACGGGCCACAAGTATTTTAGAAAAAACGTTCCCCATTGTCACTCGGACCCACCGGAAGTGCCTCCTTATTACGCACAAAAAAATGAATACTCCCCCGGCTAGCTGGGACCCACCTTGGTGGGAGGCTGACTTAGGGCCTACTAAGTTGACGGGACGAAGGGCTTTGTCAACTTAGTCAATATGAACGATTCCAGCTCCAAAGGACTGTCGATGTCCATCCAACGACCGTAGTGCTTCTTCAACCTCTGGTCTTCTTGCTCCACCGCCAAAGCAGCGCCAACAGTGTCGCATGCTCCTGCCTCCGTGGTCGGCAAGCAAGCCGCAAAGGCCTCACCGCCTCTACTATTCCCACGGCTGGCCAGTTCTCGGGCGACGGCAGCCTCACACCGCAGCCGAACCAGTGAACCTCGTACTCCTCTCCGCGGGCTTCCACCGCTGTTTTCCCGGCCCGCCGTCCCCTTCCTAGGCCTCGCCGCCGTCCACCGCCGTGGTGCTCTCCACGCTATGCGTGGTCAACGTGGTCAAGGAACGACTTCCATCGGAAGAGTATCAGACGTGGAGAGGCCGATAGCCGGGTCCACGGCCACAGCTCAGTTTTTTGTGATTTGCCAAGTAAGTCGCTTTGTCGTGCCTGTTGGGCTGCAAATATTTCAAGACGAGGAGAGCTTTCATTAATGGCCGAGAAAATGGCCCATCAAGAATGAGAAATGGGTTGTACATTTTTAAAACACATCAAACCTGCAATTAGTTTCAAATATCTTTTTTTCATTTCAAGATTTTAAATTACATTAATTTTTATGCGTGGAGAATTTGTTGGATTTTATATTAATATACATTTATTTTTTAAATCAGTTTGAATGTGAGTCGAAATTTTGGGATTAAAAACAGTTCGGACCGCACCGAAATATGCAAAATTTCGTATAATTTTTTAACCGTGGCCACAATATGGGCTATAATGCTAACAAAAAGAATGTGGGCTCCAAAAAAACCTTAAGAATTAGCAAATGGGCTGTAAATTATTAGAAATAATGGAAGATGGGATGTATGCTGTTTTCCATAGATTTGAGGCTTTCCTAAAAAAAGGTTGACGCACAAGCACTGGCTGTTGGATGTCCATCCAACGGCCGTCGTGCTTCTTCAATCTCTGCTCTTCCTGCTCCAAATGCCAAACAAGCGCCAAGGGACTGCTCGCTTCCTCCTCCTCATGGCGGTTGTGCCGCCAGCAGCCTCACCACCCCACCGCATTCCCATCGCTGGACTAGCCATCCTCTACTCACCCACACCGCTGTTATTCTACGGCGACGGCAGATGAACCAAGAAACCTCGTCTGATCCATACTCCCTCCATGTGGGAAACAACCGCCGAGTCTTCCTCCTCCGTGTCGCCCCTTCCTAGGCCTCGCCGCCGTCCCACCGCTGTGGTGCTCTCGGCGCGGCGTGGTCAATGTGGTCAACGACCGACTTCCATCGGAAGAGTACTGTGCGTGGAGACGCTGACAGCTGGGTCCACGGCCGCAGCAAGGAAGTGCATCGTTATTACGCGCAAAATAATTATTCCTCCACCTGACAGCGGGGACCCACCGGACGGGCCACCTTATTTCGCGAAAAAAACGTTTCCCCCCTGCCTGCTGGGACCCACCAGCTACACCTTCGCACGCAAGGAAGTGCGTCCGGGCCAAAAAAACAAAATGATTCGCCCCCTGACTGCTGGGAGCCACCAGCTACATCTTCGCACGCAAGGAAGTGCCTGACAGTCGGGACCCACCTGGTCGAAGCGTATGTAGCGTTGTCATTCTAGTCGCGAACGTACGTACATACCGGTCGATGTAGAGGCGCGCGACGCAGTCGAAGAGGCGCGCACGTAGCATGTACACGCATACACAGCGCCGTGGTGCAAGAAAGAAAATACGCCACGTATGTGTACATACGGGCGGGTCTCGAACGCCTACTCGCAAGACACGCACGCCGTGGCTCGTACATGGCTGGGTCGGAACGGAGAAACAGCGCCGCCGTCGTGTTCATGGGGAGGCAACGGAATGCATCGTGTTCATGGGGAGGCAACGGAATGCGTCGTGTTCATCGGGAGGCAATGGAACGCGTGGGAGCCAACCGGCTGGGACGGAACGGAATGTGTGTTCGTGTTCATCGGGAGGGCTTGGATGGAACAGGCGATGGAAACGAGGCCTGGCGTACCGCAAAACGAAGGAAACGGACCTCCTACGTTCGGAACGGGGTACTGTTGATCGGAAGGGGTGTGGCGTACCGCAAAACGGAGGAAACGGACCTCCTACGGTCGAAACGGGGGTCTTGTAGATCGGGAGGGGTGTGGCGTACTGCAAAACGGACCTCCTACGGTCGAAACGGGGGTCCGGTTGATCGGGAGGGGTGTGGCGTACCTCAAAACGGACGAAACGGACCTTCTACGGTCTAAATGGGGGTCCTGTTGATTGGGAGGGGTGTGGCGTACCACAAAACGGACGAAATGGACCTTCTACGGTCGAAACGGGGGTCATGTTCATCGGGAGGGGTGTGGCGTACCGCAAAACGGACTCCACGGATACTGTTCATCTCCACCGCCGACCTCCTCCAGCCTCCACGGGCTACCGCCGACCTCCTCCACCTCCACGGGCTCCTGCTCATCCAGCCTCCACCGCGCTACTCCACCGGCCATGCTCAACCACCCTCCACGGGCACCCTCCACCGCTCACTGCTCATCCAGCCTCCACCATACCATGGGGTTATGTTCATCCGAGGCAACGCCACCGCCACTGCTCATCCCAACACCCCGCAACGCCAATCGCTCATCCCAGGCAGCATCGATCGGCTTCAATTAGCAGCAGAGCGGCGAACCGCCGATCGGGTTCGATTAACACCATCGATCGATCCTCGGGTTCATGAACGCCAGAGCGCGCAGCGCAATCGCCGGGTTCGCTTAGAGCCCAACGCCTCGCCGGGTTCGGGCGAGCTAACGCCGCACACACGCTGCAGACGTACGAGAGAAACGCGCATCGCTCGGCACCCGACCTCCCACCGTAACCGGGAACTCCCCGATATTTTCCTCGCCCTCGCTTCTACCATTGTTTTTTCCGTCATGGATGGCCCAAAGAATGTCATGCAGCTGCGTCTCCGGCCCGCCCAGGACGAAAAGCCCATTTTGTATCATGTTTTTTTTTCCATAGAAGTAGGAGCCCACCACATCTATGATGATACCGGGTTTTGTCACAATTATCGTCATAGAAGTGTCATATGTATGACAGAAATTTTTTTCGTTTGGCCCAAAATGTCACGAATGTGTCTTTTTTTTGTAGTGTATTATGGGCTCTAGCATAGTTGAGTATGTTGCATGACCTCTTTCAGTGTTAGGCTAGCAGATGTAGGGGATGTAGGTTGGTACTGTCTACCCAGAGTAAAGAGTTAATACTTCTGAAAGACTGTGTCTTGGTCATCCGTTTCTCAAATACCATGTAGTGCGAGAAATCCAACGGAGGAGATCGAGTCTTGTGGGGAAAAGTGCGCAAACCTCTGTAGAGTGTACAAACTAATCATGGTTAGACGTGTCCCCGGTTATGGACATCTGGAGTATTTGGTTCTTGGATTATCATGTTAATCTCATCACTCTAATTAATTTGTGGGGTTATTAATTATTTGTTTAATTGGGATTGAGATGGGGATTTACCATTCTCAATGTTTATCAACTACCATGATAGTTAAATAAAATATATTCCTTTGTTGTAGGAAAAAATGGCTTTTCGCAAAACATTATAACCATAGAGCCTTCACCACCCATATATGCATGTAGTGATAGCATTTACTTGTTCATTGCTCTACTGTGTTATATTGCCAGCATATTCCACGTGCTGACCCGTTTCGGGCTGCAACATATCATGTTGCAGACCTTTCAAACGAAGAGTAAGGTGTACTAGGTCGTTGTCGTGCACTCAGCTATGCCGTTGGAGTTGATTGACTCACTTTATCTTCCAAGCCTTCCGCTGTTATCTTATTTAGATGGCCTTAAGCCATATTTATTGTAATAAGTTCTCTTTTGTGACATTCGATGTAATAAGTGTGTGATTGCACTCTGTTATAAATCCTTCGAGTACTATATGTGTCAGCATTACCGATCCAGGGATAACACTTATACACAGAGATTTGACCGTCTGAGGTCGGATCGCTACATTTTTTTTATGAACTGCTGGAGATGCTGTAACACGCATACGACTGCAAGACAATTTAACTGCTAGGTACCCAACATTTGGTTAATGTTCTATTAAATGGATAGTAAGTTTGGACAGAGAGCGGACGTTTGGCTCCTGGGAGCCATGGAGGCCTTTTTTTGAAAACAAATCAAAATTCAAACTTTTTGGTTTAAAAAAAATCTGAAAAAATTGTGCAAGTAAACAAGTATGTTATGTCTATGTGTGTAAGAGCATCTCCAGCCGTTGAGCCCCCCAGGAGGCATTTTTTCGCCGCTTGGGGGGGCTGCCGGCGAAAATTTTGGCATGGGGGTGAATTTCTTCCACTCGTTGAGCCCCCCATGTAGCTGGGGCCGAGGTCGGTGAGCACGACGAACGCTGCAGGGATGACGCACTTGGCCACTCCTTCTGCTACGCCTCCGCCGCCGCCTACTCCTCCTCCTTCCGCCACGGCATCTCCGGCGCCGGCCCGTCCGCCACGCTGGCCAGCGGGAGCGCGAGCAAGCAGAGGTGAGCGCTGGGCTTCCTCGGCAGCGTCGAAGGTGCTCGCAGGGACGGTGCTCCTGCTCCTGCTCCTGCTTGGGGACGCCGGCCAGTGGTGAGCGCGCGCGCGGCTAGGTGGCCGGCCACGGTGCGGTCAATGCGATGAGCGGGGCGACGAGGGAAGCACGCGGGCTCGCATGGGGCGAGCGGCCGGAGCAGGCGGAATACGCCGACGCGAGGCAACCGCGGGCCACACCGGCGAAGCGAAGTTGCGGCGCGCGGCATGTGCGGGCCGCACGGCGCGGTGCGAGGAGCGACGCGGGCGGGCGCGACGGCCGGAGACGAGGCCATGGTGCGGGGCGGCGGCGGGCGCCAACGAAGGCAGCAGGACGCCCCTTCCAACCTCGGCGAGCAGGACGCGTTGGCGCACGCGAGCTCTGCCCCGGCCACGCACAGGAGGGCGCGGGCGAGCTCCGCCTCGGCCAACGTAGAAAAGCGCCGGCGAGATCTGCCCCGACCACGCGCAGCTCCGCCCCCGACAGGAGGGTGCGGGCGAGCTCCGGCCACGGCGCCTCCCCGTGCAGCTCGGAGTGCATGCGGCTCGGTGTGTGTGCGTGGGGGTAGAAGGAAAGAGAAAAGAGAGGACAGAGAGGGGGATGTGTGGCTGACGTGGGCCAATCGCGTTGCTTAAACAAAGCGCCGGTGCCCCCAGTTGCCCTTCGATAGCTTGGGTGTGGGCTGGGCTCGCTGGCTCTATTTTTTGCGAAAACCGGCGAAAAGTGAGGTCGTGGGGGCGTGGCTCGGACGATTTTTGTCTGCCGGCGCTGAAAAAATGCTCCTGGGGGCTTCTTGGGGAGCCGGCTGGAGATGCTCTAAATTTTTAGAATGAAAAACGTTGAAATCTGACCTATATAAAAAAACAAATTCATGGCCTGAAAGGATGAATTGTATCATGTGTTAAAAAACCCCAGATTTGTCTTTTTTGCACAACCCTCATTTCAACTTATTTTACCCTGAAAATTTACACACATGTGTGTTATGCCTTCATGTATATGTGTGTTTTTTCAGAATTTTTTGAAATGTATAAAATATAAAATTCGACAAAATTCAAAATTTTGAAAACCGAGCTCCATGGAGCTCGGCCTTGAAAGACAATATCAGGTTTGGACAGGCATATCAAGCTAACGTTCTCATTTGAACATCTTGGATTGTACGAAGGTACGTGTGCATGCGCTGGTACGTCGCATTGATTGGAATGGGATAGCACTGTTAATAAAAGAGAAATACGTTGGCTGGTAAATGGCTACATGGTAAAATACGAGCGAGTAAATACACGTCTGCCAGCGTTTGCCACTGATCGCTGCCTAGCCTAGCGCGCAGGATAACCAGCGTCAGGCAGCTCGGCCTCCAACGGCATTTTCCACCGTTAGCCCGGTTCCGCCTTCGCTCTGAGCTTATGTTTTGGCTGTTATTTTCTTTCTGGTTTTCATGTAGTTTTTTTTATTTCTTGAGGCCCTTTCTTTTGGATATGTTTGTCTACTTTTTGTGCTTTTTTGCGTTTTATTTTTATATTTTTTATACTATAAATATTTTTCTAATACATGATCAGAAAGATTTAAATACACATTGAACGTTTATATAATATACATAAACTTTTTTATACAGTGAACATTTTTAATTCAGAATAAACTTTTTCATATGCAATGAACTTTTATAATGCACATTTTCTTTTTTAATACACATTAAACTTTTTAAATACACACTAAACATTTTTTTAATATAGTTTCCCATTTTTTCTTAATATGCTTTAAATCATGGAGCATCATAAAAGAACCCACTATCAATTTTCTAAACAACATTAATGGTCTGTTTTTTGCAAAAGAAAACAACAACCTAAAGACCAAATATAAAACAAAAGAAAGTTATTTAAGCAAGACTCGCCAGAAGGCCGGCCGATTTGCACCGGGCTCAAGCGAAGCCTCGTCTACTTTTGTGATATTGCCTCAAAAATATATCTAGTTGATCGTAACGAGCGTCAAGCATGACGCAGGGAGCAACTAACAAACGTTGGGTGGCTTTCGCAAGGGTCACTTTTTTGGTCCAGGAGCTCGCCAACTGGTGCGTCTAGTCGCCACCACATGTCATGTGCTGGACGCTCCCTCTGGATTTTAATATTTTATTTTTCTGTACACATTTTCTGGTTTTAAAGAAAAAATAGTTTTTTTACGAAGCACGGTTGTATTTTTTGAAAAAAAATATGCTTCCACGAGAAGCACAACATGTGCCTCCCCGAGAAGCATAACCTGTGGCTCCACGATAAGCAGTCACAAGGGGAAAGAACAGATGTGCTTCCATGAGAAGCATAACCTTACTTCCGTGAGTGGCAACCCGAAAAAAAAGGAAAAAACACAGTTTGTGCTTTTCAAAAAAAGTGAAGACGGCAATCGAGCTTCCGGGCTTTGTTTTTTCTTTCGTATTTTTCCGTTTTCATTATTCTTGAATATTGTTTTTCCAGTTTTTTCGTGAAAAAAACATCAAAAACTAGTGAAGATCTCGACGTGTGAAAATCCAACAATGAAAATGGTTTGATATTTAGACGCACAATTTAAAAGATAAAACATATTAAATAAAAAAATATAAAGAAAAAAAAAACTCTCATGTTGCAGCAAATTGCACACATGCAGTGTGCCTAATTGCCAGGACCTAAAAGGGTAGGGAGTGCCTTTGCAAGGGGTAACTGTCTCGTTCAATTTGTACCAAACCAACTTCTTTTTTTTAGTTAGTACGTAAATGGACTTTGCTACTACTCACCAACTCGAGCGGCTGCTCCCCCGAACAATCTCCAGCTTGCCAAATCTTAATCGGTTTTGAATCATTGACAAACAGAGGCAACTTTGGCCGGGGAAAACAGCTAACCTTGAATGCAACAGTTTTTTCAGCACACCAAGTCCACTTTGAATCTGCCGAAGCGGCAGCCCAAATAAACAGGGCCTAAAAGTGCTCAAACATTTCATCTAAGAGAGGCTAACACAAATGTTCGCCATTAGAACAACTCTAACCGGTCCTCTTGAAATTTAGAGGAGTAAACGACCGAGTATTTTTTTTTAAAAATATTTTTTTCTTATAAAAAATGGTCATTTCTAACCGGACCCCTAAACTTAACGGAGTTAATTTTACATTTGATTCATGCATTTCGTTGACCACATACTATGCATGGTGGGACTCTGGGAGTGCGGCGAGGCCGAAGTCGCAAACCTTGAGGTTGCGGCCAACGTTGAGGAGAATGTTCTGCGGCTTGACGTCATGGTGGGAGATGCCGCGCGCGTCGCAGTAGATGAGCGCGGAGACAAGCTGGGGGAAGACCCGGCGCGCCGCTTATGTTGAGACCTCGCTGAGCACGCGTGCGTCCATGCCGGTGGCGCCGAACCCAGGCTTGTCGAGAACCTTGATGGCCACGGCCTCCCCGCCGACGAGGGAGCCCGCGTGATAGACCTTGGCGAAGGTGCCACAATCGAGGAGGCGGCCGAGTTCGTACTTGCCGAGCAGCGGGGCACTGTGCTTGCTTGCCTTGCTCTTTGCGACGGTCATGTGTGGCGACACCGAGGTGAGAGGCGAGAGCGGCCGGAAATCGATTCGCTGCAGTACATATGGATTCCTATCCGGCAACTTGCGGCTGCGGTGAGCACGGTGTGAGCAGCACGAGGAGGCGGGGGGCTAGGCGGCGATAGTGGAGGAAGCCGGCGTCTGGATCGACGGCCACGTGCGGCCTCAACGCCCGGGTGGCCCGTCCGGTCACTGACGGGTCACAAAATTTCGACCTGGACGGGGGCCTCAAACGGTTTCGGACGCCCGGGCTGACAGGCGGATATAAGGGGTCCTGGGCGCGCCTAACCCGATAGTCTGACCCCATTGTAAATTGCATCAAATCCATTCCCAGAACTGTCGGATCCATTTGCTCTCTCCTCTCTTCTTCCTCCTCCGTGTCGTTCGTCTCGCAGCTCTGGCACCACGCGCACTCTGCACCTGTTCGTAGCCTCTGCGCCACCAGTTCCAGCAAAGCAGTCCGCTCTCCCGTCCTTGCCGCGGGAGATGTCGTCGCCGGCCCGGATGGCACCACTTATGAATTGTGCGAATCCTGGAAGATCAAGATGCAACTCGGCTTATAAATTTTCTGCGGATGCATCAGAATCTTTGATATCATCAGGTCACGTGCAACTACACAATGATCTTGTGGAGCATATGTGGACCCGTAATGAAAATCAAAGAGCTGATGTTTGAGTTGTGCACTTAAAATAATTTTTATGTACACAATATTTTTGTTCGGTATCAATATTTGTTATTTACGTGCAAGAATGACTTGTATGATCGACGTGCATGAATATGCATGGATTTGAAAGTCTAGATTTAAGATATATGGATGCCTGAAGCGAAATACAAGGATCCGTCCGTAAACGTATAGAGGACCAGATTTGCCAAGTCCGTTTGTAGATGCTCTTATAATCTAACAAAAGGAAGTAGATAGCATTTCCAAGTGCACACATGAAGCCAAAACGTGTGCCGAACATTTCATGTGCCGGCGCGATCCGTTGTCAGCAAAACCGAGGGCACGGTTGCAACATGGAACAGCGCGATGCAAAAAGGATCCAATCCGTAACAGCAACAGCGCCGTGCTTCTACTCCTCTGCTGGGCAACTCGCAATCTTTCAAACCTCTCGATGTCATGAGCAATCAACGATCATGCGACAGTGGTTTCCGTTTAATCGCAACTCGCAGGCACCGGGTGGCAGTCGTATGTACACGCAAGAGAACTACAGGTTACTACATAGATAGGGATGAGATGATGAACAATGGGCAGAGAGACAGCAGGACCCATCAGTGGCCTGCCAGCAATGCTTGCACGGAAGCTCTGAAGAAAGCACAACGGCTAGGGCTCCGTGCAGTTCCAACCTCGGCCATCCCCTCCCCTTCCTAGCCGACGACGTCTTTGCTGCTCTGATGCTCGGCGTCGCCGCGCCCCGAGCTCCTCTTGAGCTCCTCGTACATCTCCTCGATCATCGGCTTCCACAGCCGGACGCGCGCGTTGATGAACCAGTTGGAGACCTGGCAACGCAGCAACACACATTTTCATACCATGTTTTTCTTGTTCTAAGTTTGCTCTGGCCTCTCCAGCAAAATGGAGCTTCCATGGTGAAAAGTGAGCTTGGGATTTGTATTTTGTACCTGGCTCCTGCTCAGTCCGCTCCTCGCCGCCAGCATGTCTTTCTCGTGGTCTTTCGGGTACCTGGCATGAGGCATCAGAAGATCGGTTCATCTTGTAGATAAATCTCTCAGTTGTCACCAGAAATATCATGTCCATTCAGTTGACAAAAAATGCTGAAATTCTTCAGACTTAAAACCATTGCCATTATCCAAGTCCAAAGCAGAGGTGAAACTTACGGGCGGAGGAAATTCTCGAACATCCAGGCCTTGAGCACGGCGACGGACTTCTCCGGCAGGCCGCGCTGGGGCCGCCACGACTGCTGGTCGCCGCGCCGGAGCTGCTGCAGCGCCCAGTGCTTCTGGATGAAGGACGACTCCCAGCTCCGCTCCTTGTCCGCCAGCGACGACGGCTCCTCGTGCCCGCCCCCGCCGGACCTCTGCGCCACCGCCACGATCAGGCCCGTGATCCGCTTCCTCAGCCTCCGGTACACCGCGGAGAGCGCGCGCTGCGCGAACGGCGGCGGCACGATGGCGCCGCCTCCGCCGCCTGGATGCGCCACCATGCTGCTGAACTTGGACGCCGTCGTCTGGATGTCGTCGAAGCACCGGTTGCACCTTTGATCCATCTGCATCCATCCAGCAGGCTCTGCCATGAGATTGTTTTTTTACTCTGGTAAAAACAGTCTGAAGTTGAGATGAAATTCAGGAGTTCGCTCACCAGCTGCAGCAGTTTCAGGAGATCGTTCCTCACCCTCTGAGCCTCCATCCACCTCCCGCCGTCGGCTGAGTGCTCGTCGGAGGGCAGCATCAGCTGGTTGGAGCTCACCGACGACGGCGTCCTCGCCGAGCAGCTCGAGGAGAGCAGGAGGCTCGCCTCGCTGCCAATGTCGCTGACTGAATCGTCAGTCATCTCGGCCACGTCCTTCAGCAGACAGCCGGCGAACCCATTCAGCAGCTCCTGGGCAATGTGCGCGTATCCCGACCGCGGCAGCACCTGCGAGAAGTGCGGAGCCCTCGAGTACATCTGTGGGTACACGTGCCGCAGCTCGTAGTCGCCGGCACCGACATCGCCGTAAGGAGGCAGATGGAACTGGCCGGCGCCGGCGTGAGCCCTGACGGCCTGAGGCTGCTGGTAGCCAAAGCCTTCGCTGTTCACATGGGTCAGGCCGGAGCAGCTCACCTCCGAGGACTGCTCCGGCATGCTCGCCATGGTGACCGAGGAAGACTGGGCACCTAGCCTGAGCGACAGGCCGCTCGCCGCGCCGGCGACCGCGTCCGGAAGGTCGCCGCCGCCGGAGAACGCCGTCAGGTAATACGGCTGGTGGGTCGAGGCAGCGCTCAGTCCGTCGTAGAGCCAGCCGCAGTGCGGCTCTCCCGTAATGAGCTTGGCCATCTTTGACTGCTGGGCGATGGTGACCTCCGCCGGCCCGTACTGGAAGAAGTCCGCCGAGCCGGAGGCGGAAGGGAGCATGGAGTGCACGGTGCTGCAGCTCTCGCCGGCGACGGCGTAGGCGTCGTCGTTCATCTCGTCCGTGGACATGCTCGCTTGGTGGCTGTCCCGCGAAGGAGCGGCGGACCACACGAGCTGGTTCGCCGGCGAAGTGACCATCACGGCGCTGCTGGCCATGAAATGCGCGGCCACCTCCCCGCCGCCGGAGCCGAAGCCCGCATCGTGCGGCATGCCTGGGTAGAAGAATGGCGCTTCGGAAGAACCGATCATGCCGCTGCCGCCGAAGAAACAAGTGGTCATGGCATCCAGCCCCAGCTGCTGCTGATAGGATGGATTGCTAGACATCTTGAGGCCTAGCTCCGTAGTCGCCAAAGGCCAAATCTTGCACCCTAGTACTAATTTTAAAAGACCTGAAGCAAAGCAGCAGTAGGATACGTGAGCCAAATAATCGGTGACATCAAGGAACGCTGCTGAGGACACAGTTAACAGATAGTTCCTTCACAAAGTTGAAGATGCAAGGTGAGCTACTGTGCGCATTGTAGCAGGCAGCAATGCACACGAAATTGCACAGCACTGACCATAGGAGGAGGGGGAAAAAGTTCACCTATTTTGTGGCAAGAACAGAAAAAACACCGCCTATTTGCTAGCCTTGGCGCAAAAATGCAGCCATCTAAAGCATAGCTGATCTAGAAAAAAGCCACCTAAAGCACACAATAAAACAGGCTGTTTGTCCTGAAATTTCAAAATGGGGCAGCGCAAGAAAAGCGCCGGAATGAATGGAGAAAGGCTAGGGACATCAGTTAGTTACAGTAGCCAATCTCATAAGAAATTGTGCTTATCCAACTGCTCATTCAGCATTCCCTTGAGGAACCTTTTTCTTTTTCTACATTCAATATTCAACATGAGAACCAACAGCGCAAGCACTAGAGATCTTCCATTCCAATCCGTACCACACAAAGAGACAATAATCGCAAAAACAATAAGTGAAATCATGTTGAAGAACCAAAGTAGGAACAGCCGTGGAAGCCCTCCGGAGCTAGGGATCAGTAGCCGAACCTTAAACAATCATGGAGAGAGAAAGCACCGGCGACGGCGACGGCCTATGAACCGCCAACCACTCCTCCGTCCTACCTCAAGTGGCTCCTCTCCTACAGAGGTTTCAACTGGAATGGCTAGCTAGCGTGGGCGAGTGGGGCAGCAGAGCTTTCCAAGCACCGCAGGAGAGGAGATGATCAGCGAGAGGAGGAAGAAGATGAAGCTGGAGCTAGAATACGGACCCTAAAATGGAAACGAGAGCATTTCCTGATATCACGGCTGCAATGCGGATGGGCTGCAGCTCGTGACGACGACCCTGAGGCGATCTCTCTATCTCCCCTCTGTTTCTACTTTGCAGTACTACTTAGCAGGCGAGAAAGAAGCTGGGGAGCAATTGGGAGAGGCCATGGAGGGTGGTTTTATCAGGCTCGGAAACCAGCACGAGGAGGAAGAAAAATGGAGATGCCCACTTGGATGGCAGGCCCCTCTGATTGATGATCTCGGCACTGATCATGAGAGATCTTGGGCGGCAGGAGGACGCGCGCTCTCTCTCTCTCTCTCTCTCTCTCTCTCTCTGATGCACACACGCACGCAAGCCACCAGGAACAGAGACGAGAGGGGCCCTACGCTGCTCTGCTCTGCTCCAGGAGGGGGGCAGCGGCGTTTTAATGCATACCAAAAACTGAAAGTTGCTGATGCCCATACGTAGCAAAGCAGGGAAAAGGACGGGGCATGGGGGCTCCTTTGCTTGGATCATGGAGGGAAGGGTGTAGAAGAACAGTGCTATCCAACATGTGGTGATGGATTCAGTTTGCTTATTTTATGGGGGTTTATCGCCTCATGATTGATTGATTGTGCTGTTTCAATCCCCATGCACCTGAGTAGATTATTAGTAGTAATATATAAAATGCATCATCTCATGAATGTCTGTTAAGTAACCAACAACATACGCCTAGCCGCTAGCTATCTATCGTGCTAGTACCACAGTGGTGGTATCCGTGTGTATCATTCGCTCATTCATTCACTCATTCATTCATTCCCTCCCTGAGATGAGTGCACTGTTTATACATAGCATGCATGTGGCTTCTGGCAATTGTGGCAAAGGAACAATTCTTCTTTCTAAGCACGAGCAGGCGCCACTTGCTCTCGTCCGCTACAGTGCCTCTGCTGCCCCCCTTGCGGCCAGGCTGCATGCAGCAGCGAGTGAGTGCTCACCTTTCACCCTTGTTTCAGCAAATGCAAGCAAGCAGAGTATGCAGGGCCATGGCAGGGGCAGGGGGTGAGACCGTGAGAGTGAGGAGAACAGGCCAAGGCGATGCGTCCAAACGCTCCTTGGCAGCAGGGAGGGTGTGGGGGAGGACGCAACAGCGGCAGCCTACAGTGCCGCAGATGCGCGCGCGCATGCATGCATGCATGCATGCGAGATCAATCAGCAGCGTGCATGATTTTGAAGATCCAGCATGGAGGAACACCACGAGAAACCATTGGGGGAGCTGGGTGGCTTTTTCAAGGACAAGTATCTGTTTGGTTTTTGCTGTAAGCAATGTACGCATACTACTCATCATCTGCATCTACGTCTGCTGCTGCTCTAGCTGTGCGGGCAGATGCAAATGATCAAGCTAGGCGGCCAAAAGATCTGGCGGGAATCTCTGTGCAAGGCTAGCTGTTGCTCTTGGCAGGCAGGCTCAGCTAGAGGCTAGAATTGCCCTCAAACAAAAGGACCACTGCTACTGCTCAGGGATCCCACCCTCTACCACCTGAAACAAGGTAGGAGTAGTAGTAGGAGTACATGGTATTTATTGAGGACCAGCCTATTGTTTCCATGGTGGTATTGGACACCTGGTATCCCAATTCAGGCCTCCTTTGGTTCACAGGGTAGAAAAATCATAGGAATAGAAAAGTCATAGGAAATGATATGACATGCATCTCAAATCCTATGATTAGGAATAGGAAAGAAGATGTCCTTTGATTCACATTATAGGATTTTTCCATTGAGTCTAGACTATTTTTTATTTTCTTATGAAATGTGGAGGATAGGAAGAATTCCTCCATAGAAATAGGATTGCATTCCTACGAACCAAAGGACTTAAAAGGAATTATTCCTATGAAAATCCTATCATATGAAATTCCTACAAAATTCCTCCAAACCAAAGGAGGCCTCAAAGTTTGCAACTCTCGAGACAACATATCCTGGTATAAATCAAGATTCTCAAGTTACTCAGGGGTGTCATATATTGATTAATGGCAATTTTCTCAAATAAAATTGACAAAGGGAGCGCTAAATGTAGCTTCTGCTGTCGGGATGATTCAATTCGAAGCCTTTTTTATTGTCATTTTGCAAGAGCAATGACCCGCAAATTTGCTCTGGCATCCGTCCGCGGACAGGGGCAGACCAGTCCATGGACACGGATGCGGAAGCCGGCCATCCAACTGTTGGGGAACGTAGCAGAAAATAAAAGAATTTCTACGGTTTCACCAAGATCCATCTATGAGTTCATCTAGCAACGAGTGATAGGAGTGCATCTACATACCTTTGTAGATCGCGAGCGAAAGCGTTCAAGAGAACGGGGTTGAGGGAGTCGTACGTCGTGATCCAATTCACCGATGACCAAGTGCCGAACGGACAACACCTCCGTGTTCAACACACGTACGGAGCGGATGACGTCTCCCGCTCCTTGATCCAGCAAGGAGGAGGAAGAGGTTGAGGAAGAAGGCTCCAACAGCAGCACGACGGCGTGGTGGTGATGGAGTGGCGCTTCTCCAGCAGGCTTCGCCAAGCTCACGCGGAGGAGGAGAGGTGTTGGGAGGGAGG
The DNA here is from genome assembly GCA_021605205.1 of Aegilops longissima. Lineage (NCBI taxonomy): Eukaryota > Viridiplantae > Streptophyta > Magnoliopsida > Poales > Poaceae > Aegilops > Aegilops longissima. The sequence goes on along the minus strand of CM038682.1, from coordinate 599,393,493 downwards.
CTGCGCCTTTGATGTTGTTTGCAGCCTCCCTCGCCCTCTATTTATAGGGGAAGGGGAAGGGGTCGGCCCCTCTAGATGAGATCTAGAGGGGCGGCCAAGGGAGGGCTTGCCCCCAAGCAAGGCGCCTCTCTGGGTTTCCCAAACCCTAGGCGCATGGGCCCTAGGGGTTAGGGTGCCCACCCCACTTGGGCTGGTTCCTTCTCCTTTAGCCCATAAGGTCCTCCGGAAGAGGTGGCCCTCCCGGTGGACCCCGGAACCCTCCGGTGGCCCCAGACAATACCGATATGCCCCGAAACTTTCCGGTGACCGTATGACAACTTCCCATATATAAACCTTCACCTCCGGACCATTCCGAACTCCTCGTGACGCCCAGATCTTATCCGGACTCAACAACATTCGTAATCACATACAAGTCTTCCTAATAACCCTAGCGCCACCGAACCTTATGTGTAGACCCTACGGGTTCGGGAATCATGCGACATGACCGAGACAGCTCTCCGCCAATAACCAACAATGAGATCTGGATACCCATGTTGGCTCCTACATGTTCCACGATGATCTCATCGGATGAACCACGATGTCGAGGATTCAAGCAACCCGTATACAATTCCTTTGTCAATCGGTATGTTACTTGCCCGAGATTCGATCGTCGGTATCCCAATACCTCGCTCAATCTCGTTACAAGAAGTCACTTTACTCGCATCAGTAATGCATGATCCCCGACCAAACACTTGGTCACTTTGAGCTCATTATGATGATGCATTACCGAAAGTGGGCCCAGAGATACCTCTCCGTCATACGGAGTGATAAATCCAGCCTCGATCCGTGTCAACCCAATGACACTTTCGGAGATACCCGTAGTATACCTTTATAGTCACCCGATTCGCCAGTGACGCTTGGTACACCCAAAGCACTCCTACGGTATCCGGGAGTTACACGATCTCATGGTCTAAGGAAAGGATACTTGACATTGGAAAAGCTCTAGCAAACGAACTACACGATCTTGTGCTATGCTTAGGATTGGGTCTTGTCCATCACATCATTCTTCTAATGATGTGATCCCGTTATCAATGACATCCAATGTCCATAGTCAGGAAACCATGACTATCTGTTGATCAACGAGCTAGTCCACTAGAGGCTCACTAGGGACATGTTGTGGTCTATGTATTCGCACGTGTATTATGATTTCGGGATAATACAATTATAGAATGAATAAAAGACAATTATCATGAACAAGGAAATATAATAATAATCCTTTTATTATTGCCTCTAGGGCATATTTCCAACAGTCTCCCACTTGCACTAGAGTCAATAATCTAGTTACATTGTGATGAATCGAACACCCATAGAGTTCGTGTTGATCATGTTTTGCTCATGAAGAGGTTTAGTCAACGGATCTGCGACATTCAGATCCGTATGCACTTTGCAAATTTCTATGTCTCCATCTTGAACATTTTCACGAATGGAGTTGAAGCGACGCTTGATGTGCCTGGTCTTCTTGTGAAACCTGGGCTCCTTGGCAAGTGCAATAGCTCCAATGTTGTCACATAAGAGTTTGATCGGCCCCGACTCATTGGGTATGACTCCTAGGTCGGTGATGAACTCCTTCACCCAAATTGCTTCATGCGCTGCCTCCGAGGCTGCCATGTACTCCGCTTCACATGTAGATCCCGCCACGACGCTCTGCTTGCAGCTACACACGCTTACTGCTCCACCATTCAACATATACACGTATCCGGTTTGTGACTTAGAGTCATCCAGATCTGTGTCGAAGCTAGCGTTGACGTAACCCTTTACGACGAGATCTTCGTCACCTCCATAAACGAGAAACATGTCCTTAGTCCTTTTCAGGTACTTCAGGATATTCTTGACCGCTGTCCAGTGTTCCTTGCCGGGATTACTATGGTACCTTCCTACCAAACTTACGGAAAGTTTTACATCAGGTCTGGTACACAGCATGGCATACATAATAGACCCTATGGCTGAGGCATAGGGGATGACACTCATCTCTTCTATATCTTCTGCCATGGTCGGACATTGAGCCGAGCTAAATTTCACACCTTGCAGCATAGGAAAGAACCCCTTCTTAGACTGGTCCATATTGAACTTCTTCAATATCTTATCAAGGTATGTGCTTTGTGAAAGACCTATGAGGCGTCTCGATCTATCTCTATAGATCTTGATGCCTAATATATAAGCAGCTTCTCCAAGGTCCTTCATTGAAAAACTCTTATTCAAGTAGGCCTTAATGCTGTCCAAAAGTTCTATATCATTTCCCATCAAAAGTATGTCATCTACATATAATATGAGAAATGCTACAGAGCTCCCACTCACTTTCTTGTAAACGCAGGCTTCTCCATAAGTCTGCATAAACCCAAACGCTTTGATCATTCATCAGAGCGAATGTTCCAACTCCGAGATGCTTGCACCAGCCCATAAATGGATCGCTGGAGCTTGCATACCTTGTTAGCATTCTTAGGGTCGACAAAACCTTCCGGCTGCATCATATACAGTTCTTCCTTAAGATAACCGTTAAGGAATGCCGTTTTGACGTCCATTTCCCATATCTCATAATCATAGTATGCGGCAATTGCTAACATGATTCGGACGGACTTCAGCTTCGCTACGGGAGAGAAAGTCTCATCGTAGTCAACCCCTTGAACTTGCCGGTAACCCTTAGCGACAAGTCGAGCTTTATAGATGGTAACATTACCATCCGCGTCCGTCTTCTTCTTAAAGATCCATTTGTTTTCTATCGCTCGCGATCATCGGCAAGTCTGTCAAAGTCCATACTTTGTTTTCATACATGGATTCTATCTCGGATTGCATGGCTTCAAGCCATTTGTTGGAATCTGGGCCCGCCATCGCTTCTTCATAGTTCAAGGTTCACCGTTGTCTAACAACATGATTTCCGTGACAGGGTTGCCATACCACTGTGTGGAACGTGTCCTTGTGGACCTCTGAAGTTCAAGAGCAACTTGATCCAAGCACCTTGATCATCATCATTAATTTCCTCTCCGCCGGTGTAGGCACCACAGAACATTTTCCGAGCTGCACTACTTTCCGGTTCAAGAGGCGACTTCATCGAAGTTCTACATTCCTCCCACTTACTCCTTTCGAGAGAAACTCCTTTTCCAGAAAGGATCCATTCTTGGCAACAATGATCTTGCCTTTAGATCTAAGGTAGAAGGTATACCCAATGGTTTCCTTAGGGTATCCTATGAAGACGCATTTTTCCGACTTGGGTTCGAGCTTTTCAGGTTGAAGTTTCTTGACATAAGCATCGCATCCCCAAACTTTTAGAAACAACAGCTTAGGTTTCTTCCCAAACCATAATTCATACGGTGTCGTTTCAACGGATTTAAACGGAGCCCTATTTAAAGTGAATGTAGCTGTTTCTAGAGCGTATCCCCAAAATGATAGCGGTAAATCGGTAAGAGACATCATAGATCGCACCATATCCAATAGAGTGCGATTACGATGTTCGGACACACCATTACGCTGAGGTGTTCCAGGCGGCGTGAGTTGTGAAACGATTCCACATTTTCTTAAGTGCGTACCAAATTCATGACTTAAATATTCTCCTCCACGATCAGATCATAAGAATTTTATCTTTCGGTCACGTTGATTCTCTACTTCATTCTGAAATTCCTTGAACTTTTCAAAGGTCTCAGACTTGTGTTTCATCAAGTAGACATACCCATATCTACTTAAGTCGTCAGTGAGAGTAAGAACATAACGATATCCTCCGCGAGCCTCAACGCTCATTGGACCGCACACATCAGTATGTATGATTTCCAATAAGTTGGTTGCTCGCTCCATTGTTCCGGAGAACACGGAGTCTTGGTCATTTTTCCCATGAGGCATGGTTCGCATGTGTCAAATGATTCATAATCGAGAGACTCTAAAAGTCCATTAGCATGGAGCTTCTTCATGCGCTTGACACCAATGTGACAAAGGCGGCAGTGCCACAAGTATGTGGGACTATCGTTATCAACTTTACATCTTTTGGTATTCACACTATGAATATGTGTAACATCACGTTCGAGATTCATTAAGAATAAACCATTGACCATCGGGCATGACCATAAAACATATCTCTCATATAAATAGAACAACCATTATTCTCGGATTTAAATGAGTAGCCATCTCAGATTAAACGAGATCCGATACAATGTTCATGCTCAAACTTGGCACTAAATAACAATTATTGAGGTTTAAAACTAATCCCGTAGGTAAATGTAGAGGTAGCATGCCGACGGCGATCACATCGACCTTGGAACCATTCCCGACGCGCATCGTCACTTCGTCCTTCGCCAGTCTCCGCTTATTCCGTAGCTCCTGCTGTGAGTTACAAATATGAGCAATGGCACCGGTATCAAATACCCAAGAGTTACTAGGAGTACTGGTAAGGTACACATCAATTACATGTATATCACATATACCTTTAGTGTTGCCGGCCTTCTTGTCCGCTAAGTATTTGGGGCAGTTCCGCTTCTAGTGACCCTTCCTTTTGCAATAAAAGCACTCAGTCTCAGGCTTGGGTCCATTCTTTGACTTCTTCCCGGCAACTGGCTTACCGGGCGCGGCAACATCTTTGCCGTCCTTCTTGAAGTTCTTCTTACCCTTGCCCTTCTTGAACTTGGTGGTTTTATTGACCATCAACACTTGATGTTCCTTTTTGATTTCTACCTCTGCTGACTTCAGCATTGAAAATACTTCAGAATAGTTCTCACCATCCCCTGCATATTGTAGTTCATCACAAAGCTCTTGTAGCTCGGTGGGAGCGATCAAGGATTCTGTCAATGACCGCCTCGTCCGGGAGGTTAATATTCAATCGACAAAGCGGTTGTGCAACCTGATATTTTGAGTATGTGCTCACCGACGTAACTATTTTCCTCCATCTTACAATTATAGAACTTGTCGGAGACTTCATATCTCTCGTCCCGGGCGTGAGCTTGGAAAACCATTTTCAGCTCCTCGAACATCTCATATGCTCTGTGTTGCTCAAAACGCTTTTGGAGCCCCGGTTCTAAGCTGCAAAGCATGCCGCACCGAATGAGGGAGTAATCATCAAGACGTGACGCCAAGCGCTCATAACGCCTTGGTTCTCTCGATGGGTGCTTCACCTAGCGGTTCTTCTAGGACATATGCTTTCTTGGCAGCTATGAGGATGATCCTCAGGTTCCGGACCCAGCCCGTATAGTTGCTGCCATCATCTTTCAGCTTGGTTTTCTCTAGGAACGCGTTGAAGTTCATGTTGACATGAGCGTTGGCCATTTGATCTACAAGGCATATTTGCAAAGATTTTAGACTAAGTTCATGATAATTAAGTCCATCTAGTCATCTAAGTGTTACATGATCCGAGTCGACTAGGCCGTGTCCGATCATCACGTGAGACGGACTAGTCATCATCGGTGAACATCTCCATGTTGATCGTATCTTCCATACGACTCATGTTCGAACTTTCGGTCTCTGTGTTCCGAGGCCATGTCTGTACATGCTAGGCTCGTCAAGTTAACCTAAGTGTTTTGCATGTGTAAAACTGTCTTACACCCGTTGTATGTGAACGTAGGAATCTATCACACCCGATCATCACGTGGTGCTTCGAAACAACGAACTTTAGCAACGGCGCACAGTTAGGGGGAACACTTTCTTGAAATTATTATGAGGGATCATCTTATTTACTACCGCCGTTCTAAGTAAACAAGATGCATAAACATAATAAACATCACATGCAATTAAATAGTAGTGACATGATATGGCCAATATCATATAGCTCCTTTGATCTCCATCTTGGGGCTCCATGATCATCTTGTCACCGGCATGACACCATGATCTCCATCATCATGATCTCCATCATCGTGTCTCCATGAAGTTGCTCGCAACTATTACTTCTACTACTATAGCTAACGGCTTAGCAATAAAGTAAAGTAATTGCGTTGAATCAATGACACGCAGGTCATACAATAATTAAGACAACTCATATGGCTCCTTCCGGTTGTCATACTCATCGACATGCAAGTCGTGATTCCTATTACAAGAACATGATCTCATACATCACAATATATCATTCATCATTCATCACAACTTGTGGCCATATCACATCACAAGGCAATTGCTGCAAAAACAAGTTAGATGTCCTCTAATTGTTGTTGCATCTTTTACGTGGCTGCAATAGGGTTCTAGCAAGAACGTTTTCTTACCTATGAAAAAGCCACAACGTGATTTGTCAACTTCTATTTACCCTTCATAAGGACCCTTTTCATCGAATCCGCTCCAATTAAAGTGGGAGAGACAGACACCCGCTTGCCACCTTATGCAACTAGTGCATGTCACCGGTGGAACCTGTCTCACGTTAAGCGCACGTAAGGTCGGTCCGGCCGCTTCATCCCACAATACCGCTGAAGCAAAATAAGACTAGTAGCGGCAAGAAAGTTGAAAACATCTACGCCCACAACAAGTTGTGTTCTACTCGTGCAAAGAGAACTACGCATAGACCTAGCTCATGATGCCACTGTTGGGGAACGTTGCAGAAAATAAAAAAATTTCCTACGGTTTCACCAAGATCCATCTATGAGTTCATCTAGCAACGAGTGATAGGAGTGCATCTACATACCTTTGTAGATCGCGAGCGGAAGCGTTCAAGAGAACGGGGTTGAGGGAGTCGTACTCGTCGTGATCCAAATCACCGATGACCAAGTGCCGAACGGACCCTACGGGTTCGGGAATCATGCAGACATGACCGAGACAGCTCTCCGGCCAATAACCAACAGCGAGATCTGGATACCCATGTTGGCTCCCACATGTTCCACGATGATCTCATTGGATGAATCACGATGTCGAGGATTCAAGCAACCCCGTATACAATTCCCTTTGTCAATCGGTACGTCACTTGCCCGAGATTCGATCGTCGATATCCCAATACCTCGTTCAATCTCGTTACCAGCAAGTCACTTTACTCATACCGTAATGCATGATCCCGTGACCAAACACTTGGTCACTTTGAGCTCATTATGATGATGCATTATTGAGTGGGCCCAGAGATACCTCTCATCATACGGAGTGACAAATCCTAGCCTCGATCCGTGTCAACCCAATGACACTTTCGAGATACCCATAGTGTAACTTTATAGTCACCCGATACGCCAGACGCTTTGGTACACCCAAAGCACTCCTACGGTATCTGGGAGTTACACGATCTCATGGTCTAAGGAAAGGATACTTGACATTGGAAAAGCTCTAGCAAACGAACTACACGATCTTGTGCTATGCTTAGGATTTGGTCTTGTACATCACATCATTCTCCTAATGATGTGATCCCATTATCAATGACATCCAATGTCCATAGTCAGGAAACCATGACTATCTGTTGATCGACGAGCTAGTCAACTAGAGGCTCACTAGGGACATGTTGTGGTCTATGTATTCACACGTGTATTACGATATCCGGATAATACAATTATAGCATGAATAAAAGACAATTATCATGAACAAGGAAATATAATAATAATCCTTTTATTATTGCCTCTAGGGCATATTTCCAACACCAACGCTGTCCGCATACATTTCAAGTTGCGTTTCAACTAACCAGATGAAATTCATGCAAACCTGGCGGATTTTCATGTAAACCGGGCAAAATTCATTACATTTGGAACATTTTTCTTATTAAAAAAGGCAGCCCGACGCTAAACCTATGCTACGGTGGCGTCCATTGTCCACTTCCTTTGTACTCCGCATCCGCGACGACGTCTTTCATCTGTCGTCTCCATGAACGGCGGCGGGGTTCAGACCCATAAAGCGGAGGTGCGGTCTTCGACGAGTAAAAGTAGAACGTGGCGACGGACCGGCCCACTAGGGACACAATGCCCTGCCGCCTCTCATGCCCTACTCATTCTCGGAGGAGTCTGCGATCTATCCGTCGCCATCGCCGGTGGACATGAGGTCGATGATGGACGTGGACGGTCCACCACTGTCCACCTGCCACGTGCGTCCGCGAAAGTTGGACTGCGGCGTGTAGGAGGCGTAGCTGGCAGAGTTGCAGTCCTGGACCGCCTGCGTCACCAGCACGTGTGCGGCCGCGTCGGCGTCCGACTACGCTGACTCTGCGTTGCAAAAGGTGCCTTGAGCCTCGTAGAGCGTCCGCTGCTCCACCATGAAGTTTGGGTTCTCCAAGGCCATGGCGGCCACAGCCGCCTCGCTTGCGCGCTCGCCCTAGATTTGGCCTTGCACCTGCCGGAGCTGCTTGAGGAGGAACAATTTGTACCTCTCCTCCTCATGCGCCTGCCGAAACGTCGACATAGGAGCCGGCGCAGGTTGCTGGTCCTCCGCCATGACGGCGTCGTAGTGCGCCTACACCTGATCCATGGCCAGGTCGGCATGCACCAACGCAGGGTCCGGTGTCGCATCATTGTTGGAGCCCGAGGGGCTTGGCGCCGGGCGGCAATGCATGCACGCGAGGGGGAGGGTTTTTGGTGGTCCAATGCGGCCAGGAGCGGACGTGGCAGCGCTTCGGATGCCTGCAAAGCCCCCTAGTTTGTCTCCAGTTTGCGGGAAAAGTGCGTCCAGACCACCGAGCGAAGCGATACATGACTGTGTTGGATGGCAAACATGTCCGGACCACGTGGTCCGAACGTATGCGGCCGGTTTGAGGGTCCGCGTTGGATATGCCCTAAATGTATGCTTATGGTATGGGAGCACCCAACTTGGGCCTATTTCTTGTCTGAAGTGATTTTCGGCCTCTTAACGGCACGCAGTCTTCGTGGATAAATTTTAGCCCAGCCTAATTATCAGCTAGTTAAAGGTCGTGATATAGTTGGCTCTAATTATGGCCCGCTTGCATCGGGTCCTGCTTACAACCCATAATGTGATTGGCCCAACCAAGGTCCGAGATAAATTTTGGCATGTTAATGGCCCATCATGTAATTGGGCCAATCATGGGCCAAGGTATATTTCAGCCTGTTGTCTGCCCGTAAATTGTTCGACACAATTCAGGCCCAATCTACTTTTTAGCCTGTTAAAAGCTCTAGGTATTTTTTGGCCCAACTAAGGCCGACGGTTTACTCGGCCTGTTAGAGGCCCGAAACTACTAGTGTGTCAGTTTACATTTAGGCGTGCTAATTGCCCGAGATGATTGTGGGCCCACATTTCGGCCCATATATAGCGAGTTGCGGGCCAGCTTGCTTGATACCATAGATTTTTTTATATACCAATGTTTTGGCCCGTTGGCCTCCGTCGAAGCTTACGGCCTTTTCAGAGAGCGACGATAGCATATATAGTAATAAATTACAACATCGTGACTAAGAGTAACCCTAGACTATACAATAAAGAAATTACGGCATATTACATCCACTGGGCATCAAAGTTCGCCACTAGTGATAATAAAGTGCAACCGGGCAGCAGATTACATACACTAGACATGAAAGTCGTCACCAGTGCAAATAAACATGCCGACAAAATAATATACATAACCAACAACACTTCAAGAAAGGTTAGCCCTGCTCGGGAGCTGCAGCGCAAGCAGCTGAGCAAGTTGATGAGACCGCACTTGTTTGATGCTTGTATCCCCCAACTGATGCTGCATAGCATCAATGGACACACTAGTCTTCTCGTTGATCTTCCATAGAAATTGGAGTTCCAGTAGGGGTTGAGCAGAACCATGTCTTTCTTCTTGAAATTAAGACTGAAAAAGTCTAACAGATTCAAGAGGCGACTTCATCGAGCTCGTGCCACTGCTATTAGCTAGTAACTTCAACACTACATCAAGACATGACTTTGGGGTTGTATTGCTATCTCTAAGATGTGTCGCCTTCTTCCTTGCAATATATGTTAGAGGGACAAGCAATGGGGTTGTCTCATTATTATTGTGGCAGTTCTTCCTAGCGTTAAAGGTATCACTTTGAAAGAGAAACAAGCAGACAGATGACAGGTTTTGCACAACATCAGTGCCGACAATTCATCCCATTTCTTATTGGCAAATAAAGAGACATAATTTAAAATAGCATTAACGTAATATGGCATTGTTCATAGTGAAGACATGGCAGGAAATGTCATTGTGTAGGAGTGGCCAGCTTCACCATACCACTGGATTACAGATCAAGAACACAAGTATAAATGTAGTGTTAGAGAACGTATAAGAATCAATGGTCAGTGTACTGTCAATTTAAGCCATTTCAGATTGGCAAATAAATAGACATGCTTTAAATAGCAATAACATAATATGGCATTGCTCATAGTTAAGACATAGCAGAATATGACATTGTGCCGGAGTGGGTAGTTTCACCACACCACTGGATTATAGAACAAGAACACAAGCATACATGCAGTGCAGAAGAAGATCCCTTTCTCTATTTAGTTTGGTTTACATGGTATGAATAAAGAACTTGGTTGTATAACTAAAAACTAAAAATGAGAAGGACAAAGTTATGTTTATGGACTTCTTCATAATAAACTTTAAACATGCAATTTGATGCAAATGCCAAAAATAAACAACAGTTGCAGTAATGCCTATCCAAATATACACAACAAAGTTTGAAGGCTTGAGAAGGACAAACTTACGTTAGTAGTGAAGACTGGCTCTATAAGTTTACCACAAAATCTTCTTCATAAGCACTGTCCTTATTCTACATTTTGTTAAGAGTAAATATAGATGTGATAATATAGGGAAAAATGGAGAATATTTAAGATAAGATGCAGAGCGGTGTTACATAATCAACTAGATATAAATATAAGTATAACGATACAGGCAAAAGGTAATGACAAGAGTAATGTGGAGCTAAACTTCTTCACTGGCATTGGTTATATCCAACATTTTGGTAAGAGTAAATGTAGATCTGATGTGTAGAAATTGGAGGGTAAGGGAAAATAAGCTGCACAGTGATGGTACATGAACAACTAGTTGTCAATATAAGTACATTGTTAAAGGACAACATGTACTTACAAGAAGAATGCAGAGCTAAACTTCTTCATAAGCATTGGGTTTATCCTACGTTAATGTAAGCATTCATATAGATATGATAATTTGAAGCAAACATTGGATAAGCAAGCTATCATGCACACTGAAGTCACATAATCAACCAGGTATGAATGTAAGTAGAGTGATACAGGACAACAGGTACTAACAAGAGCAAAGCATCGAGCATCATAGTTGTGATATCTTGTCGTCCATTTCAAACCGGTATTCTTCCTTAAGCAGTTTTCCTACAAAAGAGATCTGTAAGGCACATGCGGAAATGTAGAAGTTCAAATTGTCATGTGATATATCATAGATAGTACCTCATCTCGGAACGAGACCATCATATAACAAGGTTTTTCCATTAAGTGTCTTGTAAATTTACCACATGAGACTTCACCGAAATTCCATTTATAGACTTGCCATCAAAGTGTGTTTTCCTCAGGTAACACCGATACTACTGAACACGTCCTTGAAAAGCGCAAGCATGCTTTGCTTTTCATGACTATCAGATTGACCCTCGCCTACTTAGAAGAATGTAATGTAAATCATTGATGTGTTCAATTAGTAGAAAACAAGACAATAATCACCATGAATAATAGCACTTACACGTAAGTGGGATAGTAAGATGTGAAAATGGTATTTGTCTTCATTATAAACATACCATGATGGGAATATACGCACGTGGCTCCTAACAACATTAAAAGCATTGTCTTTTAAACTAGGAATAAGTAGAATGGGGTTCCAATATGTGGGAATCGGACCTCTGCAGTTGGGATAGGTCTTCAGTGCCGGTGTCAAAACTGGCAGACCTCAGGGTAGGGGGTCCCGAGCTATGGATCTTGGATCGAGGGCAACAGGAACGAAGGAGACGATGTTAACCCAGGTTCGGGCCCTCTCGATGGAGGTAAAACCCTACATCATGCTCTTGTTTATATTGATGAAGATGTATCAAGTACATAGTTGATCTACCTCAAGATCGTAATGTGTGGTCTAACTCTAGGGCTAGGTGAATGGTTTTGTCATGATGTCCCCTCTACGGGCTAAACACTATGGCTTATAAACACACCAATGAGGGTATCTAGGGTTACAAGGTTGGTGGCTAGAAGCTAGGCGGCGACAGAGATCCTGGAGTATACGTCAAGTCTTCAAGAGAAACAGTCTTGATCACTTTTCCTTCGTGCGGCCTCCGGAGACCATCTTGACCACGAATGAGGAGTCGTCGGACCGACCCGAAGTGCAATGGGCCGAATGGTTTAGTACCCCCTTATCCAGGACACTGTCAGTAGCCCCCGAATGAGTCTTCGATGCCGAGGACAATTCCTACTAGACTTTGGATACGGAGTCTTCGGCTCGACAGGCAAGTTCCTCTCTAAGGAGTATTCGAATTCCATTGGCCCTGCCAGGTGGACCCGGACTCACCGCACGTGGCTCCCGTCCCTAACCTTGGCAACCACATTTTTATGGGGAAGCGAGTCACTTTATGGTGAAACATCAAAGCGTCGGTCTCCTCCCCTTTATATTCATAGGTTAGCCGTGCCAATTTACCACACCGGCCCAACTCTTCTTTTCCAAACCAATCGCACTAGCATTTTCTTCTCTTGAGTCCATCCTCTAGAGCTCCTATGGAGAGCGATGCGGGCTCCTCCCGGTGCCCCAATGGGCCCGTCAGAGGTGATTTGGGCAGCTGTGCAATTTCACGCCTTCATCTGGAGCGTTTAGCCAAGCAAGGTTATCTACCAGATTCAAATCTAACCGCGACCCATGCAAGATTGACATCCACGAATGGTCAAGTATATGCAGAGAATCACCCGTCCCCTCGAGAGGGCGAGAGGGTGTGCTTTGTCTCTTTTCTACTACGTGGATTAGGATTCCAAATTCATCCCTTCCTCCGGGTCTGCTAGAGTTTTGCGGCTGCAGCTCCATCACCTCACCCCCAACGCTATCCTCCATATCACGGGGTACGTTGCCCTTTGCGAGATGCACCTGGGATGTGAGGCACACTTTGAGTTGTGGCGGAGATACTTCTGCATAATGCCCTGTTCTCCCGCTGAGAAGTTATACGGGGTCGGGGCAGCGGAGGTTTGTCGAATCGAGGGGACGGAATACTCGCCCGGCTCACCTCAGGAGGATACCGACGTCTGGCTGACCGAATGGTTTTACATGGACAACGTCCCCTCATGGAGCCAGCCCGGTCAGGACTCCCCTTATTTTCTATGGAGCCTCCAAAGAGGCGATACAACTAGAGGCCCAAGAGCCCGGCCTCAGAAGAAAGTGCAGAGGTAACCAAACTGGCGGCCTACGTGACACAACTGACGTGCAGCGACCTAACCATTATTGGCATAATGGCCACAACCATAAGCCGAAGAGTCTAACCACCTCGGAAGCGTTCCCACTTGTTATGTGAGTTTAATGGGACCGATGATTCCTCACAAACCATTCGGGGGATTTTCTATGACCAAGCGGCTTTTGGGACATTGCTGACTGGGATCTATCAAGGGACGGCGGAAGACTTCGCCCGGCGACAGTTCTATGTGGGCTGTCTTATTACAAGCCCGCTGAAATAGTAAGTTCACCCCATAATCCCCCTACTTTCTTCAAGTCCATATTAGCATCTACCCAACCATGCACCGGCTCTTCAAACAGAGGTGGAGGCATTGGCTTGAAGGTGTGAGCAGTCCGGCGCTCGAACCAGAGCTGCACTCCCGAGCAGAGGGTCCCCTTTTCAATGAGGATGAAGATCTAGCTCTTATTTACGAAGGGAGAAAGTTCTTCCTGGAGAGCCTTGATGGCTCAAGAGTTGCTGTCACCCCGGACATGCCGGGACGAGGCCCGCTTCATCAGGAATGCCCCTTCCTCTAATCAAAAGAGAGCCCCTCTTTCTCCAGCCCCTAGCCGTCTGACTTGTCTTCCAAAGGGGCAGTACTCTAAACGCTTACGCAAAGAATCAACTTTGCAAGAAAGGCCCCCACAAGAGGCACAAGAAGCCCATGCCGAGGTCACAGAGGTGGGAGAAAGTGCTCCTTCGGTCACCAGGTAAGTTTTTATTGCTACCCGTGCAACAGATATTTCAGCTTTTTTAACTTACTCGATCATCTTGCAGATAACCCTCAGCAACAAGTGTGGGAGTCGACGGAGCCGCGACCCTGATCAGGGAGGCAGAAGTTCACGCCCCTGCGGGGATTACGTCCGAAGCCCCTCGACCTAAGGATTCGGAGACCAGCTCAGCCACCCCCTCCGAGATCCAATGTGCCACGAATTACCGTCAGCCGAAAGCTTCTTTAAGGAATCTGGTGTTCTCATATCAGGAGTTCAATGATTTAAGTGTGGTGGATGCTTATCTCGGGGCAGCCTGAGGTGCCATCAATCGATCGTTGGATGTCTTGTCGCATGGTTTGCAGGTAAGGATTTACCTAACTCTTGGGATTTCAGGATTTCATATATTTGTTCGAGGACAAACATGACTACCCATTACGGTAGTAGCCCCTAAGGCTTGGTATGGGCCCCTGGGACTGTGCCAAGGCTTCAATAATGATTAGTGTCTACTTGCCTTTTAACAGGAGGCGTGATTGAAGAATAAGCAGCTAACCGAGGTGTTGGCCCAAACGAAGGGCAAACTGGATACCGCTCTGACCGAGGTGGAGGAGGTGAAGAAATTCACTAGGGAGGCGCACGGTAAGCACTCCGACCAGATCCTATCTGTGCTATAGAGGAAATGATGTAGTACTAATGCCCAAATCCCTTGTAGCAGTGGAAGCTCTAGGTCATCTTGAGAGAGACCTGAAACAGGCCTGCAAAGATTTTCTGTATGCAGAGTCGCAGCGCCAAGCGAGCCACCATGTGGCTAGTCAAAGGGTGGAGAATGTCAATTCACTGAGGGCTGAAAACGCTCAACAAGCCCAGGAGACTGAGAGCTTGAAGTCTTAGCTTTCTGCTGCCGAATCAAAGAATTGGCAAACTAACGACATGATTTTTGGTATGTCATGTTTTCCGAATAATATGTCTTTCATGTAGTACTGCCGAGGTGATGATTAGACTAACATCACCCATGTGTCAGCTTCTTTGACTAGTTTACCGCCTGATGCCTGAGGTCCAATGCCCGGGGAGATGGCGAATAATCTTTCCGTGGTGCATGAAAGTGCATGGAAATCGATGAAGGACGTCTGCTAGGCTTTATGGCCCGAGGTGGAGCAGATCTCTGAAGACATGGCGGTTCTGGCTGAACAACTGAAAAGAGATCGACGCCCACTCCAGGTGTGGAAAGTATACGCCTGCTGAAGGTGCAAGGGAGGCATGGCCCATGGTAAAAACCCATTCACTGGCTTAAAGACGACGAGGTTGGCCGAGGTAGGACCCATGGGGCATGACATGGAAGAAATCCCAACCAACCATGCGTACGAAAGTGTAATGCCTGCAGCGCGATTGTCAAAGAAAGGTTGCGCGCTGGACACCTTAACAGACGGGCTAGACCGTGCGTAATTTGTTTTTTTATGACTTTATGTATCAAAGTACGTTATGTCAATTCTGTATCTGTGAATCCAAACTCTGTCAGCCAGCCGTCGGCTTCCACCTCCTCGGCCAACGACCGAGGAGTGTCCCTTACTACTAGCCGAAGTGATTGGCCCAGATGCTTCGGGTGACAAGGCAATCAGGCTAGGTGGCTCAAAAGACAAGAGGGTAACGGATGGTTATGTTATATTACTATTTAACGTAAGAAACATCTTCTGAGGAAAATAGTTCTTCCAACAGTTCCTTTCCTTGGGTTTTTGTGTCGAACACATAGGTCCGAAGACGGGTGACCTCAGGGTTAGAGCCCCTGGTCGAGGTTTGAAAAGACCTCCTTCCACATTATCCCTACATCAAGGCTGACCGATTTGAACCATAAGACCGCTAGCTTTCGGCTTTGTCCATCTGAGGTACTATGCTGGTTGATCCGGGAGTAATGATCACATCGGTGCTCCCTTTGCCCCCTAGCCGAAATATCAAGAACGTAAGGGGAAAACACAGGAGCCGGGCAACCCAGCTTGGCCATACCTTAGGTCGAATCGATGCATATCATGGCTTTAAAGGCAATAGTTCACAAGAGGTGGAACCATGTGCGTTTTGAAAAGAACATACTTTATTGAGCCTCCAAGATAATTTCAAGAATGGTCCAAGGTGTAAAAACAAGGAAAAAGAGAAAATACAAGGAAGGAAAAGGTGTAAGTTTATATACATCGGCAGTGTGCAGGGCGTCCGCCGTAGAAGCTTCGGAGTAACTCCGTGTTCCAGAGGTTGGGCTCTAGGCGGTCGTCCTATGGATCTCTAATGCGATAGGTTGCTCCAATTAGCACTTGCTTGATGATGAATGGACCATCCCATTTAGGTGAGAGTTTGTGCTTTTTATTTTTGGGATGTAACCTCATGACGAGGTCCCCGATGTTGAAGTCCTTTGCGTGGACCTCTATGCCGTGATAGCGTCGGGTCTACTGCTGGTATATAGCTGATCGTGCCCGTGCAATATCGCGCTCTTCTTCAAGAGCGTCTAAGGCATCCTGCCGATCAAGCTTGGCCTCTAACTCTTCATACATGCGTACCCGAGGTGTGTCGTGTATGAGGTCGCAGGGTAGGACTGCCTCGGTGCCTTACACCATAAAAAATAGTGTGTACCCAGTGGATCTGTTTGGTGTAGTACGCGAGCCCCATATGACGGAATCAAGTTCGTCGACCCACTTGCAGTCTTCTTTCTTAAGGGAGCGCACGAGCCGTGGCTTGATACCACTAAGGATTAGTCCATTGGCTCGCTCCACTTGACCAATTGACTAAGGGTGGTAGACTGATGCATAGTCGAGCTTAGTGCCCATTTTCTTGTACCATGCCTTGACCTCCTTTGCCATTAAGTTTGTCCTGTTGTTCGTGACCAGACTGTGGGGGATGCCAAAGCAATGTACTACCCCGGAAATAAATCCAATGACTTGGGCAGCTTCGGCCGAGGTAACTGGCTTTGCTTTGATCCATTTGGTAAATTTATCTACCATTACGAGTAGATATTTGTTTTTGTGGGCTCCACCTTTTAGCGGCCCGACCATGTCTAGCCTCAAGATCGCAAAATGCCAGGTAATAGGGATGGTACGAAGGGTCGTCAGAGGCATGTGGCTTTGCTTGGCAAAGACTTGACAACCTGGGCAACACTGAACCAACGTCGAGACGTCGGCACCCGCAGTCGGCCAATAGAAGCCGGTTCGGAAAGCCTTGCTTACCAGGGTCCGGGCAGCAGCATGATATCTGCTCATGCCGGAGTGTATCTCCTAGAGTAGGAGTCTTCCTTCTTCCTAGTATATGCATCGCTGGAGGATGCCCATGGTGCTCATTTTATATAGTTCCCCTTCATGAACCTTGTAGGCTTTAGATTGCCTTATGATCTGACGTGCGTTAGTTTGGTTGTCGAGCTCTTTCGGAGCAGGTACGCGAGGAACGGCTCGGTCCATGGTGCGACCATTGCCATGACTTCGTGTGCGGATGCAGTTTCCTGGATCGCTGAGCCGCCTATCATGCCTTCGTCGTCTTCGGGCGGGGTGTGTTGCCCGACGTCGTTCAACTGTAATGTCTAAACCCTAAGCCTTTGTCCACTTTGATTGAGAGCAATAATGAATCTATGGATGTGAATTTTGTTGGATGGAACAATTTTGGTAATAACGCATATCGAGATAATTTCAACCCTAGGCTGCTTCCTAGTAATTCCTCTAATAATTATGGTAATTCCTACAACAATTATTATGGAAATTATAATAAAATACCCTATGATCTTGAGAAGAATATTAAAGATCTCATTAATTTTCAAAAAGTTTTCAATGCTATGGTTGAAGAAAAATTGCTCAAGATTGATGATTTGGCTAGGAAGTTTGATAGAATTTCTCATGAGATTGATTCTTTAAAGATTAGATCTATGCCACCTAAGATTATTATTAATGAATCTCTAAAATCTATTCAAGTTTCTATTAATGAAAGTAGAGAAAGAACCACTAGGATGCGTGCTAAGAGAGATTGGTTTGTAAAAGCATGTTCTTCTAGTTTAGGTGAAAATAATGATGAAGATGTTAAAGTGATTGGTGTGGCTCCTATTGAATCTTTGTTTTCTAATATAAATCTGTATAAAGATGGGACTGGAGATGAGTCAACTTTAGTTAGAAAGCGTCCCAACAATTTGGAGTTTATAGATCTTAATGAAAAAAATGATAAAAGTGGGATTAGAGAGGTGAAAATTTTAAGTAGCGATGACCCCATTCTTCTCGATTTCAAGGACTTCAATTATAATTATTGTTCCTTGATAGATTGTATTTCCTTTTTGCAATCCATGCTCAATTCACCTCATGCTTATAATCAAAATAAAGCTTTTACTAAGCATAACGTTGATGCTATGCTGAAATCTTTTGAAGAAAAACTTAAGTTGGAAGTTTCTATCCCTAGAAAGCTTTATGATGAGTGGGAACCTACTATTAATGTTAGATGCGAAAGTAGGGATTGCATGTATCGACAATTGATTCGTTGTGTGCATGAGCACATATATAGGTACAAGGGGGTCCGGCCTCTACTTGTCTCCCAAGGAATACAAATATACGGGGGAGAGACGAGGCACAGAGGTACAAAATATAGACCCTAGTACTATACATGTGCACCGAAAACGTCTACTCAACACCCCCCACTAGAGATGGCAATGGGTACCCATTACCCGCGTACCCTGCGGGTAAAACCCCTATTAGGGTAAGGGTATGGGACAAAAATTTACTCATGGGTACTTAAATGGAGAAATATCATACCCATCGGGTAGAGAGGGTACGGGTATGGGATCGTAAAACCCATGCCTGCATGCCCATGTGCCCATCTAAAATGTTGACAAGTGGGTTTCCTTTAATATTCTAACGTATTAACTCCCTCCTAATCGCACTAGGTAAAAACTCTAATGTGGAGTTAAATTATCTCTATAATTCGTCGTGAATTTTTGAACTTAAAGTGTATGACTATGTGTTGTTATTTATAATTATGTGTTGTTGTTTAACATTGTCATGGGTTGCTTTTTGGGCAAGTTTTTTTTTGAGAATGTGTTTTGTACATTGTTGTTTATGCGTTATTAATAATTTATGATTATATGTTGCTTTTCGCAACTATTTTCTACTCAATTTGATCTGTAGTAAATGTGGGTATTTTTACCCGTGGGTACTGAGGGAGTCCTGGATTAAGGGGTCCTCGGGCATCAGGACTATGGTATGTGGGCCGGACTGATGGGCTATGAAGATACAAGACCGAAGACTCTCTCCCGTGTCCGGATAGGACTCTCCTTGGTGTGGAAGGCAAGCTTGGCGTCCTGATATGAAGATTCCTTTCTCTGTAACCGACTTTGTACGACCCTAGTCCCCTCCAATGTCTATATAAACCGGATGGCTTAGTCCGTAGGGGCAAGAATCATAATCATAGTCATACATGCTAGACTTTTAGGGTTTTAGCCATTACGATCTCGAGGTAGATCAACTCTTGTAATACTCATATTCATCAAGATCAATCAAGCAGGAAGTAGGGTATTATCTCCATAGAGAGGGCCCGAACCTGGGTAAACATCGTGTCCCCCGTCTTCTGTTACCATCGACCTTAGACGCACAGTTCGGGACCCCCTATCCGAGATCCGCTGGTTTTGACACTGACATTGGTGCTTTCATTGAGAGTTCCACTGCGCCGCCGCCCGTGAGGTTCGATGGCCCGATCAATCATCTACAACAATGTTGTCCAGTGGAGAAGTCTTCCTCCCCGCATGATCTTCAGATTCGCCGGCTTCCCATCGCGCCAACTCGCTTGGCCATCTAGAGCAGATCGACACCACGCCCGCCATCGTGTCGATTTGGAAGCTTGAACTACGTCGCGGATTTCCGTGGAGACTTGATCTTCGACAAATTCGAGACTGCGGCAGCCGCTCCCTGTCACCGTGATGAACATGACTTAAATCTGTCATCGGACCATACCCAAAGGAGAAGCGCTCAGAATCGCTCCGCCCTAGATCCAGAGCAGATCGCGCCATCCGAGGACGTGAGGCTCAACCCCGCCACGGAAGCCGCAGACTCAGCGGCGTCGGAGCCGCACACAGACCCAACCTCGAGTGAGATCTGTGTCACCGGAACCTCGGACTCATTTCTGACCAAGGGTTCTGAACCATGTGCGTCCGTGCACGTCGAGCTTGATCAGGCATCATCATCGAATTCAGCTCCGCGGACATCTTCCGGCACTCGCCTTTAGGCGACGTGCTAAACTCATTAAAAACACTCTCCTTAGTGGGGGACTCGTAGCCGAATTATATCCGGTTCGAACCGGAGGCTGATGACGGAGAATTCCGCTTCCCACCCCCCGCCCACTTCATAGCCACTGTCGAGGACCTAACCAACATGCTCGATTACGGCTCCGAAGACATCGACGGTATGGATGACGATGCCGGAGAAGAGGAGGCCCAAAACTCGCCGTTTGTCGGACGTTGGACGGCCACTTATTCAGATGACGATACATGGTGGACACACCTAAAGAGAACAATGGCGATAACGAGAAGGATCCAATGAGGATAAACCTCCGAGATACGCCAAAATGCCGACGCTCGGGCGCCGCTCTAAGTCACGCCGTGGAAAAGACAGCGATACCGGCACAAGAGAAAACAATACTCCGGACGATGCCGAAGACAATGAAGACCCCGTTGAGGCAACTTCCGAACAGGATGAACAGGAAGACGGGCAAGTTAGCCCTGATGAACAGGCCACACACGAAGACTCAGAGGACAACAATTATCTTCCGCTCTCCGAGGATGAGGTGAGCCTCGGCAACGAGGATTTTATCGTGCCCGAGGAACCTCTCGAACAGGAGCGCTTTAAGCGCCGGCTAATAGCCACTGCAAGGAGCCTGAAAAAGAAGCAACAACAGCTTCAAGATGATCAAGATCTGCTCAACGATAGATGGACTGATATCCTGACAGCCCAGGAATACGGCCTCAAGCGCCCAGCCAAAAGTTACTCGAAGCGCAAATTGCTACCTCAGTTTGATGATGAGGCGCTGGAGCCCGTACCATCACCGCGCAATGCGGCTGACCGACCACCACGTGGTCGGGATAAAGCGGCAACTCAAGCCGAACACCAGCCCGCCCCACCTCACCGTAAAGGCAGAGATAAAACAGCTCGGGGACATACATATGACCTGCGGCAGGACTTGGACAGTAGAGCAGGTCAGAACAGATCGATCTATGGATCACGGGGACGCGCCCCGACTCGTGACAACGGCTACCTAGCCAGACACAACAATCATACTCACGCCCGGGCCGGGAACCGCAGACGGAGTCCATCCGAGCTACGTCGCGTCGTGGCCCGATACAGAGGCGCCGCACACCCCGTTTGCTTCACTGACGAAGTAACGGAGCATGAATTCCCAGAAGGGTTTAAACCCGTAAACATCGAATCATATGATGGTACAACAGACCCCGCGGTATGGATCGAGGATTTTCTCCTTCACATTCATATGGCTCGCGCCGATGATCTCCATGCCATCAAATACCTCCCACTAAAACTCAAAGGATCAGCCCGACACTGGTTAAACAGTCTGCCCCAAAAACTCCATCGACAGCTGGGAGGACTTGGAAGAGGCCTTCGTTGATAACTTCCAAGGCACATATATTCGACCTCCGGATGCCGACAACTTAAGTCACATAATTCAACAGCCCGGAGAGTCAGCCAGGAGACTCTGGACTAGGTTCTTAACCAAAAAGAACCAAATCATCGACTGTCCGGATGCCGAAGCCCTGGCGGCCTTTAAACACAGCATCCGGGACGAATGGCTTGCCTGACACCTCGGCCAAGAAAAGCCGAAGTCCATGGCAGCCCGTACGACACTTATGACCCGCTTTTGCGCGGGCGAAGATAGCTGGCTAGCCCGTAGCAATAACAATGCAAACGAACCTGGCACTGCGGAAGCCAGAAATAGCAATGGCAAGCCCCAACGCAACAGACACAAGCATCGAAACAACGGTGATAATACCGACGACATGGCGGTCAACGCCGGATTCAGTGGCTCCAAGTCCGGCCAGCGGAAGAAGCCATTCAAAAGGAACAATTCGGGCTCATCCAGCTTGGACCGCATACTCGATCGCCCATGCCAGATACACAGCACCCCCGACAAACCAGCCAATCATAACAACAGAGACTGTTGGGTTTTTAAACAGGCCGGCAAGTTAAATGCCAAGAACAAGGAGAAGGGGTCGCAAATCGAGGATGATGACAAGGAGCCCCGTCCACCGAACACAGGGGGACAGAAGAAGTTTCCCCCTCAGGTCAAAACGGTGAACATGATATACGCTACCCACATCCCCAAGAGGGAGCGCAAGCGCATGCTCAGGGACGTCTATGCGATGGAGCCAGTCGCCCCGAAGTTCAACCCATGATCTTCCTGTCCAATCACTTTCGATCGCAGGGACCATCCGACCAGTATCCGTCATGGCGGTTCAGCCGCACTGGTCCTCGACCCAATCATTGATGGATTCCACCTCACGCGAGTCCTCATGGATAGTGGTAGCAGCCAGAACCTACTCTATCAGGATACAGCGCGCAAAATGGGCATTAATCCCTCAAGAATTAAGCCCACAAAGACTACCTTTAAAGGCGTCATACCAGGTGTAGAGGCCCGTTGTACGGGCTCAATCACACTAGAGTTTGTCTTCGGATCCCCGGACAACTTCCGAAGCGAAGAGCTGATCTTTGATATCGTCCCCTTTCGCAGTGGCTATCACACACTGCTTGGACGAACCGCATTTGCTCGATTCAATGTGGTGCCACACTATGCTTATCTCAAGCTCAAGATGCCCAGACCACAGGGTGTCATAACAGTCAATGGAAACACAGAGCGCTCCCTCCATACCGAGGAGCACACCGCTTCTTTAGCAGCAGAAGTATAGAGCGGCCTTCTCAAGCAGAACCTTAATTCGGCGGCCGAACTCCTAGACACTGTCAAACGAGTCCAGACTACTCTGCAGCAGGACAACCCAGCTGGTCAAGAAATCGACTAGCAATTCAGCCTCCGTCCTTGTCTAGAACAAGCGGCGGTGTTCGTACCGCGCGTACATAACTACGCACTCAAAATACCATAGACATAGACGGAGGCTTAACCAGATTGTGACCCATAATACGGCTCGACCCCTCCCTGGACACACATACTTCCACTTTTTCCTTTTTTATCCTTTTCAGGTTTCTTTTCCACAGGCTTTTTTGACAACCTGATCATCGGTCCTCTCGATAGGATAGATACCCAAAGATGGCAAGAAGCACTGACGTATAAGGGAATTTCTAGGTGGTCTCTTTAACAATCACTCTACCTGTTTTCAGGACCCGCACGCAGCTCTCCCTTGGTTGTGGCATGTTAAATAACCCTGTTGCTTATTGCACCACTTTTACAAATACGATTTGACGTATTAATCAAACTATAACGCACACAGTTTGCGGCCCAGCTTCTGCGGCACTAGCTTACTACCCCCTTTTTTATATTCTTATCAAATGGCACCCGTACATTTTGGTATGCCTTAAATCTGCCAGGGGCTTCATTGCGACCCATAATACGACAACAAAGTCCGAACACTTTTTACAGTATAGTTCGGCACCCTAAATTTAGCATTATATGCATTGGCTCTGAATCATGTCTTTGGTCAATAGTTGGGTTGCCCGGCTCCTGTGCTTACTACCTTACGTTCCGCTATATCGGCTAGGGTAGTAAAGGGAGAACTACTGCGATTGTGTCCTGGTTTATCCGGATGAGCACCTCAGTAGATGTCGTGGAATTAACACGTCAGATGTCCTTAGTGTCAGGACTTAGTCGCGAGGCCAACGCATCTATGTGGTAGCTTGAGAGGGGTTGAGCGGAATCGAGAGACGCAACACAAGACAAGGGTTTAGACAGCTTCGGGCCCCGGGAAACATCATCCGGTAAAAACCCTACATGCTGTTTGAGGCTAGGTCTCATTATCATCACGAGGGAGTCGCCGTAAACCGGCTCTCCTCTAGTTGTGTCTAGCCCTAGAGATTGTTTCTTGCTTGTAGCTTGTCCCTCTTTGGGGAGCCCTGCCCCTCGTTATATATGTTGAAGGGGCGGGTTACATGTGGAGTCCTATTAGGATTAGGACTAGTCTATCTCTAATACAAACCGGATTCCAAGTCTTAACTCCTTGTAAGACAAATATTCCTTATGCCTTTCCTCTTAAACCGGCCCAACATAGTATGAACCGTCCTTCATGAACCGCCCGTTGGGCCACCAGGTCTTGTCGCTCCTCACACCCGCCTGCCGGATTACCAATGAGTCGTGAACCGCCAAGTCTCAGCGGGGTCTCAAATAAATCGCCAAGTCCGCCGGGTTAACTTCCGGCGGTTTACACCAAGGGTATATCCCGACATTAGCCCCCAAGTTTAGCTTGGATTTATCCATGGTAAACTTATGCTGCAAAATAAACACCGAACAAATTTGGCAGGTTGTGCTCCGGTTAAGAGTTCTTGTAGACCGCACCGATCGCCCTTAAGTCGCTTGTCATTTCCTCCTTCCGAAAAATCCGAGTCAATAGACCAGCTTCATACTCAATTTGTTGACATTGGTTTCTCACAGGGAAATATTGTGAAGAATAATCCACTTGAGTCGGCTTTCAAAGCGCCGGTTTAAAAAATATTGGCCTTCAAATACTCATCCGATATTCAGCCGGCTTGAAGATGTAAAACTTTCCGGGTTACCATTACCAAAATTGCCGAGTTATATAACAGACGATGCCGGGTCATAATTGTTGTTGACACCGGGTGATGTAATTGATCTTCCTTATTTGCTCAAAACTGATAATTTGAGATAATTTGAAAATGTTCCTCCCTATATATATATGCATAATACCTGTAGCCCCCAAGTTTTAAGAGGAGAACATAGTGATAGCTTTAGACTTGCTCCAATATAAGTGTTGTAACCTTGAAGAAATCCGGGTTGTTCATCTCAATCACTAGTCAGAATTGAGTATTCCACATATGTAGCCCCCAAGTGCCGGGTTGTCATGCTTGCAGCAACGTGGGACTTGATATATACTTGAATTGTTGATAGGAGCAATTGGTAGCCCCCAAGGGCCGGCTCATTATAATGTGAGTCGGGTCTTCAATAGTATGAGCAAAAAATGACTTTGCATTAGCCCCCAAGTGTCATGGTGCATGATTGCAGCGACATGAGACTTGCATATTTGATGTAATCTCAACTTAAATAATGTAGCCCCCAAGTGCCGGGTTGTAAGCCTGTAGCAACTTGGGACTATTCCTTTCATTGTAGAATAAATCATATCCTTTGATAAAATAATAGCCATTGCGCTAAAGCGACTTTGAAAACCTCAATAATACCGGTTATTAATAACCATAATAAAAATCTAGCCATGTTGGCTATTCAAGATAATATAATCTGGTCTGGAAAACCTTATTCATTCAATATCATAATGAAAATTCAGCCAAGTTTGGCTATTTGAATAATATAACCCAATGATTTATAAGCGCATGATTCCAATGGCGCAATCCAAATATGTAATGGCGACTTATAGTCCAAAGCCGGCCGGGTTAACAAACACCGGATAATTTCTCATCATATACTTGGCGACTTATCGCCTTAAAGCCGTGCCGGTTTAATAAACACCGGATAATTTATCATCATGCTTTATTCAACCTGTTTCGCATACAACAAGTTTAAAGTGTCCTGGCGGTTTATCACGGACGGGTCATAATGCCCAACATATAACCCAGGTTTATAACCAAGGCTGCACTTAAGAATAATCAAATATGAAATATATCATACCGTGACATTGAATCACATCATTGGTTTACCAATTTTTGTAGTAATGGTAATAACCCAAATTTTGAGTAATCGATAACTCCTTCCATATTGTGCCGTTTATGATAAAACCGCATCGGGTTGTGATAAACACCGGATTAACCATATATAATGTCATGCGACAGAGTCAAACCAGACCGGGCTGATAGTCTCCGGATTATGATTTGATCATGTATCGACAATTTGTAATTGAAAGTCAAGACGGGTTAATGAACACCGTTTACTCCATAATAAGATGGTAACATAAAATCAAACCGGGCGTATAGTCTCGGATTAGGATTTGACCGTGTTCCGCCAATTTGTAATTGACAGCTTGAACCGGATTAACAATGTCGGTTTAAAACGCAATGTAAGTAAAAGTTCTTTAGCAAAAAGAACAGAATTCAAGCAAAGGCAAAATAAAACCATTGCAAATGAGGCTTTATTGAGCCGATCGATGGTGTTACCATGGTCGGACACCACCAAGCTCCCAATAAGGTGTAGCCATGGTTCAAGTCAGCCAGTCCCCAACTGAAACCGTGGCATCATGACGATCAAGTGGCGTGGCAATGGTTCAGTTCACCAAGCCCCAAGTGACTCTATGGCCTTAGGCCGATCAAGAGGCGGATCGGTTCAGACTTGACCATGTCCCTGGGTGATCTGGTGGCTTTCGCCTATCAAAAGGTGTTGCATTGGTTCGGACACGACCAAGCCCCCAAGTGATGTTGTGGCACTAGGCCGATCAAGAGGTGTGACTATGGTTCAGACATGACCAAGCCCCCACGTGATCAATAATATGATAAGCCAATAAGGCATGATACCCATGTTTGAACCGCGCATCATGGCAGCAGGTCCTCTTTGGCATCCTTTAACTTTTGCAACCGATAAATCCTTCTTGAACCGGACATTAAACCGGATATTGAGAGCTTCAAATCTTTGTGGAAGACTTCTTTCCCTTGAACCGGATTTTAAACCGGAATCCTCTTTTAAGCCGAAATTTTCTCGACGGCCTTTAAATTTGCACCAATATGGCGGCTTAGGGTCCTGCATTAGACAACTTTGCGGCCAAAGTAATTGTTTTTAAAGAAGGCAATATATAATATAAAATATATTGGATGGATTTCACCGATATATCATGCCAGGGTTATTCACTGTGGAGTTGATGCTCACCATGGTGAAGCTGAAATTAATGACGACCGAAGTCGGCCACGGCGTTAATAAACCGAGAGTCGGCCATGCGCGTCAGAAACCGAGAGTCGGCCGCGGTGTCGTAAGCGGTCAAGACGGATAGTCAGCTGCGGCATTTATAAACCGGCGCGATCGATTGTCGGTGTAGACAAACGCCAAAGAATGTGTTCTCAGATTCGTGGCATGATAGCCACTCTTATAATGAGTAATTTTCCGCACAAAGACCACAAACGAGAGTAATCGTTCTCGAAAGAATGAAGAAATATCATAAAAATTGATCGGATGGATTTCACCGATTCATCCGGACGATGGACGATCGATCACGTGGCATCCGTAGATAATTTTGCAAAAGATGTTATCCTCCCAAAAACTTCCTCACGAGATAATCTCCACGGAATAACAATTCTAGCGCCGAGCACTAGTACGTAGAGCATCCGATGGATTTTGCATGACGCTCAAGAAGGCACCGAATTCACTCCTTTCTTTAAATATCGATTGGCCCTTGAGATCCAAGTCAATGTGCTTGATACACGAAGCGCTCATTAGTAATTGATGCATGTGGATAACAATGCTACCACCGCTTTGCTGAATAATGGTTTTCTTGCAATGTATCGGTCGATCATCGAGTTGCTTGTCCGAGCACAGCAATTAAAAATAGATCCATATCCGAGCACCCTTTGGCATCTAGCGGCTGTGTGCCTCCATACAGCGCTCCACCCGTCGCTCGTCGTGACCATAAGAGCATTAGTACATGCTGAAGCTGAGCATACACACACCTATTGCAATCTTGATAAGGCGATCAAGCGCCGCCAACAGCGGCTTGCGAGGCCGGCTTTGGAGAGACCACGACAACGGAGACTCAAGGCCACGGAGGCGAGGTCAACTTAGGGCGGGCTTGAAACTACGGGCTGACTCGGAGGTGAACGCAACACAAGGCCGAGGCGGCTCGGCAGCGCCAGCAGGTTGGAGCCTTGAAACGCAGGCATGGTTTCAGTCGGAGGAGGTGGGTTAACTCGGCGCCTGGCAAAGCAGAGGCGAGGCCAGCGGAGACGAATCGACTAGTAGCGAAGCAAAGCCGAGGCGGCCGGCGGTTTAGCAGGGCTGGTTATGGCGATTGATGCTGAGCCGAAGGAGACTCGCAGCTCAAATCAAGACTGAGTAGTGGTAGCTCGAAGTGGCGCGAGACGCGGGGCGCCGAGACAAAAACGGTGGTGCTAGCACGGCGGAGCCTGCAGACTAAACCGGCGGCGGGTCGCGTCGCCATGCCTCGATCTTAGCACACCTGCGCGGACGGAGAAGAGTGGATGCGGTGAAGTGAGACCGTGCGGACGCGGCGGCTCACGGCCAGCCCAACAAGGCCCATCTTGGCGGTTCATGGCGAGCCCGCGGCGACGACTTGAAGCGGAGCCACGAGTAGAAAGGCGGCGGTTCGGCAGCGGCGGTAGCGACGCCAAGCCATAGCGGTTTATGAGGCAACAAAGGCCGCAAGCGGTTTGGCTGCTCAGAATGCATCAGAGGCCAAGGCGGACGGCTGATTCGCCGGCGACAGCTCGTGGAGGCGCGATACAGGACGACGGAGAGTTGTAGGCGCTTGACCGCACAAGGGCACTTGAAGAAGCAGGGCCACTTGACGCCGGGCGCGGAGCGCGAGGTCGACGGAGACACACCAGTGAGCGGTTGACCCGGCAAAGTGCGACGGCGGTTTGTATCTTGCATCAGACGCTGAGTTTGGCCCGGCAGGGGCGGCTTTTAAAGCGGAGACTCGGACTCGGAATGAAGGCCGGTCACTTGGAAAGGCAGCAACTCTGGCTTTTGGCGGAACGATAAAATCTGCGGGTGAACTTTTGGCGGAGGTGAAAACCCGCAGGGCAGCGCGCACTTCGGAAAGGCGAGGCCGATCGGCTTGAGGCACGATGGCGACTCCAATCGGACCCGGGTAGAGGGCGGCACGACTCGAACGGAGGCCGGGCTCAACACAACTCGCAGGCGATGACTGGGCGGACTGTGGCGAGTCCAATGGAAACAACCATGGAAGCGAGTCCGAGTCGGGGAGGCAAGGTACAGGCGGCCGCGGCGGCTCAACAGAGCCCAGCAGAGGCGTACTGCAGCACCGGAGGCAGCTTGGCGGTGGTGGAGGCGCGGGGACCCGCAGCTCCTGCAGGACGAAGGCCGCGGTGGCGGCTCAACAACGGCCAGGCGGGCCAGCTCGAACGGCGGCGACTTGAGGCATAAAACTGAGGGCGGGTTGCAGCCGACGCATGCCCGTGGTGCAGCGGTCGGCGGGTCAACCATGGCGGAACGACCATGGCGTGCGGCAGCTGAGGCGGCTGCATTTAACTGAGGCATGCCAGAGCCGGCAAGGCTTCGAGGACACGGGCGAGGCTGGCCAGGACTCGCGGCGGCTCAAGGCCGATCCCAGCAGAGGTGGAGGTTCGGATCGTTGCCTCGAGGCCCAGACGGTGAAGGAGTCCTTGATCGCTACCTTATCGGTTTCCTGGTCGTGGCCTCCGGCCCCTTCTCTCTCTTTCCCTTTTTTTTTAAACTTGATCGTTGTGAGCAGACCGAACCTGGCTTTGGCAATTCAGGAATAGTGAATCAGCTTTTCACGTGAGATGAACTATTAGGCAATTATTGGCCTGGGAACTTGTGCCTTTGTAGATTTGCCTCTCTTTGTAGCAAACAAATATACCCAAACTGCAACTTGACTTTGTACGACTCGGTCTTTACGCCAAGGAGCAGTACGCTTCAGACTTTTTTTTACTCTTGTTGGCCTTGGCGATTTGATCCTTGCGCTGATTAAACTCGGATAGGTCTTTGACTTGCAGCAGGGGCGGTGCACCCGATGCAACCCTAACTTTTCTTGAATTTTAACCTTGTATATTCTGTATCGACTGCTCATTGACCGTGGAAATCCTTCGATGCTAGTAGCAGAAAACTTCATAGTGGACCCGTGAAAACTGTTGTGGATATGAAGCTTTAGCACCGGTTCCTCATCATCCCGATGATTGCAAACTTCTCGACCCTGAAAAATATCCCTCCAAGAACTCAACACCACCGTGCACCGCCCCACGGTGGGCGCCAACTGTCGTGGAATTAACACGTCAGATGTCCTTAGTGTCAGGACTTAGTCGCGAGGCCAACGCATCTATGTGGTAGCTTGAGAGGGGTTGAGCGGAATCGAGAGACGCAACACAAGACAAGGGTTTAGACAGCTTCGGGCCCCGGGAAACATCATCCGGTAAAAACCCTACATGCTGTTTGAGGCTAGGTCTCATTATCATCACGAGGGAGTCGCCGTAAACCGGCTCTCCTCTAGTTGTGTCTAGCCCTAGAGATTGTTTTTTGCTTGTAGCTTGTCCCTCTTTGGGGAGCCCTGCCCCTCCTTGTATATGTTGAAGGGGCGGGTTACATGTGGAGTCCTATTAGGATTAGGACTAGTCTATCTCTAATACAAACCAGATACAAGTCCAAGTCTTAACTCCTTGTAAGACAAATATTCCTTATGCCTTTCCTCTTAAACCGGCCCACCATAGTATGAACCGGCCTTCATGAACCGCCCGTTGGGCCACCAGGTCTTGTCGCTCCTCGCACCCGCCTGCCGGATTACTAATGAGTCGTGAACCGCCAAGTCTCAGCGAGGTCTCAAATAAACCGCCAAGTCCGGCCGGGTTAACTTCCGGCCGGTTTACACCGCGGGGTATATCCCTGACAGTAGAGAAAGCCGAAAACTGATTGTCATGATGCGGCGAGAGCCGGTCAGCTCTTCGGAGGTCTCAAATCTCTAGCTATTTTTCCGCATTACGTGATGAATCGGCTCTTGCCCGATCAGCTGTTTACAGCACCCTAGTTCGGATACTTGGGGTTGCGCCTAAATTTTCATTGTCAAACTCCTATGGCTAAGGGGGGTTGATAAAGCCACATAGTCCGATTGCCTGATTCGTTGCGCTAAACACCTCCTTCAAGGACCAAACAATTGGACCAAGAGTGTTTAGATTCCATCCCGAACACCCCCGTACTACCTACGTGGGGGCTGAAGCCGACGTCTGGCCAACTCTCAAAATTTCATACACACGGCCGCACATGAGGTAAAATATTAACAGGCATTATATTACACAACCGAACTTGTTTTAGAATACAGGGCGAGATAACATAAATGTATTCATTCAAAGATTACATCTTTTGCACATTGCTCTGCTACAAGGCGGGATCCCTCCAGGACATCACTAAAATATCGCTCGGGCGTGCGGTGCTCCTTGCCCTCGGGCGGTCCCTCGGTCGCGAGCTTGAATGCATTCATCTTCGCCCACTGTACCTTGACACGGGCGAAGGCCATCCGCGCACCTTCGATACAGACCGACCGCTTGATGGTGTCAAGCCGGGGGCAGGCACTGACCAGCTGCTTCACAAGCCCGAAGTAGCTACTGGGTATGGCTTCGACAGGCCACGGCCGGATTATCAAGTCCTTCATGGCTAGTTCGGCCACCCTATGCAGTTCAACCAGCTGTTTTAGATGATCGCTAAAGGGCACCGGATGTTCTGGCGCATGGTATTGCGACCAGAACAACTTCTCTGTTGAACTCCCTTCTTCGGCTCGGAAGAATTCCGTAGCGTCAGAAACACTGTGCGGCAGATCCGCAAACCCCCTGGAGAACTCCAAATCTGGGTTAGTAAGAGATACCTCTTCTTCACATACTTGCTTGCGTACTAAAAGCCTTACCCGCCACGATTTTCTTGGCCTCCTGGATTTCCTGGAGGGTGCCCTGGGCTTCAACCCGGGCCTCCTCCGTGCTTTGGCGAGCCTTGGCGAGTTCGGTCTCTTGAGCTGAAACATCGCGCTCCAAGGACTCGCATTTCTTCACGGCATCCTGGAGCTCTTGCTGGACCTCATCGAGTCTGGCCTCGTGCTTTTCACGGGCGGCTTGTTCCTTGGCAGCTTTCTCCTCGGCCTCGGCCAGCGCCTTTTTAAGGACCTCGACCTCGGTAGCCGCTCCTACAAATATCATGGCGCTATGGTAAATACACATCATTCATTCTTTCTGAATATACAGGAGGTCACTGAAGGAAATATGCCCTAGAGGCAATAATAAAGTTATTATTTATTTCCTTATATCATGATAAATGTTTATTATTCATGCTAGAATTGTATTAACCGGAAACATAATACATGTGTGAATACATAAACCTACAGAGTGTCACTAGTATGCCTCTACTTGACTAGCTCGTTAATCAAAGATGGTTATGTTTCCTAACCATGAACAAGGAGTTGTTATTTGATTAACGGGATCACATCATTGGTTGAATGATCTGATTGACATGACCCATTCCATTAGCATAGCACCTGATCGTATAGTTTGTTGCTAGTGCTTTTCTTCATGACTTATACATGTTCCTATGACTATGAGATTATGCAACTCCGTTTGCCGAGGAACACTTTGGGTGCTACCAAACGTCACAACGTATCGGGTGATTATAAAGGTACATTACAGGTGTCTCCGAAGGTACATGTTGGGTTGGCATATTTGAGATTAGGATTTGTCACTCCGATTGTCGGAGAGGTATCTCTGGCCCTCTCGGTAATGCTCATCACCTAAGCCTTGCAAGCATTGTAACTAATGAGTTAGTTGTGAGATGATGTATTACGGAGCGAGTAAAGAGACTTGCGATAACGAGATTGAACTAGGTATTGGATACCGACGATCGAATCTCGGGCAAGTAACATACCGATGACAAAGGGAACAACGTATGTTGTTATGCGGATCGACCGATAAAGATCTTCGTAGAATATGTAGGAACCAATATGGGCATCCAGGTCCGCTATTGGTTATTGACCGAGAGGTGTCTCGGTCATGTCTACATAGTTCTCGAACCCGTAGGGTCCGCACGCAACGTTTCGATGGCGCTTACTATGAGTTTTATGATGTTGATGTACGAAGGTTGTTGAGTCCGGATGAGATCACGGACATGACGAGGAGTCTCGAAATGGTCGAGACATAAAGATTGATATATTGGAAGCCTATGTTTGGACTCGGAATCACTCCGGGTGAAATTGGGAATTTTACTGAGATGCAGGGTTTCTGGAACCCCGGAAGTCAATGGGCCTTGATGGGCCTTAGTGGGAAAGAAAAGGGGCCATATTGCTGGCGCAGCCTTCCCCTTCCTAGTCCTATTAGGATTAGGAGAAGGGGTGGCGCCTCTCTCCCTTTCCCTTGGTCAAACCCTAGTTGGACTAGGATTTGGGGGAATCCTACTCCTAGTAGGAGTAGGACACCTGGCGCCTCCCTCTTGGCCGGCCAGCCCTCCCTTCCCTCCTTTATATCTGAGGCAGAGGGCACCCCATGACACACAAGTTGATCATTGAGATCGTTCCTTAGCCGTGTCGGTGCCCCTTCCACCAAACTACACCTCGAATATACCGTTGCGGAGCTTAAGCGAAGCCTGCGTCGGTGGAACATCATCATCGTCACCACGCCGTCGTCTTGTGAAACTCTCCTCAACACTCGGCTGGATCGGAGTTCGAGGGACGTCATCGAGCTGAGCGTGTGCAGAACTTCGGAGGTGCCGTCGTTCGGTACTTGGATCGGTTGGATCGGGAAGAAGTATGACTACTTCCTCTCGTTGCGTCAACGCTTCCGTTCTTTGGTCTCACGAGTGCGTGAGACAACACTCTCATCTCGTTGCTATGCATCACCATGGTCTTGCGTGATCGTAGGAAATTTTTGAAATTACTCGTTCCCCAACAGTGGCATCGAGCCTGGTTTTATGCGTTGATGTCATATGCACGAGTAGAACACAAGTGAGTTGTGGGCGATACAAGTCATACTACCTACCAGCATGTCATACTTTGGTTCAGCGGTATTGTGAGATGAAGCGGCCGGACCGACATTACGCGTCGCTTACGCGAGACTGGTTTCACCGCTGTGAGCACTCGTTGCTTAAAGGTGACTGGCGGGTGTCTGTCTCTCTCACTTTAGTTGAACTGAGTGTAGCTACGCCCGTCCTTGAGAAGGTTAAAACGGAGTCTATTTGACGAAATATCGTTGTGGTTTTGATCGTGGGTAAGAACGGTTCTTGCTCAGCCCGTAGCAGCCACGTAAAACTTGCAACAACAAAGTAGAGGACGTCTAACTTGTTTTGCAGGGCATGTTGTGATGTGATATGGTCAAGGCGTGATGCTATATTTTATTGTATGAGATGATCATGTTTTGTAACGAGTTATCGGCAATCGGCGAGAGCCATATGGTTGTCGCTTTATTGTATGAAATGCAAGCGCCATGTAATTGCTTTACTTTATCACTAAGGAGTAGCGATAGTCGTAGAAGCAATAGTTGGCGAGACGACAACGATGCTACGATGGAGATCAAGGTGTCGCGCGGTGGCGATGGTGATCATGGCGGTGCTTGAGATGGAGATCACAAGCACAAGATGATGATGGCCATATCATATCACTTATATTGATTGCATGTGATGTTAATCCTTTATGCATCTTATTTTGCTTTGATTGACGGTAGCATTATAAGATGATCCTTACTAAATTATCAAGAAGTGTTCTCCTGAGTATGCACCGTTATGAAAGTTCTTCGTCTTTGAGACACCACGTGATGATCGGGTGTGATAGGCTCTACGTTCAAATACAACGGTGCAAAACAGTTGCACACGCGAATACTCAGGTTATACTTGACGAGCTATGCATATAAGATATGACCTCGGAACACGGAGACCGAAAGGTCGGCGTGAATCATATAGTAGATATGATCAACATATTGATGTTCACCATTGAAACTACTCCATCACACGTGATGATCGGTCATGGTGTAGTTGATATGGATCACGCAATCACTTAGAGAATTGGAGGATATTTTTCTAAGTGGGAGTTCTTAAGTAATATGATTAATTGAACTTAAATTTATCATGAACTTAGTACTGATAGTATCTTGCTTGTCTATGATGTGTAGATAGATGGCTCGTCTTTGTTGTTCCGTTGAATTTTAATGCGTTCCTTGAGAAAGCAAAGTTGAAAGATGATGGCAGCAATTACACGACTGGGTCCGTAACGAGGATTATCCTTATTGCTGCACGGAAGAATTACGTCCGGAAGCACCGTTAGGTGCCGGGCCTGATGCAAGGGCTGCGCGAGAAGTTGTGAACGTCTGGCAAAGCAAAGTGATGACTACTCTATAGTTCGGTGTGCCATTCTTTACGGCTTAGAACCGGGACTTCAACGTCGTTTTGAACACCATGGAGCATATGAGATGTTCCAGAGTTGAAGTTAATATTCAAGCGAATGCCCGGATTGAGAGATATGAAGTCTCAATAAGTTCTATAGCTGTAAGATGGAGGAGAACAGTTACACGGTGAGCATATACTCGTAATGTCCGGATATAACAATCACTTGATTCAACTGGGAGTTAATCTTCCGGATGATTGCGTCATTGACAGAATTCTCCAATCACGCCACCAAGCTACAAGAGCTTCGTGATGAACTATAATATGCAAGGGATGACCAAAACAATGCCGAGCTCTTGGCGATCTTTGAAAGCAGCGGAGGTAGAAATCAAAAAGGAGCATCAAGTGTTGATGGTTAACAAAACCACTAGTTTCAAGAAAAGGGCAAAGGAAAGAAAAGGAAACTTCAAAAGAAGCGGCAAGCAAGTTGTTGATCAAGAGAAGAAACCCAAGTCTGGTCCTAAGCCTGGCCGAGTGCTTCTATTGCAAGCGGGCTGGTCCTTTGAAGCGGAACTGCCCCAAGTATTTGGCGGATAAGAAGGATGGCAAGGTTAACAAAGGTATATATGATATACATGTTATTGATGTGTACCTTACTAATACTCGCATGCACTGGGTATTTGATCTGGTTACATTGCTAATATTTGCAACTCGAAGCAGGGACTCTGGATTAGCGAAGATTGGCTAAGGGCGAGGTGACAATGCGGCGTGGAAATGGTTCCAAAGTCGATGTGATCGCGATCGACACGCTACCTCTACATCTACCTTGGATTAGTATTAGACCTAAATAATTGTTATTTAGTACCAGCGTTGAGCATGAACATTATATCTGGATCTTGTTTGATGCGAGGCGGTTATTCATTAAATCGAGAGAATAATGGTTGTTCTATTTATATGAATAATATCTTTTATGGTCATGCACCATTGAAGAATGGTTTGTTTTACTTAATCTTGATAGTAGTGATACACATATTCATAATGTTGAAACCAAAAGATGCAGAGTTGATAATGATGGTGCAACTTATTTGTGGCACTTGCCGTTTAGGTCATATCGATGTAAAGCGCATGAAGAAACTCCATCTTGATGGACTTTTGGAGTCACTTGATTATGAATCACTTGGCACTTGCGAACCGTGCCTTATGGGCAAGATGACTAAAACACCGTTCTCGGAACTATGGAGAGAGCAACAGATTTATTGGAAATCATACATCTTGATGTATGTGGTCCAATGAATGTTGAGGCTCGTGGCGGATATCGTTATTTTCTCACCTTCACAGATGATTTGAGCAGATATGGGTATATCTACTTAATGAAACACAAGTCTGAAACATTTGAAAAGTTCAAAGAATTTCAGAGTGAAGTGGAAAATCATCGTAACAAGAAAATAAAGTTTCTGATCTGATCGTGGAGGAGAATATTTGAGTTCTGAGTTTGGCCTACATTTGAAACAATGCGGAATAGTTTAGCAACTTACGCCACCGAACACCACAACGTAATGGTGTGTCGAGCGTCAATGTCGTATTTTATTAGATATGGTGCGATCTATGATGTCTCTTCTGATTTACCGCTATCGTTTTGGGGTTATGCTTTAGAGGCGGCTACATTCACTTTAAATAGGGCACCATCTAAATCCGTTGAGGCGGCGCCTTATGAACTGTGGTTTGGCAAGAAACCAAAGTTGTCGTTTTTGAAAGTTTGGGGCTGCGATGCTTATGTGAAAAAGCTTCAACCTGATAAGCTCGAACCCAAATCGAATGTGTCTTCATAGGATACCCAAAGGAGACAGTTGGGTACACCTTCTATCACAGATCCGAAGGCAAGATTTTTGTTGCTAAATTGGAAACTTTTGGAGAAAGAGTTTCTCACGAAAGAAGTGAGTGGGAGGAAAGTAGAACTTGATGAGATAATCTGTATCTACTCCCTTATTGAGAAGTAGTACATCACGAAAAAACAGTTTACGTGACACCTACACCAAATAGGGAGGAAGCTAATGATGATGATCATGAAACTTGGATCAAGTTTCTCTGAACTCGTAGATCAACGAGCAAGATCCGCACTGAGTGGTACGGTAATCCTATTTTGGAAGTCATATTCTTTGGAACATGATGAACCTCGAACTATGAAGAAGCGATGGTGAGCCCAGATTCCACAAAATGGCTTGAGGCCATGAAATCGAGATGGGATCCATGTATGAGAACAAAGTGTGGACTTTGGTTGACTTGCCCGATGATCGGCAAGCAATTGAGAATAAATGGATCTTCAAGAAGAAGGCCGACGCTGATGGTAATATTCTCGTCTATAAAGCTCGACTTGTTGCAAAGGTTTTCGACAAGTTCAAGGGATTGACTACGATGAGACCTTCTCACCCGTAGCGATGCTTAAGTCCGTCCGAATCATGTTAGCAATTGCGCATTTTATGATTATGAAATTTGGCAAATGGATGTTAAAACTGCATTCTGAATGGATTTACGGAAGAAGAGTTGTATATGATGCAACGAGAAGGTTTTGTCGATCCAAAGGAGCTAACAAAGTGTGCAAGCTCCAGCGATCCATTTATGGACTGGTGCAAGCCTCTCGGAGTTGGAATAAGCGTTTTGATAGTGTGATCAAAGCATTTGGTTTTATCTGAGACTTTTGGAGAAGCTTGTATTTACAAGAAAGTGAGTGGGAGCTCTGTAGCATTTACGATATTATATGTGGATGACATATTATTGATCGGAAATGATATAGAATTCTGGATAGCATAAAGGGATACTTGAATAAAAGTTTTTCGATGAAAGACCTCGGTGAAGCTGCTTACATATTGGGCATTAAGATCTATAGAGATAGATCAAGGCGCTTAATAGGACTTTCACAAAGCACATACCTTGATAAAGTTTTGAAAAAGTTCAAAATGGATCGAGGCAAAGAAAGGGTTCTTGCGGTATTACAAGGTGTGAAGTTGAGTAAGACTCAATGCCCGACCACCGCAGAAGATAGAGAGAAAATGAAAGATGTTCCTATGCTTCAGCCATAGGCTCTATCATGTATGCAATGCTGTGTACGGACCTGATGTGTGCCTTCTTTGTAAGTTTAGCGGCGGTACCAAAGTAATCCAGAGTGGATCATTTGGACAGCGGTCAAGAACATCCTTAAGTACTTGAGAAGAACTAAGGATATGTTTCTCATTTATGGCGGTGACAAAGAGCTCGTAAGAACAGTTACGTCGATGCAAGCTTTGACACTGATCCGGACGATTCTAAATCGCAAACCGGATCGTATTTACATTAAGCGGTGGAGCTGTCGGTTGGTGCAGTTCCAAACAAAGCGTCGTTCTGGGATCTACATGTGAAGCTGAGTACATAGCTGCTTGGAAGCAGCTAATGAAGGAGTCTGGATGAAGGAGTTCATAACCGATCTAGGTGTTGTACCTAGTGTATCGGGTCCAATGAAAATCTTTTGTGACAATCTTGGTGCAATTGCCTTGGCAAAGGAATCCAGATTTCACAAGAGAACCAAGCACATCAAAAGGCGCTTCAACTCCATCCGGATTTGGTCGGTGGGAGACATAGAGATATGCAAGATACATACGGATCTGAATGTTGCGAGACCCGTTGACTAAGCCTCTTCCACGAGCAAAACATGATCAGCACCAAGACTCCATGGGTGTTAGAATCATTCTTGTGTAATCTAGATTATTGACTCTAGTGCAAGTGGGAGGCTGAAGGAAATATGCCCTAGAGGCAATAATAAAGTTATTATTTATTTCCTTATATCATGATAAATGTTTATTATTCATGCTAGAATTGTATTAACCGGAAACATAATACATGTGTGAATACATAAACCTCAGAGTGTCACTAGTATGCCTCTACTTGACTAGCTCGTTAATCAAAGATGGTTATGTTTCCTAACCATGAACAAGGAGTTGTTATTTGATTAACGGGATCACATCATTGGTTGAATGATCTGATTGACATGACCCATTCCATTAGCATAGCACCTGATCGTATAGTTTGTTGCTAGTGCTTTTCTTCATGACTTATACATGTTCCTATGACTATGAGATTATGCAACTCCGTTTGCCGAGGAACACTTTGGGTGCTACCAAGCGTCACAACGTAATCTGGGTGATTATAAAGGTACATTACAGGTGTCTCCGAAGGTACATGTTGGGTTGGCATATTTGAGATTAGGATTTGTCACTCCGATTGTCGGAGAGGTATCTCTGGGCCCTCTCGGTAATGCTCATCACCTAAGCCTTGCAAGCATTGTAACTAATGAGTTAGTTATGAGATGATGTATTACGGAGCGAGTAAAGAGACTTGCGATAACGAGATTGAACTAGGTATTGGATACCGACGATCGAATCTCGGGCAAGTAACATACCGATGACAAAGGAACAACGTATGTTGTTATCGGATCGACCGATAAAGATCTTCAGTAGAATATGTAGGAACCAATATGGGCATCCAGGTCCCGCTATTGGTTATTGACCGAGAGGTGTCTCGGTCATGTCTACATAGTTCTCGAACCCGTAGGGTCCGCACGCTTAACGTTTCGATGGCAGTTACTATGAGTT
The DNA here is from genome assembly GCA_021605205.1 of Aegilops longissima. NCBI lineage: Eukaryota > Viridiplantae > Streptophyta > Magnoliopsida > Poales > Poaceae > Aegilops > Aegilops longissima. The sequence goes on along the minus strand of CM038682.1, from coordinate 599,353,710 downwards.
TTATGATGTTGATGTACGAAGGTTGTTGAGTCCGGATGAGATCACGGACATGACGAGGAGTCTCGAAATGGTCGAGACATAAAGATTGATATATTGGAAGCCTATGTTTGGACTCGGAATCACTCCGGGTGAAATTGGGAATTTTACAGAGTACAGGGGTTACTGGAACCCCGAGGTCAATGGGCCTTGATGGGCCTTAGTGGGAAAGAGAAAGGGGCCATATTGCTGGCGCAGCCTTCCCCTTCCCTAGTCCTATTAGGATTAGGAGAAGGGGTGGCGCCTCTCTCCCTTTCCTTGGTCAAACCCTAGTTGGACTAGGATTTGGGGGAATCCTACTCCTAGTAGGAGTAGGACACCTGGCGCCCTCCCTCTTGGCGGCCAGCCCTCCCTTCCCTCCTTTATATCTGAGGCAGAGGGCACCCCATGACACACAAGTTGATCATTGAGATCGTTCCTTAGCCGTGTGCGGTGCCCCTTCCACCAAACTACACCTCGAATATACCGTTGCGGAGCTTAAGTGAAGCCTGCGTCGGTGGAACATCATCATCGTCACCACGCCGTCGTCGTCTTGTGAAACTCTCCCTCAACACTCGGCTGGATCGGAGTTCAAGGGGCGTCATCGAGCTGAGCGTGTGCAGAACTTCGGAGGTGCCGTCGTTCGGTACTTGGATCGGTTGGATCGGGAAGAAATGCGACTACTTCCTCTCGTTGCGTCAACGCTTCCGTTCTTTGGTCTCTGAGTGCGTAGACAACACTCTCATCTCGTTGCTATGCATCACCATGGTCTTGCGTGATCGTAGGAAAAATTTTGAAATTACTACGTTCCCCAACAGTCACCACATACCTTGCTTGTCCTCCAACTGCCTCTTTACAAGGCCGAGCTCTTCTTCGGCCCGCTCCAGACTCTGCCTTAGTCCGGAGACCTCAGCAGCATGAGAGTTGCGGCCAGCAACGACGCCTGCTTATTCACATAAGACATATTTAGTTAGTTTCCTGCGAAAATTACTTGATCCTCTGCCCGTCTTTTCTTTCCGAACACTGGACAGTGTCTCAGGGGCTACTGTCTATACTATGAATTTCCTTTTTGTGACACTTACCTCAAAGTCGGTCAGCAGGCTGGTGCAGGCTTCGGTCAGTCCGCTCTTAATGGACTGAACCTTCTCAGCCACCGTACCCATAAGGATACGGTGTTCCTCCACAATGGAAGCGCCTCGTAGCGCTTCCAGCAGATTATCCGGTGCGTCTGGATGGACAGAGGTCTCCGGTGAAATAGGCGCACCTCCTCCCTTCGAAGGAGGCTGCTTGCTTGATTCCGGAGCCGTTAGGTCTTCGGAATGGTATCCGGCTGGGGCCGAATTGGATATGGACCCCATCGCAAGTCTCCATGGGGGTTTTCTCCCCCAGGTGTCCGGCGGCCGAGGGGTCACCCTCTGGCGCCACCCTGACGGCCTCCGGAACCTCTCCCTGGCCTGGGAAGGTCCTTCGAGACAACACCTGGGCGTCGCCCTTGGCCTTTGGAGAGTAAGCTGTCGGCGGTGACTCGTTGGCCATCGCCTTTGAACCCAGCGAACCCCGTGATGAGGATCGCAGGGAGCTGTCGCCTGCCGGACTACAATTGCATAATTCAACATGTTAAAACTATGAAGTAGAGAGGACGGATATATGGACGCATCAGGGTTTTTTAGTACTCATGATGCGGCCAGGGGATTATTTCGGGGGCGCGGCTTCGGGCTGCTGTCAACGTCCCATGCGGAGTTATCCGCAAGGAAGCCCTTCCCCCTCTTGGACGCCTCTGCCTCCAGATGTGTGGAGGCCGCCCTCTTCTTCCTTCTCCCCTTAGGGGGAGAGCTGCTTTCTTCCTCCTCCTCGTCGTCGTCTTCGGCGGCGGAGGAGTGAGTCTCGTTGTCTTCGGACGTCATGTCCGAAGCTCCTTTGCGGCGGGGGACACTCCGGACCCCCTTGGCCTTCTTCTCCGGCGCCTGGTAGGGCACCAGAACCAGCATCTTAGTTAGAAGAGGAATTGCTAGTTCCTCGGGCAGCGGAGCCGGACACCGAATCTGCTCCACCTCCTTTGTCCAGCCTTGAAAAAATAAATAGTGAGGTTTAGATATCTTCCCTGACTAAGCAAGTAAAGTATGCACCTTGAAGCGTGAAATACTTACCGCACTGGTGGGATGGGCCAGGGCGTGCCCGCGGTCCTCGGTGGTCTCCGGCGGCGTCTCGTTGCCCTTGAAGATCACCTTCCTGATATCTTCGTGCGTGGTTCCGAAGAGCCATTCCAAGGTTTGGTGCTCGTCTGGATTGAATTCCCATAAATGGCAAGCCCGACTCTGGCATGGGAGGATCCGTCGAACTAGCATCACCTGGATCACGTTGACGAGCTTGATGTTTTTGTCCACCATGCTTTGGATGCGCGTTTGCAGCGCTGTCAGCTCGTCCGACGAAGACCAATTCGGGCCCTTCTCTAGCCAGGAGGTGCGCTGCATTGGAGCTCCGGACTTGAATTCGGGAGCCACGGCCCAGGTGGCGTCGCGGGGCTCTGTGACATAGAACCATAGTTTCTGCCACTCTTTGATGGTCTCCACAAAAGTACCTTTGGGCCATGTGACATTGGGCATCTTGCTCACCATGGCACCTCCGCACTCTGCGTGTTGGCCATCCACCACCTGCGGCTTCACGTTGAAGATCTTAAGCCACAGTCCAAAGTGAGGTGGAATGCGGAGGAAGGCCTCGCACACGACAATGAATGCCGAGATGTTGAGGAAGGAGTTTGGGGCTAGATCGTGGAAATCTAGCCCGTAATAGAACATGAGTCCGCGGACGAAAGGGTGAAGAGGAAACCCTAACCCGTGGATGAAGTGGGGGATGAACACCACCCTTTCGTTAGGTTTCGGTGTGGGGACGATTTGCCCCTTGGCCAGAAGCCGATGGGCGATTTATTTCGCCAGGTACCCGGCCTCCCGAAGCTTGGTGATGTCCTTCTCCTTGACGGAGGAGGCCATCCACTTGCCTTGCGCTGAAGATTCGGACATGGTCAAGTGCTTTCTCGAGGCGGAAAAGATGAGGACTTGGGCGCTGGAGCTCGATAATGGGAGGGAAGAGAGAGAGAGAAGGCATGGGTGAAAGAAGGGAATCCTTATCTCCTTATAAACGAAGTGAATATCAAGCGCCTCCCACTTGCCTGTTCCCAAGGGCCGTGCAGACGGCATGGTTGGATTACCCACGCCCGTATTGATGAGAATCCCGTAATAAGGGGACACGATCTCTGCTTTGACAAGGCGTGCCAATGAGATCGCATCTTGAAGCGGCAGGCCGAAAAACGGTTCGAAATAATAACCGGGTGATGACGTGGTATCACGTTATAAAAAGTTGTCAGCGGATTGGACTCGTGAAATATTATACTCTCTGCGGTTGTGCATGGTGCTCGTTTTGCAGAGCCGGACACGGTCATTATGTCCGAAGACTGTGTTGGAGTATTCGGAGAAGGAACCCGCCTTGCAATGCCGAAGACAATTTGCGCGCCGGACACATCGTCATTGAAGCCTGGTTCAGGGGCTACTGAGGTAGTCCTCGATTAAGGGGTCCTCGGGCACCCGGACTATGGTATGTGGGCCGGACTGATGGGTTGTGAAGATACAAGATCGAAGACTCTCTCCCATGTCCGGATAGGACTCTCCTTGGCGTGGAAGTCAATCTTGGCGTCCTGATATGAAGATTCCTTTCTCTGTAACCGACTTTGTACGACCCTAGTCCCCTCCGGTGTCTATATAAACCGGAGGGCTTAGTCCGTAGGGGCAAGAATCATAATCATAGTCATACAGGCTAGACTTTTAGGGTTTTAGCCATTACGATCTCGAGGTAGATCAACTCTTGCAATACTCATATTCATCAAGATCAATCAATTAGGAAGTAGGGTATTACCTCCAAAGAGAGGGCCCGAACCTGGGTAAACATCGTGTCCCTCGTGTCCTGTTACCATCGACCTTAGATGCACAGTTCGGGACCCCCTACCCGAGATCCGCTAGTTTTGACACCGACAAGTACCCATATACCCTGTTGGGTGACGGGTATGGGAAAAAGTTGTACCCTTGACGGGTATGGGTATGGGTGATAGGTAAGTTCAGGGTGGACGGGTAAGGGTATGGGGAGGCTCCACCCGTACCCATACCCTGCGGGTGCCATCCCTACCCCCCACAGTCGAAGCGTCGCCGTAGACGCAGAGACTGGACCGAAACTCCTCGAAGGTAGAAGTCAGTAGTCCCTTATGTAGGAAATATGCCCTAGAGGCAATAATAAAGTTATTATTTATTTCCTTATTTCATGATAAATGTTTATTATTCATGCTAGAATTGTATTAACCGGAAACATAATACATGTGTGAATACATAGACAAACATAGTGTCACTAGTATGCCTCTACTTGACTAGCTCATTAATCAAAGATGGTTACGTTTCCTAACCATAGACATCAGTTGTTATTTGATTAACGGGATCACATCATTAGGAGAATGATGTGATTGACTTGACCCATTCCGTTAGATTAGCACACGATCGTTTAGTATTCTGCTATTGCTTTCTTCATGACTTATACATGTTCCTATGACAATGAGATTATGCAACTCCGTTTACGGAGGAACACTTTGTGTGCTACCAAACATCCTGGCGTAATGGGTGATTATAAAGGTGCTCTGGGTGTCTCGAAGGTACTTGTTGGGTTGGTGTATTTCAAATTAGGATTTGTCACTCCGATTGTCGGAGAGGTATCTCTGGCCCACTTTCGATAATGCACATCACTATAAGCCTTGCAAGCATTGTAACTAATGAGTTAGTTGCGGAATGATGTATTCTGAGCGAGTAAAGAGACTTGCCGATGTGAGATTGAACTAGGTATTGAGATACCGACGATCGAATCTCGGGCAAGTAACATACCAATGACAAAGGAACAACGTATGTTGTTATGCGGTCTGACCGATAAAGATCTTCGTAGAATATGTAGGAGCCAATATGAGCATCCAGGTTCCGCTATTGGTTATTGACCGGAGGCGTGTCTCGGTCATGTCTACATAGTTCTCGAACCGTAGGGTCCATGCGCTTAAAGTTTGATGGCGGTTATATTATGAGTTTATGTGTTTTGATGTACCTAAGGTTGTTGAGTCCGGATGTGATCTCGGACATGGCGAGGACTCTTGAAATGGTCGAGGCGTAAAGATCGATATATTGGGCGACTATGTTTTGACACGGAAAAGTTCGGAAGGTTTGGACATTTATCGAGTGCAGGGGTTACGGAACCCCAGCTGGGAACTAATGGGCCTTGTTGGGCCCTAGTGGAGAGAGAGAGAGGGTCGGCCATGGCAAAAGCGCGCCCCTCCCTTGAGTCGAATAGGTCAAGGAAGGGGGCCCCCTGCCTTTCCCTCTCCTCCTTCCTCCCCTCCTTCTTGGACTAGGAAAGGGAGGGGCAAACCTACTTGGAGTAGGTTTCCCCCTCCTAGGGCGCGCCACCCCCCTTGGTCGGCCCTCTCCTCCTTCTCCCTTTATATACGGAGGAGGGGGGCACCCCATAGATACAACAATTGATCTCTTGATCTCTTAGCCGTGTGCGGTGCCCCCCTCCACGATATTCCACCTAGATCATATCATAGCGGTGCTTAGGCGAAGCCTTGCGTCGGTAGCATCATCATCACCGTCATCACGCCGTCCTGCTGACGAAACTCTCCCTCGAAGCTCTGCTGGATCGGAGTTCGTGGGACATCATCGAGCTGAACGTGTGCTGAACTCGGAGGTGCCGTACGTTCGGTACTTGGATCGGTCGGATCATGAAGACATACGAATACATCAACTGCGTTGTGCTAACACTTCCGCTTTCGGTCTACGAGGGTACGTGGACACACTCTCCCCTCTCGTTGCTATGCATCACCATGATCCTGTGTGTGCGTAGGAATTTTTTTGAAATTACTACGTTCCCCAACATTGGTATCCGAGCCTGGTTTTATGCTAGATGTTATATGCACGAGTAGAACAGAAGTGAGTTGTGGGCGATACAAGTCATACTGCTTACCAGCATGTCATACTTTGGTTCGGCGGTATTGTTGGATGAAGCGGCCGGACCGACATTACGCGTCGCTTCATAAGGCTGGTTCTACCGGCGTGCTTTGCACACAGGTGGCTGGCGGGTGTCAGTTTCTCCAACTTTAGTTGAACCAAGTGTGATTACTCCGGGTCCTTGAGAAGGTTAAAACAACACTAACTTTACGAACTATCGTTGTGGTTTTGATGCGTAGGTAAGAATGGTTCTTGCTCAGCCCGTAGCAGCCACGTAAAACTTGCAACAACAAAGTAGAGGACGTCTAACTTGTTTTTGCAGGGCATGTTGTGATGTGATATGGTCAAGGCATGATGCTATATTTTATTGTATGAGATGATCATGTTTTGTAACGAGTTACGGCAATCGGCGGAGCCATATGGTTGTCGCTTTATTGTATGCAATGCAATGCATACTGTAATGCTTTACTTTATCACTAAGCGGTAGCGATAGTCGTAGAAGCAATAGTTGGCGAGGCGACAAAGATGCTATGATGGAGATCAAGGTGTCGGCGCGGTGGCGATGGTGATCATGATGGTGCTTGGAGATGGAGATCACAAGCACAAGATGATGATGCCCATATCATATCACTTATATTGATTGCATGTGATGTTCATCTTTTATGCATCTTATTTTGCTTAGATCGACGGTAGCATTATAAGATGATCTCTCACTAAATATCAAGGTATAAGTGTTCTCCCTGAGTATGCACCATTGCGAAAGTTCTTCGTGCTGAGACACCACGTGATGATCGGGTGTGATAGGCTCTACGTTCAAATACAACGGGTGCAAAACAGTTGCACACGTGAAATACTCAGGTTAAACTTGACGAGCCTAGCATATGTAGATATGGCCTCGGAACACTGAGACCGAAAGGTCGAGCGTTGATCATATAGTAGATATGATCAACATAGTAATGTTCACCATTGAAAACTACTCCATCTCACGTGATGATCGGACATGGTTTAGTTGATATGGATCACGTGATCACTTAGAGGATTAGAGGGATGTCTATCTAAGTGGGAGTTCTTTAATAATTTGATTAATTGAACGTAAATTTATCATGAACTTAGTCCTGGTAGTATTAGTATATCTATGTTGTAGATCAATAGCTCGCGTTTAGCTCCCCTGTTTTATTTTGATATGTTCCTAGAAAACTAAGTTGAAAGATGTTAGTAGCAATGATGCGGACTTGGTCCGTGATCGAGATTAACCTCATTGCTGCAAAGAAGTATTATGTCCTTGATGCACGCTAGGTAGCAGAACTATTGCAGAACAGATCTGGGGCGTTATGAGCGTTTTGACAAAAGCTCGGTATGATGACTACTTGATAGTTTATTGCACCATGATTTACTGCTTAGAACGGGACTTGAAAATGTTTTGAGCATACAGTACATAAGATGTTCCCGAGTTGAAATTGGTATTTCATACTCGTGCCCATGTCGAGAGGTATGAGAACTCGGCGATTACTTTACCAATAAGATGGAGGAGAATAGCTCAACGGTGAGCATGTGTTCAGATTATGCAGTACTACAATTACTTGAATCAAATGGGAGTTAATCTTCCGGATAAGATAGTAATTGACAAAGTTCTCTAGTCACTATCACCAAGTTAGTAGAACTTCGTGATGAACTATAATATGCAAGGGATGACGAAAGTAATTCCCGAGCTCTTTGCAATGCTGAGATCGGTGAAGGTAGAAATCAAGAAAAGAGCATCAAGTGTTGATGGTTAACAAGATCACTAGTTTTAAGAAACGGGCAAAGGGAAAGAAGGGGAACTTCAAGAAGAACGGCAAGCAAGTTGCTGCTCAAGTGAAGAAGCCCAAGTTTGGACCTAAGCCTGATACTGAGTGCTTCTACTGCAAAAAGGACTCGTCACTGGAAGCAGAACTACCCCTAGATACTTGGCGGATAAGAAGGATGGCAAAGTGATAAAGGTATATTTGATATACATGTTATTGATGTGTACTTTACTAGTGTTTATAGCAACCCCTCGATATTTGATACTGGTTCAGTTGCTAAGAGTAGTAACTCGAAACGGGAGTTGCAAAATAAACAGAGACTAGTTATGGGTGAAGTGACGATGTGTGTTGGAAGTGGTTCCAAGATTGATATGATCATCATCGCACACTCCCTATACTTTCTGGACTAGTGTTGAACCTAAATAAGTGTTTTTTGGTGTTTGTGTTGAGCATGAATATGATTTGATCATGTTTATTGCAATACGGTTATTCATTTAAGTTAGAGAAAAATTGTTGTTCTGTTTACATGAATAAAACCTTATATGGTTACACACCCAATGAAAATGGTTTGTTGGATCTCGATCGTAGTGATACACATATTCATAATATTGAAGCCAAAAGATGCAAAGTTAATAATGATAGTGCAACTTATTTGTGGCACTGCCGTTTAGGTCATATTGGTGTAAAGCGCATGAAGAAACTCCATGCTGATGGGCTTTTGGAATCACTTGATTACGAATCACTTGATGCTTGCGAACCATGCCTCTTGGGCAAGATGACTAAAATGCCGTTCCCCGGAACAATGTAGTGAGCAACATATTTGTTGGAAATCATACATACTGTGGTCCAATGAATATTGAGGCTCGTGGCAGGTATCATTATTTTCTGACCTACACAGATGATTTGAGCAGATATGGGTATATCTACTTGATGAAACATAAAGTCTAAAACATTTGAAAAGTTCATATAATTTTAGAGTGAAGTGGAAAATCATCGTAACAAGAAAATAAAGTTTCTACGATCTGATCGTGGAGGAGAATATTTGAGTTACGAGTTTGGTCTTCATTTGAAACAACGCGAATAGTTCTGAACTCCGCCACCGAACACCACAGTAATAATGGTGTGTCCGGACGTCATAACCGTACTTTATTGGATATGGTGCGATCTATGATGTTTCTTACCAATCTACCACTATCGTTTTGGGGTTATGCATTAGAGACAACTGCATTCACTTTAAAAAGGGCACCATCTAACTCCGTTGAGATGACACCTTATGAACTGTGGTTCGGCAAGAAACCAAAGTTGTCGTTTCTTAAAGTTTGGGGTTGCGATGCTTATGTGAAAAAGTTTCAACACGATAAGCGTGAACCCAAATCGGAGAAATGTGTCTTCATAGGATACCCAAAGGAGAAAGTTGGGTACACCTTCTATCACATATCCGAAGGCAAGACATTCGTTGCTAAGAATGGATCCTTTCTAGAGAAGGAGTTTCTCTCGAAAGAAGTGAGTGGGAGGAAAGTAGAACTGGATGAGGTAACTGTACCTGCTCCTTATTGGAAAGTAGTTCATCACAGAAATCTGTTCCTGTGACTCCTACACCAATTAGTGAGGAAGCTAATGATGATGATCATGTAACTTCAGATCAAGTTACTACCGAACCTCTAAGGTCAACCAGAGTGAGATCCGCACCAGAGTGGTACGGTAATCCTGTTCTGGAGGTCATGTTACTTGACCATGATGAACCTACGAACTACGAGGAAGCTATGAGGAGCCCAGATTCCGTGAAATGGCTTGAGGCCATGAAATCTGAGATGGGATCCATGTATGAGAACAAAGTGTGGACTTTGATTGACTTGCCCGATGATCGGCAAGCCATAGAAAATAAATGGATCTTCAAGAGGAAGACGGACGCTGATAGTAGTATTACTATCTACAAAGCTAGACTTGTCGAAAAAGTTTTTTGACAAAGTACAAAGTGTTGACTACGATGAGATTTTCTCACTCGTAGCGATGCTTAAGTCCGTCCGAATCATGTTAGCAACTTGCCACATTTTATGAAATCTGGCAAATGGATGTCAAAACTACATTCCTTAATGGATTTCTTAAAGAAGAGTTGTATATGATGCAACCGGAAGGTTTTGTCGATCCTAAAGGTGCTAACAAAATGTGCAAGCTCCAGCGATCCATCTATGGACTGGTGCAAGCATCTCGGAGTTGGAATATATGCTTTGATGAGTTGATCAAAGCATATAGTTTCTCTGAACTTGCGGTGAAGCCTGTATTTACAAGAAAGTGAGTGGGAGCACTACAACATTTCTGATAAATATATGTGAATGACATATATCGGAAATAATGTAGAATTTTCTGGAAAGCATAAAGGAGTATTTGAAAGGAGTTTTTCAAAGAAATACCTCGGTGAAGTTGCTTACATATTGAGCATCAAGATCTATAGAGATAGATCAAGACGCTTGATAAGTTTTTTCAATGAGTACATACCTTGACAAGATTTTGAAATAGTTCAAAATGGAACAGTCAAAGAAAGAGTTCTTGCCTGTGTTACAAGGTGTGAAATTGAGTAAGACTCAAAGCCCGACCACGACAGAAGATAGAAAGAGAATGAAAGTCATTCCCTATGCCTCAGCCATAGGTTCTATAAAGTATGCCATGTTGTGTACCAGATCTATTGTATACCCTACCACTGAGTTTGGCAAGGGAGTACCATAGTGATCTAGGAGTAGATCATTGGACAACGGTCAAATTTATCCTTTTTTTGACCATGAACAGTAGGAAAGGCTCCTACTGTGTTACTATATAATAATAATAATAATGCTGTACAATGGGTATTTACATGGTGGGGGGGGGGAGCTATAAGTTGCCAACTTTGTGGCAAGGAGCACTAAGAAAACAGAAGAAACCACTAAAGGGAATGCACAAGGTTCAGCACAAGGAGCCTATGCTCCTCCTTGACTCTATGTTGAAGAAGCCCAAAGTCTCTCTTGAATCATCCAGCCGGGGAGGTGAGAGAGGTGTTATTACTGAAAATGCTTGTTATTCCTTTCCTTCCAAATACTCCAGGCTGCCACAATGAATTTCTCCAGGAACAGAGGTGTGGGATGAGAGCTTCTGTGATCTTCAACAGCTTGTATTCGGCCAAGGAAAGGTTCCCAATGAAGCCCAAGTTTGGCCCAACAGAGTTTACTGAAAGTGCATGTGAAGATCATATGTTCCACCGTTTCCTCAATGTTCAAACCACATAGGAGGCAATTGTGGTCATCTCCAATGTTGTAGTGCCTCCGTTTCAACATGTTCCGCGTATTGAGCCTGTCATGGAAGAGCAACCAAGCAAAGACTTTCAACTTCATCCTGCATTTTGAATCCCAAATCCATCCAAATATCTGCTGCACATGAACATCTTTGAAGAAGAATTTTTAGTAGTCCGTTGATTTGTAGATGGTTTTAGCCCACGTGTAGTGCCAAATATCCGTGGAAGACGAGGAGGGTTGTAGATGGGCCGTAATAATCTGTAAGTCTCTAACCTCCTCAAGGGCTTGCGGGGTCAAGGGTAGGTGGAAATTTTCTTCCAGCGAAGTTATTCCTAGGAACTTTTTGACCGAAACATCCTCATCGAGAGAGTGAGCGAAGGCCCTAGGATGGGAGTCTTGCAGAATTTGCCCTGACCATAGATCTTTCCAAAACAAAGCCGTGGTGCCACATCCAATATTGATTTGAGAAATCCCACGAAACTTAGGTGTGAGCTTGAGTCGTCCTTCCACGAGAATGAGCCAAGCGGGTCCGAGGCATGAGGAATTTTTGGGTGTAATAAGAGTCCCAAGTGAGATTCACCGGGGTATGTCCAACTTGTTATAGAACTTGTGGAGGAACTTGAAGCAAAGCTTCATTACATATCTGTGAGTTAAGCACTCCAGTCCTCCTTCTTTTTAGGTTTACATACCATGTCCCAAGCCATGAGAGAGTTACACTTGTCACCTTGTTCATCTTTTTAATCCATAGGCATCAACGCCTAATTTTGTCTAAGAGCTCAATGAGTTTTGGTGGAAAATGTAGCGTGCACATGGCATAGATGAGGAGTGAGGTAAGCTGTGGAGTTGAGAAGGGTCAGCTTGCCGACATGGGACATAAGGGACAATGTTGACGTCGAGCTTCGTTCAACCGTCTTGACAAGGGCATAAAATCACAGTGTAGGTCGAGGCGTGCCCGAGGCAGCCCTAAGTAGGTGAAAGGCATGGATCAATGGTACACTCAAAGATAGCAGCAAGATGGGCAGCTAGATCATCGTCCAAGTTTATGGGAATAAGTGTGGACTTATGGAAATTGATTTTAAGGCCGATGGGTGAGCATATTTGGTGAGGATGTCTTTAATGATCATTGCTTGTCGAGGACAGAAGGCATAAGCAAGATTGTATCATTGGCATATTGGACAATTGGGTAGTCCATTTGACCCGTGGCGAGGAAAGGTAGTTGAATTCTACCCTCTCTATAAGCCGTTAATGGCCGATTGAAGGAGGTGGCAGCCAACACAAAGATTAAGCGGAGATAATGGGTGCATACCTAACCCCACGCTTGCAATGAAACTGTCTGCCGGAACACCATTTAGGAGCACCGAAGATCGGCCCGAGGAAAAAATAGCCTTTATCTAGGAAAGCCATTTGTCATTAAAGCCCATATGCTTCATGATGTTGATCATGGGATCGTGCTCAATTGTGTCAAACGCCTTAGCAAAATCCAACTTAAGTAGCACAATCGGTCGCTTGGAGGCTTGGCATTGGTGGATGTATTGAAATGTCCACGCAAGAAAATCCTGAATAGATCTCCCACGGATGAATCCATATTGATTACGGTGGATAATTTGCAAAATGACTTTCTGGAGTCGGTTAGCCAAAATTTTGGTAATGAGCTTAAGACAGCAATTGAGTAAGGTGATTGGCTGTAGTCATTAAGCGTGGATGGGAACCATTCTTGGGATAAGAGTAATCAGTCCATCATTAATGCTCACGGAGGTTAAGTGTTCTGCATGGAATTGATCACAGGCGTGTAGAAATCATTTTAATGATTGGCCAACAAGCTTTAAGAAAAATCCACTAAAACCATCCGGACCGGTGCCCTATCGCTTTGGCATCTCTTTAATCACCAAGTCAATTTCTTCATGCGAGAAAGGAAGCGTGAGGTGATCCAAGTTAGCATTGTGCACGATTAAAGATGGGAGATCGAAGTGCATCGAGTAGGACTAGAAGTGCCTAGTCATTCGGTATGCATGAAAAAGCAAGGCCTCCTTCCCATTATGATCTTCCACAACTAGACCCTCCGGAGTTTGCGGGGTAGCAACGTTGTTTTCGATATCTATCGGTAGCCATCGCTTGGAAGAACTTGGTATTTTAGTCCCCAAACTTAACCCACGGACGGTACATCTTTCTTTCCAATATCGTTTACGATACTCCAAGAGCCGTAGGAGATGATTTTAATAATCTTGCGAAAATTGTTCTCGAGTCTTGTGAGAGGCCTTAGATTTTCGATGCATCCAACTGTTCCAAGGTTACATTGGTGTTTTCAATAGCCACCGATAATCTTGAGATATTTTGCTCCAAGTTTTGAGCTCTGTCGAGCCGTTTGAATTTTCGACGAACACGATGGCGACATTCGCACATAGCAGGTTTATCCCAAACACTTTTAACCCGTCCATAAAGCCGGGTGCATAAGCGAAATGACTCAAATCTGAATAACTTGCACGAGGATTTTAGTCTCAATGGTGACCACGCATGGTGTGTGATCGGATGTGGGTTTACATAGTGGTTTGACAATGGTATTGGGGTAAATATTTGTCCGATTGCATGGAAGTGAAGAACCGGTCGAGTTGTTAGAGGTGGATCGTGTTGCATGTTACTCAAGTGTAAAGCCTACCCTTAATGGGTAATTCCACTAGGTTTAGTTTGCGAATGATGTCGTTGAAGGTGGACATGTCATTGACATCCCCACGGCTTGTTTCGATTATCGGCCCTCGATGTAATTAAAATACCCAACAAATAAGCAATCCTCATTTGCTGAATGTCCTGTCATATAACCACTTGGGTATAGATGTCGAGCAGGCCCATTACAAGGACCATAGATGTTAAAAAGTGTCCAAGCTTGGGCAGAAATGGTGCTAGTGAACTGAATGCCAAGAGCAAAATCTTCTGGATAATAACCGAGCACGAGAACATGGAGCTGTTCCAAGCGTGAGTAAACCACCCGAAGCCCCACGAGAAGGAATATAAGCAAATTTATCGAAGCGCTTAGGGCAACAAGTTTTAATAAGCGCTAGATCGATAACAGGTTTTTAGTCTCCTGTAGACACACGATGGCACACCCACTAACGAAATCGCGTTAAGTGAGCTAACAGCTTTTGTATGAATTTAACCCACACATTCCAACATAGCACATTCCAGCTACATAAAGTGGCATAGAAAACATGAAATTAAGCTGAAGATGAAGAGGAGCCTTACGGCTGGCTATTGTGGATGGTAGCCGCATCTTGATAGTAAGCGGGGCAGCCTCGGTGAGTTCTGGCGGGACAGTATGCGAGTAATACCAATTTCCTGCATGGTGCGAAGATAAGTAGGTGGCGGGGCTGGACCATGATCGCGGAGCTGGAGGCTGGAGTAGCGAAGGTATCACCACAGGCTTCACTTTGGATCTGAAGGGCGTGCATCGAAATTTGTGGCACTCTGAAGCCATCAAAGCGCGTCGATCGAGTGCTGCGCCCGAACCTCGATAGTCACCACAGGTGCTTTGAGCTTTGGCGTCGATGCAGACTCTTTGAGGTTCGGCGCATCGAGACAAGACTTGGCGAGGCCTAAATCGAGGTAATCGCCGAGGCGAGTTAGAGGCCAAGGTGGTCCCTCCATGGAAGCGGCAGATGGCACCAAATCAGGAGCAGAACCGAAGAATCAGCATCACAGGTAAAAGAGTCCAATGAGGCGGCGAAACATATCGGTGTTGTCAAGAGGAGAACTCCGGGCTGTTAGGAAGGCGAGCATGATCTTCTTGAGCGTCGGTTCTACGATCTGCACGAAGATGGTGCAGCTGCGAGAATGCATGGTGAGAAGCACAAGATGTGAGTGGTCGATTGATTAGTCACTGAAGGACCGGCGAGAGGTGCTAAGCTGAAACTCGGAGGAGGCAAACCATAACGAGCTCTCGGGCCCAAAAGCAGCGATTCTGAGACAAAATGGACCTGGAAAGATCAGCAGTGAAGACATTCCTCGGGATCCAATCTGAAGTGAGTACAGTCGCCAGTTCCGAACCCTCAACAGTGATACTGATATTCATATTTGCAGCCGAAATTTCCACATCCACATTGATGACACTCTGAATCTCAGGAGGGGCCACGAGCAAGGTGCTTACTTGACTGATGGAATCTAAAGAGGAGCTATGATTACTTGCCGAAGAAGCAGTTTCATACCAAACCGAGTTCAAACTATCAGACACATTATCTTCAGGTAGAATGCCATCTTGAACACGGAGACCTTGAGCAGCGAGCCAGGACTGAAAGTTAACCAGAGCAGCAGGCATTTGCGGGACCGGAGGCTGCGGCCATGGATCCCATTGAGCATCTTGCGGCCCATCTTGCTGAGGAGCCATGTGGGGCGCCTGATCCTGACCAATCCCATTCTGCAGCAGCCAATTCTGAAGTTGTTGTTGATAAAGTTGTTCCGCCGTGAGGCCCTCCCCGAACATAGGATGAGGAACACCATTGACCGGAGGGGGTTCTTCATCAGCAGTTGGAACCTCGGGGTCATGGGCATTCCAATCAGTTCCACGGAGAATGAACACATCAGCAGTCCAGCAAACTCTATCACCACCTAACTGACGGATGACAATACTCTTGGGTATGAGGCGCATATGAATCACTCTAACTTTAATAAGCACCACAGAGCGATCGGTATTAGGACTATTCCAAGAAACTAGTCTGCCATAATCATCCGCTGATCGCTGAATATAGAAATCAGTCTGATAGTCATCCGGAAATCCAATGTACATTAGCCAAAGTTCAGGGCCATAGGTGGTGTTGCGCATATTAAGAGCAGCATTGTGACGCACAAAAGAAATCACTAGATCCTCATCATCAAGCTGGAAAGTGGTGTTTACTGCAGTGTCTCGGATGAAAGAATTGGCAAAAGCAAACATACCCACTCCCAACGGATGGTCACAGGTCTCTGTGGTGTGCAGTCCAGCCTCATGCGGCATGCCTTCAATCGTGTTGCGAGATCTTCCCGTGAATCACAGAGGCACAAACCTGCTGGCTTCAACAATGGTGAGAAGTTGTTGTTGAGGCGGGATGGGATTGGCGGCCATGTCGCCCTAATCTTGCGGTCTGCGAGTCTGGCTCAATGGACCAGCCAGCGGAAGGAAGGGAGGGTTGAGGGTAGTTGGCCATGGTGGAGGACAGGGCGGGGTGCCGGCAGCGGTGGTGGATTGCGAGGCGGTGGTGGTACTAGAGCGAGCGCTCAGTTTCATTAGGAAGCGGGGCGAACAGCGGGGGGAAACGGGTGCGTCAAAGGTGGGCGGGGGTTTTGGTCGCCATTGCGGTGAAGGCCCAAATGACGCCGCCAACAAGATTGCGCCAGTGTTCATAATGCCCGCATGCGATACATCGAGCGGTGGAGAGGGTTGGCTCTTGGAAGCCGTGAGCGGGCAAGGTGGCTGCAGACGGGTGATTGATTGATTGCCGGAGATAGTTGATTTGTTGGAAAATCCGAATCCGAGCCCATAATAGCCTTTCCAATTAGAAGCCCGAAGCCTCGACGGACAATTAATTCAATGTGCCGGGCGAGCAGTGCAAGCAAATAATCCGGGCGTGATAGTTGAATTTATCGTGCCCCCATTGTAAACATTTTGCACAAAGAACACCCGAGCAAGAACCAAATCATTTACTTCCACAGGATTATATCCTGCCGCTTTAAATCCATGATATGTGCCTTGGAAAGCAAAAGCGGCGGAAAGTAAATGGAGTAGCGTGTTGAAGGCCGATACAAAGGAAACTTTGAGGTAATTTCGGGTAAACAACATTACAAGGAAACTGGAAAGAGCCAATCCGGAGTAAAGGCACCGAAACATTTTCGGGGCATTGAATGTCAGTGTCTGCTGATTCCGAAATTTCCATGTTACGATCGTCATGTGCCAGAGCTTGCTGTGTATCGTAAGAACAGGAAGCTTCATGCCTATTCTTATCAGCAAAATCCATAGAAGCCATAGGCACAAGTCCAAATTTGCGTAACTCATTGGAGGATGAAGGATCATATCCAGAAGGTTGTGAAAAAACAGTAGGAGCAGTGCGCACTGCAACGGGGCTTCGATGAGCAATAGATTCTAATCTTTCATCCGCATGCCAACAATAATCCAAATGCTTAAACCCATTGAAACGGCCATTGAGCAGATGAAAGTAGCGGATGAAATCCGGCGAATCGATCCTTGAGTCCATGTATGAAATGGCCAACTTTGTTTCCGGCCACAGAGAATCGAAATGACCTCTCAAAAATCTTAGAGACCTTAAACCCAAGATGATGACCACCAATGCAGCATTGTAGAGCCACACCCACAGATTCCTCATTGAGGGGGGAAGAGGCTGAAGAAAAGGAGGCGACCAAGAAAAACTCCTTGGTCTTGCGAGAAGGAGAGAAGTGCACCGTCTCCCCAAACCGACGACGTACCTGATCGGCCACTGCAAGACCGGGGCTGAAATCCTAGTGAAGGAGCCCTTCCATAGCTTGATAATGTCCATCCGCTCTTGTTCTTTTTGATACTGGTGCCGGTCAAATTTATCCTTATTGGAATAAGGATATGTTTCTCGATTATTGAAGTGACAAAAGGTTCGTCGTAAAGGGTTACGTCGATGCAAGTTTTGACACTGATCCAGATGACTCTAAGTCTCAATCTGGATACATATTGAAAGTGGGAGCTATTAGCTAGAGTAGCTCCGTGCAGAGCATTGTAGACATAGAAATTTGCAAAATACTTGCGGATCTGAATGTGACAGACCAGTTGACTAAAATTATCTCACAAGCAAAACATGATCACACCTTAGTACTCTTTGGGTGTTAATCACATAGCGATGTGAAGTAGATTACTGACTCTAGTAAACCCTTTGTGTGTTGGTCACATATCGGTGTGAACTATGGGTGTTAACCACATAAAGATGTGAACTATTGATGGTAAATCACATGGCGATGTGAACTAGATTATTGACTCTAGTGCAAGTGGGAGACTGCAGGAAATATGCCCTAGAGGCAATAATAAAGTTATTATTTATTTCCTTAGTTCATGATAAATGTTTATTATCATGCTAGAATTGTATTAACCGGAAACATAATACATGTGTGAATACATAGACAAACATAGTGTCACTAGTATGCCTCTACTTGACTAGCTCGTTAATCATAGATGGTTATGTTTCCTAACCATAGACATGAGTTGTTATTTGATTAACGGGATCACTTCATTAGGAGAATTATGTGATTGACTTGACCCATTCCGTTAGCTTAGCACACGATCGTTTAGTATTCTGCTATTGCTTTCTTCATGACTTATACATGTTCCTATGACAATGAGATTATACAACTCCCGTTTACCGGAGGAACACTTTGTGTGCTACCAAACATCACAACGTAACTGGGTGATTATAAAGGTGCTCTACAGGTATCTCCGAAGGTACTTGTTGGGTTGGCGTATTTCGAGATTAGGATTTGTCACTCCGATTGTCGGAGAGGTATCTCTGGGCCCACTTGGTAATGCACATCACTATAAGCCTTGCAAGCATTGTAACTAATGAGTTAGTTGTGGAATGATGTATTACGGAATGAGTAAAGAGACTTGCCGGTAATGAGATTGAACTAGGTATTGAGATACCGGCGATCGAATCTCGGGCAAGTAACATACCGTTGACAAAGGGAGGTGGTCGACAACATGGCTAAACAAATTAATGTTGTGCTAGGCAAGAAGCACGCTTTGACGGTGAAACAAACACCCCAGGGTCAAGTGTTCAAGAAGAAATCGGTCTTCTAGAAATTACCTTACTAGGAGATTCTATGTGTACGTCACTGCATCGATGTCATGCACATAGAGAAGAACGTATGTGAAAGCATCCTTGGTAATCTGCTCAAGATTAAAGGTAAAACAAAGGATGGTGACGGTGCACGGCTCGATATGCTTGCTGATTAATCAAAACGCAAGAGTGAAGCAGAAGATGATGCCAAATTCATCAAAGCTCGCCAGAGTTACAATTTAAGTATAAAAGAAGCAACACAGTTCTTCACCTATTTGTTGTCAGTTAACACACCCTCTTCCTACTCTGCAAACATCAGAAGTCTCGTGGATGTGAGCTCAGCTAAAATTAAGTTGGGACACATGAAGTCACATGATTGCCACGTAATGTTGACACAAATCCTCCCGGTGGCCATCAGGAATTTGATGGACAAAGATATAAGAAGCACAATCATTGAGCTATGTGATTTCTTCAACCAACTATGGCAAAAAGTTGTAGATCCTGAAGAGTTGGATCATATGCAAGATGATATTGCAAGAATATTGTCCAACCTAGAGATGTTTTTCCCACTGTCATTCTTCGATGTCATGGTCCATCTCACTGTGGACCTTGTCGATGAGATAATGTATTGTGGTCATGTGTTTCTTCGCAGCATGTATCCCTTCGAGCGGGTCATGGGAATACTGTAGCGCTATTGTCGGAACCGAAAACATCCATAGGCCCGCATCCTACAAGGTTATACCGCGGAGGAGGTGGTTGAGTTTTGCACCCAATACATGAAACAAAGACCTATAGGTTTGCCCCTCTCTCGCCACGAGCGAAGGCTGAAATGTAAGCCGGTCCTTGCTGGCACGCAAATGGCTGCACCTAGAGAATTGGCAGAGAATGCCCATTTGACGGCACTGCTTAACAACCTAGTTCTCAGCGCTTATGCCAAAGAACACTTGGCGGAGATACGCCAAAGCTTCTTACCAATGGTGCCTTCATCAGATGTGGAGACGAAGGAGCACACTAAGAACTACGCCGAATGGCTGAAGAATCATTTGGCACAAGGATCCATCGATGACATTGCTACGTGGTTGGCACAGAAGTCATCACCTATGGTGTTGTCGTACCAAGCATATGACATAAATGGATACACGTTCTATACTGAGGAACGTGATGAGAAGACCTCATATCAGAACAGCTCTATTCGAATAGAATGCATGACTGTAGATGAAGCTGGTAAAAGGGTATACTATGGAACCATCAAAGAAATTGGGAGCTTAACTATGTGAAAGTTAAGGTGGCATTATTCAGGTGCGCATGGATCCCTCTTGGTCATGTAAAGGTTGATGATTACAGGAAGACCCGTGTTAACAGGACAACGATGGTGTTGGGGAACATAGTAATTTCAAAAAAATTCCTACGCACACACAAGATCATGGTGATGCATAGCAACGAGAGGGGAGAGTGTTGTCCACGTACCCTCGTGAGACCGAAAGCGGAAGCGTTAGCTGCTTGCGGTTGATGTAGTCGTCGTCTTCACGATCCGACCGATCAAGTACGAGCATACGACACCTCCGAGTTCAGCACAAGTTCAACTCGATGGCGTCCCTCAAACTCCGATCCAGCCGAGCTTTTGAGGAGAGTTCCGTCGACCTGACGGTGCGGTGAGCGATGATGACGTTCTACCGGCGCAGAGCTTCGCCTAAGCACCGCTACGATATGACCGAGGTGGATTATGGTGGAGGGGCACCGCACGGCTAAAAGATCAATGATCGATTGTTGTGTCTCAAGGGTGCCCCCTCCACATATATAAAGGAGTGGAGGAGGGAGGGCCGACCCTCTCTATGGCGCGCCTAAGAGTCCTACTCCCACCGGAGTAGGATTCCCCTTCAAGTAGTAGGAGTAGAGTCAAGGAAAGGGAGAGAGAGAGAAGGAAGGAAGGCGCAGCCTCCCCTACTCAAATTCGGACTAGGCCTTGGGGCGCGCAGCCTCTCCTCTCTCTTTCCCCTAAAGCCCAATAAGGCCCATATACTCCCCGGTGAATTCCCGTAACTCTCCGACACTCTTAAAAATGCCCGAATCACTCGGAACCTTTCCGATGTCCGAATATAGTCGTCCAATATATCGATCTTTACGTCTCGACCATTTCGAGACTCCTTGTCATGTCCCCGATCTCATCCGGGACTCCGAACTACCTTCGGTACATCAAAACACATAAACTCAGAATATAACCGTCATCGAACTTTAAGCGTGCGGACCCTACGGGTTCGAGAACTATGTAGACATGATCGAGACACGTCTCCGGTCAATAACCAATAGCGGAACCTGGATGCTCATATTTGCTCCCACATATTCTAAGAAGATCTTTATCGGTCAGACCGCATAACAACATACGTTGTTCCCTTTGTCATCGGTATGTTACTTGCCCGAGATTCAACCGTCGGTATCTCAATACCTAGTTCAATCTAGTTACCGGCAAGTCTCTTTACTCGTTCCGTAATACATCATCCCGCAACTAACTCATTAGTTACAATGCTTGCAAGGCTTATAGTGATGTGCATTACCGAGTGGGCCCAGAGATACCTCTCCGACAATCGGAGTGACAAATCCTAATCTCGAAATGCGTCAACCCAACAAGTACCTTCGGAGACACACTGTAGAGCACCTTTATAATCACCCGATTCGTTGTGATGTTTGGTAGCACACAAAGTGTTCCTCCGATAAGCAGGAGTTGCATAATCTCATAGTCATAGGAACATGTATAAGTCATGAAGAAAGCAATAGCAGAATACTAAACGATCGTGTGCTAAGCTAACGGAATGGGTCAAGTCAATCACATCATTCTCCTAATGATGTGATCCCGTTAATCAAATGACAACTCATGTCAATGGCTATGAAACATAACCATCTTTGATCAACGAGCTAGTCAAGTAGAGGCATACTAGTGACACTCTGTTTTGTCTATGTATTCACACATGTATCATGTTTCCGGTTAATACAATTCTAGCATGAATAATAAACATTTATCATGATATAAGGAAATAAATAATAACTTTATTATTGCCTCTAGGGCATATTTCCTTCAGGTGGCATATCACACGGACCCGTTCATTCTTGCCAGCGATGCTACCCACATTTTCTATGCGGAATACCCCTTGCATAAGAACTGGCATGTAGTGATGCATGGGAAGAGGAGGGTACTGGGTGTTGAGGATGTTGCCGATGAGGACGAGTACGATGAATATGCTGAGTTGCTAGCCAAGGGATCACGCACCCATGTAATAGGGAGGCGTAAAACCATGAGAAAACCCAAGTTCATTCGTGGCCAACGTAATGATCCCATTCCCCCCATGTACATGGGAATTAAGCCGCAAGACTTATCTTTATGCCTACCCTGCAACTTAATTCGTTCAATTTAGAACTGTCGCGTGTACTGAATTTGTGAGTTATGCCCGGTTTTCTGTTGATGCAAGAACCCTTAATATGTTGACCTTGATATGCTGCCAACTCAGGCAATGAATATGAACTTATTATTATTATTATTATTATTATTATTATTATTATTATTATTATTATTATTATTATTATTATTATTATTATTATTATTATTATTATTATTATTATTATTATATCATAGAGGTAGCACACTCAATTGATCTCACTCCAGTATGTATGAACAAAAGATATGCAATCTGGTTTGCGAATAGCACACGGTTCGTTCAAGAAACCCGTGTGCCAACCAAACCCCGCGCGCAATCTGAGTCGTGCTTTCTGATTGGCTAGAACCCAAACCCCACGGACGTGCGTCTGCACCATTGGATGCTCCCAGATCGAACGACAATCCTCATCCCTTTCGACAACAAATGCAATTCCGGTTGTAATTTTAATTTTATGCACAAAATGCACGCTAAACTCAAAAAATATCTTAAATATAGCTAATGATACCTGAAATGTGCCAGAAAATCAAACTCCTAGTATAATGGTGATTGCGCACCATGGAAATTTTTATGAGGCCAAACGATGAAGTCACCGGCCACTAGAGTTTGAATTGACACGTCTCCTTTTGGAAACCATGATCCTTCATGTGAGATGCTCTGGTTTGGAAGGAGCGATCATCAAAACTTGTGCGAAACTTTACCAAAAAATTTCCATGGGGTCGTGAGAGATCACAACAGGCACACATTGATTTTGATGATGTCCGGACTCCATTTGAATTTCCTATAATTAAAATACCAACTAGGCCTACGCTAGTGGCCGCACCTTATGGCCGAAATGTTTGAAACTTCTCCTCGCTTCTCGGACAAACAGATGAAAACTCCCAAAGCGACGCACAAATGACTTGTACACCTTCTTTTCTAAGGTTGTCCATAGTGGGGGTATCATAGCCGATATCATGCTTTCGGGAATAGAAAATATGATGATGTGGCAAGGAACTAAAGAAGGGAGAGTGGGTTAGAGTACCATGGGTAGATATCATAACATAATAAATGCTATACTACTTTGTGTCATGCATGGCCATAAATATGGTCATCTATGATACTACTCTATGATATATACTATGCACTATGAAGGTACATAGTATCATATGCATGATATAGTATATGATAATCCCCACTATAAGGCTGGCCATAATGGTGGTATCATAGCCGGTATCATGCACTCAGAAATAGCAAGTATGTTGTGTGGCAAAGAATTAAAGAAGATAGAGAGGGTTATAGTAACACTCTGAATCAGCACCGGCAGTAGCGGTGCCGACAGAGACGGTCGCCGCGATGTCGTCGTCCGCCACTCCAGAGGAGGGGGTGATAGCTGAGGCACCCGAGGAAGACGCCAGGTCCGATACGACCAGGGCAGCGACACCGGAAGAGGTTGCGGAGGGAGTCACGACGGTGGTGGAGTGGGGAGTAGCCACCGAACCAGAGGGGCGGGGGTGGACCACGACTGGGTCACGCGCCATGCTGGGGGTGCGGCAAGTGGCTCTGCTGAAGGCGCTGTAGACGGTGGTACCTGGTAAAAAGAAAATACCCTCTCGTCAAAGTACCCGTGCCATGAGGTGTACACATGGTGGGAACAGGGTCATAGCACTGGTAACCTTTGGTGTTGGGAGGGTAGCCAAGGAAGATGCAAGGAAGTGATCGTCGTGCGAGTTTGTGGGGGCGATGGATGCGATGCTAGGATAGCAGAGACACCAGAAGGTGCGAAGGCCATCGTACGATGGAGGTGTGTCGAAGGGGAGGTGGTGAGGGGTGTAGTTCCAACGGGGACGACACATTCGAATGTTAAGAAGAAGAGTGGCAGTGGCGAGAGCATCAGCCTAGAACCTGGGAGGGACATTAGAGTGAGAGAATAATGTCCGAAGACAATCATTGAGAGTTCATAGGATGCGCTCAGCGCGTCTATTCTACTGTGAAGTGTAGGGGCAGGTTAGTCAGAACATGGTGTCATGAGAGGCAAGAAGATCCCGAACGGCGACACTGTAAAATTCTTTTCTGTTATCGGTTTGGAGTGCAAGTATGGGGTGACCAAACTGTGTGGTGACTGTCGGTGTTAAAACCGGCGGATCTCGGGTACGTGGTCCCGAACTATGCATCTAAGGTCGATGGTAATAGGAGATGGGGGACATGATGTTTACCCAGGTTCGGGCCCTCTCTATGGAGGTAATACCCTACTTCCTGCTTGATTGATCTTGATGAATATGAGTATTACAAGAGTTGATCTACCTCGAGATTATAATGGCGAAAACCCTAAAAGTCTAGCCTGTATGACTATGATTATGATTATTATTGTCCCATGTATGGACTAAGCCCTCTGGTTTATATAGACACCGGAGGGGGCTAGGGTTGTACAAAGTCGGTTACAGAGAAAGGGATCTTCATATCTGAATGTCAAGCTTTCCTTCCACGCCAAGGAGAGTCCCATCTAGACACGGGAGATAGTCTTCGGCCTTATGTCTTCACAGCCCATCAATCCAGCCCACGTATCACAGTCCGGACGCCCGAGGATCCCCTAATCTAGGACTCCCTCAGTAGCCCCTGAACCAGACTTCAATGACGAGGTGTCCGGTGCGCAAATTGTCTTCGGCATTGCAAGGTGGGTTCCTTCTCCGTATATTCCAACACAGTCTACGGACGCAACAAACGTGTCCGACCCTGCAAAACAAATCCCACTCACAACCGCAGAGAGTATAATATTTTACGAGTCCAATCCGCTGACAACTTTTGCCAATGTGACACTACGTCATCACCCGGTCATTATTTCGAAACGTTTTTCGGCCTGCCGCTTCGAGATGCGGTCTCATTGGCACGTCTTGTCAAAGCAGAGATCATGTCCCCTTATTGCAGGATTCTCATCAATACGGGCGTGGGTAATCCAACCGTGCCGTTTGCACAACCCTTGGGAATAGGCGAGTTTTAAGGCGAGTGGGGAGGCGCTTGATATTCACGGCCTTTATTAGGAGATAAGGATTCCCTTCTTCCACCCACGCTTTCTTTCTCTCTCTCTGCCCTCCCATTCTTGAGCTCCAGCACCCAAGTCCTCATCTTTTCCACCTCAAGCAAACACTCGACCATGTCTGGATATGGAGTGCAAGGCAAGTGGATGGCCTCCTCTGTCAGGGAAAAGGACATTACCAAGCTTCGGGAGGCCGGGTATCTGGCGAAAGAATTCGCCCACCGGCTTCCAGCCAAGGGGCAAATCGTCCCCACCCCGAAGCCCAATGAGAGGGTGGTGTTCATCCCCCACTTCGTTCGCGGGTTACACTACAAAAAAAAATACACTTCCGTGATGATACGCGTTTGTCATAGTAGGTCGTGTTTTTTTTCATGCATGTACATCCATGACGATTTTATGACAGAATCAAGATAGTCATACCTGTATTGTCGTAGAAGTGTTCCATGACATTACCAAAATTATCATCACGGAAGTGTCCACTTCCATGACGATAAATCGCGCAGCATAGAAGTGCTTTCGCCAAGGGTGACCGACACGTGGCATCCACCGAAACGGGACGCCGTTAAGATATCGGGTCCGGTTTTGGACCCGATAACCCGCTAACAGCCACGACCAATGCCGATTTTCCACGTGTAAAATTCTCATTGGTCGACGAAACCACGCGTCAGCTCCGCGTTGGCATAGGTGTCACTCATCCAACGGTCAAGATGGGCCTATGATATGTTGACACATGGACGGGCCCAAAAGTGGCCCATAAAGTTTAAATGGGCCTGCCCAACTAAAGGCTCACAAGATTTAGCGGACCATAATGGGCCGGCCAAGCTAAAGGCCCACAAGACTTTGCTGACCATAATGGGCCGGCCCAGCTAAAGGCCCACAAGATTTAGCGGACCACAATGGGCCAGCCCAGCTAAAGACCCACAAGATTTTGCAGACCATAATGGGTCGGCCCAGCTAAAGGCCCAACATTCTCAGTTAAGGCCCGTACGGCTAGTGTCAAATCGGCCCATCAACGGCCTATCCTAAACTTGTCATCATCGCCGCCCATGGTCACTTCTGGCCCGTTAACAGTCCGCTAAGTATATGGGCCGAGTTACGGCCCGGTGTATTTCCGGCCTGTTAAAGGTCCTGCTTCATTTGGGCCCATTTACAGGCCATTGAAACTTTTGGCCCATAAACGACCATGAAGGATTTGGGTCATATTCGGGCATGTCTGACATTCAGCCTGTTAGAGGCCCACTATAGATTTGGGCCACTTTTGGCCTATTGTGATTTTCGGCTTGTTAAAGTCGGACGAAATCCATGGGCCATATGTGGCCCAACGTCACATCGGGCCCATTAAAGGCCCATATAAAAATAACGATAATCGAGCCCGACCGAACTTCTGACCTGTTAAAGGCCCGTGTATTAGGTCGGCGCATTTACGGCCCGTCCGAATTTTGACCTGTGAAAGATCCGCATCGTAAATGGGCCACCATTTCAGCCTGCTAAGACCAGTGGGTTATTTGGCACAATCAAGGCCCAATCTCACTTTCGGTCTATTAAAGGCCCATGTTTTTATGGGCTCGAGATATTTACACTGTAAACGGCCTATTGTTACTGAGGGCCCAAATTATGTTTAGGCATGTTAAAGGCCCACTATGGGCACAGGCCTACCAGAAAAATATGAAAGCTTATGCTGATTTAGGCCCAGATATTTTTAGTAGGCTACATTCAAATTTCGGCCCATAATCGTTTTTATCCCAATTGGAATGGGCCCGACGAATGTTGGGCTCCTACGAAGCTTTCGGCCGAATACATTACTAAGATAAACCTAAACTATACAAAAATAGCGTCGTAATTACTGCAGCCTTTGGCAGCATCATAAATGTTGTATCACAACAAAATAAATTCCGACCATACAACAAAAGGCATGTTGGCATAAAGTTTACAGTCCTTGCAGATAAAAGCACCATCGGATGTATAGAAGCACGGATCATTTGACCTAAGTGCTAATGTTTGAGTTGTAGAATCGATGGAGCAAAGACGATCTTCACCTTTTTCCGCCATTGCTCTTGAACAACGAAGCGAATGTCGATAGTCGGTTTCAAAACCATTCATATCTTGGCGACATTCGTCAACCACTATTCTTGTTTCCAAAATGGCGCCCATTAGGGATTGGACTTGTGTGCGAGCACAGATATATCACTCATCTAGCGGGAAGATTTTGTTCGATGGCGATTTGGATGAGGTTACCTTGACAACCAACCCGAATTACGTAGGAAGGTGCTTTTTGCCTTTATTAGTGGAGAGATCTTGGCCTTGCTATGAGCAAGAGGTGACATTGTGCTGTGGTAGCCTCGTCCCCTTCGGTGGTTGTGGCTGTTCAATCATTTGTTCCATAGCTTCCGAAAGGTTGAACTTGTAGATTAGTGTACCGGATAAGTTACTAATGAGACAAAAACAAACAAAGTAGGTTACGTTTATACATAACTTATTTTGGTGAACTCTTGTAATACATTAGCATGTATTGTAGTGCCAACTACATAATAAAATCACTTTGGAACATATGTCCATGTAGCATGCCTCTTGTATTGTCTATTTCCTCACATTCATTGACATCTAAGGATAAAGAGACATGGTTTAAAGTAGGATGAACATAGTATGACATCATTCATATCATGGGCAAACAGATTAAAATATTTTATCATTGTGTGCGCACGTGAACATAACAACTAGATTACAGATCAAGACCAAAAGAATATCCTTCATCTCTTTTAAACCATGTAAGGTGAAATGATACATTAAGACAACTGTGTATAAAAGTGAACAAAGTAACTGACATTGGCTGCAAACCAAGTAGTTAAATGAACACATAACAGTACCAATCAGTTCAAAGGCCGGAGGAGTAAGGACTTACAACAATGGCTTGAAATTGTGTGCTCATGCCCTTTATCTTGTTGGTGTGGCAATCCTTGAAGATTTGCATTGCATTCGGTTCAGGTTCTTTTTGGTCCGCACGGGCTTTCCTCTATATTTGGAACAAGTTAATATAGATATGATAATATGGCATAGAAAAAATAAGGAAGTAGCAGCTATTTACAAGAGCCCCGCAGTGTGCAATACAACTACGAGATCCTGTTGTGTGTTGGAATTTCACTTTAGAGCGGTTGGTCTTGTTCTTCAAACAGTTAGCCTAAAAGAAGATACACTTGAAAGGCACATACATAAATACAAGTTCAATATGTGGTCTGATCAAATACATATAGCCTACCTAATACTTTGGATCAGACCAATGTTTAACGAGGGCTGTCGATCTTCATCGTAATATATTCCTTTGGAGATGTTTGGGCGATTTCATTTATTAGCCTTGCCTTCAAAGTGAGATTTTCTAAGGTGGTACCGATCTTTGTCATGAGAGAAGATTGAAAAACATGAGTGCATGCTTGTTTAGTTGCATCATCTTTCGGATCAACTTGAACCTCATATGTTGAAAAAAGTATGTGAGTCTTATTAGGAGGAAGCTAGAAAGTATGGGACGAGCAAGACAATATTACTAATTGCGATGAATAACATTAATTACGGATAAATGGTCAAGGAAGGTGTTAAACTGGTATTGTCTTTCTCATTCTGTCTTTGGATCCACGTTGGGAGGATCGTGCATGACACCTAACGGCAGCGGCTGCCTCGATACTAACTTGGCTGACTCAGTAGCATCACGTGGCCTTTTAAACCTGCCTCAAAATGGATCTCCATTCTTCCTCCTTTAGATTTTGTTAATCTGTCAAGCATTATCCCTGACGTCTATTTCCGCTTGCGCCGTGGTGCTAGTTCAACAACAAATATGGAAAGTGTTAGGGTACATCAAACTGTGAGAGTACATATAAAGGAGCATGCAACTACAACTTGACTCGGTCAGGTACCGTCTTGGTGTTGATGCTCATGAGGTTCATCTGATCTTGCCAAGTCTGTTGTGTCGGTGATTGCTTGGAAGTAGTGTTAGGTGTGAAGGCAGCTTGGGAACTGGCGCCTCGGAGCAAGCGAACGAGTAACTTCGTTGAGATCTTTGATACAGTTGAAGCGGATCTGCAGCTGGTGGAGCAGGTGATACTGTGTTTGTAGATTTAACCGGTGGACTTGGACCTTCTACTGCACTATAAGTACCAGCAGAATCTTGACAAAAGATCCTTTTCCGTTTCACCCGAAGAGTAACACCACTCCCTACTATATTATTTTCCTTGCTCTTTTTTGACTTTGCCATGTCAAGTCGTACCCAGAACACAAAAGAATAAAATCTCTCTTCAGAACTCATTGATGCATGATACAGACAAGCAATACTTTGATGTAAGACAACCGTATGAGGATGGAATATGTAAGAAAAACAGGACGGCATGACATATTCACAGCTACGATGTGTAAACTAAGCAGAAGGATTTTCAAGAAAATAGAAGTAGTGCAAGCTAGACAGCATATGAAAGATGCAACCAATATTACTCTGCCAAGTTAAAAGTGTCTTGTCATAAGTGGCAATTCGAAAAATTAGAAGCAGTACAACATAGAAATCAATGCAAGATGCAACCACTATCAAACTGCCATGTTAAAAGCGTCCAATCATGAGTGACTGATGCGGGATACACAACAGCAGTACTTTGATGTAAGAACGTGGTATGATAGATAGATGCAGTGTATTCTAGACACAGAAAGCCATATCATATGCACATGATAGGAGAGTCTAGCAGTACCAGTGGCAAATCTAGAGAGTCTCTGTTTGTGTTGGTGCGGAGGACCACCAACATCCCCTAACTTACTCTTTTCCTTCCTATTTTGTGATATTTCCTTATGAAGTCAAAACCACAAGAAGATGAATAAAATTAGCTCTGCATAAATGGTTGATGCATGATACAGACGAACACTACTTTGATGTAAGGCAAGCGCATGATAAGAGGATGGAATATATACAAAAGAAGACAACGTTTCATATTCACACGTACGATAGGAGGATGGAATATGTATCAAAAAATAGTAAGCGGAAGGCATCAAAATTAGAAGAAATGAAAGCTAGGCACTATATGAACATGCAACCAATATCACTCTATCAGGTAAAAAAGTGTCTCGTCGTAAGTGCCATTTCAATAAATTAGAAGCAGTACAAGCTAGAAGACAATGCAAGATGCAACCTACATCACAGTCCCAAGTTAAATGTGTCTTATGGGTAAGTGATCGTTGCAGGTATAAGTTGTAAGCTACGCAGATGCAATTCAACATAATCAGAAGCAATACAAACTAGACATCATACGGAAAACGCAACCACGTATAACAGTGCCAAGTTAGAGCAAGCACCTATGATGGTGGAGTAGGGGAGATGTGCTCATCATGTACACGTATGTTCTAGAAACAGGAACACGTGCCATATTCACATGCATTATGTGTAAAGTAAGCAGATGCAATTCAACAAAGTTAGAAGCAATACAAGCTAGTCATCATACGCAACATGCAACCACATATAATAGTGCCAAGTTATAGCAAGCACCTGTGATGGTGGAGTAGGGGAGATGTGCTCATCATCTACATAGCTACGTTGACTGTCCAGCCTTGTGTTGTCTTGCGAATCTTGTTGGGAGGATGGCGGAGTAGAATCTGTAGAGACCCCCTGATTGAGTTGCTCCGAAGGACCACCATCATCCACTGTCGAACTAATTTCCTTCAGCTGTAATGATTTTGCATTGTGAATTCAAACCGATAATAAAAAGGAATAAAATTCGCTCTTCAGAACTCATTTATGCATGATACTGACGAACACTGCTCGGATGAAAGGCAAACACATGATGCGAGGATGGAATACGTATGAAAAATAGGATGGCGTGACATATTCACACCTATTATGTGGTAACTAAGCAAAAGGCATTTCAACAAATTAGAAGCACTGCAAGCTAGAGACCATATGAAGATGCAACCAATATCACTCTGCCAAGTTCAAACTATATGGCGTTTCAACAAATTAGAAGCAATACATGCTAGAAATCATATGCAAGACACAACCAATATCACAGTGGCGACTTAAAGGTGCCTTATCATAAGTGACTCATGCGGGATATGCAAGAACAGTAGTCTGATGTTAGAACATCGTGTGATCAGATATAGTATGTTCTAGAAACAGGAACATATGTCATATTCACAGGCATTATGTGTAAAGTAAGCAGATGCAATTCAACAAAGTTAGAAGCAATACAAGCTAGAAATCATACGCAACATGCAACCACTATAATAGTGCCAAGTTAGAGCAAGCACCTGTGATGGTGGAGTAGGGGAGATGTGCTCATCATCTACAGAGCTAAGTTGACTGTCTAGCCTTGCGTTATCTTGCGAATCTTGTTGGGAGGATGGCGGAGTAGAATCTGTAGAGAACCTCCATTTCAGTTGCTCGGAAGGACCACCATCATCCAATGCCTTGCCAATTTCCTTCAGCTTTATTGATTTTGCATTGTGAGGTTAAACCGACAAGAAAAAGGAATATAATTCGCTCTTCAGAACTCATTCATGGATGATACTGACGAACACTACTGTGATGAAAGGCAAAGTCATGATACGAGGATGGAATATGTACGAAAAAATGGACGGCTTGACATATTCACACCTATGATGTGGTAACTAAACAGAAGGCACTTCAACAAATTAGAAGCACTGCAAACTATACACCATATGGAAGGTGCAATCAATATCACTCTGCCAAGTTAAAACTGTCTCCTCATAGGTGGCGTTCATCAAACTAGAAGCAATACATGCTAGAAATCATATTCAAGACACAAACCAATATCACATGCCAACTTAAAGGTGTCCCATCATAAGTGGTGATGCAGGGATACACAAGAAGAGTAGTTTCATGTAAGAATATGGTGTGATAGATGATATAGTATGTACCAAAAATAGGAAGCGTGTCATATTCACACGTATCATGTGTAAGCTAAGCGGATGCAGTTTACACTAATTAGGAGCAATACAAGCTAGACACCATATGCAAGATGCAACCAGATATCACTTTGCCAAGTTAGAGCAAGCACCTTGGATGGTGGACTAGGGAGCGGAGACTTGGACCTTGTAATGCACTATCGGTACAAGGAGAATCGATCTGAGATGCTCCATTTACGTTCTTGCAGAGGACCACCATCATCGCCTTCCTTACTCTTTTCCTTCCTCTTTCTTGATTTTTCCTTGTCAAGTCAAACCCACAAGAAAAAGGAATAAAATTTGCTCTTCAGAACTCATTGATGCATGATATTGATGAACACTACTTTCATGTAAGGCAGCCGCATGATAGGAGGATGGAATATGTATGAAAAACAGGACGACGTGACATATTGACATGTATGATGTATAAAGTGTAAACTAAGCACAAGGTGCTTGAACTTGTTAGAATCAATGCAAGCTAGAAACCATATGAAAGATGAAACCAATATCACTCTGCCAAATTAAATGGGTGCCCTAACAAATGTATTTGACCAAATTAGAAGCAATACATGGCAACAGGCTAGAAATAATATGCAATATACAGCGAATAAAGGTGACTCATCGTAAGTGATTGATGCAGGATCTGAAGAGAGGTAGTTTCATGTAAGAACAAGGTTAACACATAGATTTAGTGTGTACCAAAATAGGAAGGCATGCCATATTCACAGGTATAATGTGTAAACAAAGCAGATGCAATTTACCTAATTAGAAGCATTACAAGCTAGACACAGTATGCAACATGCAACCACATATCACCTGCTGGTTAGAGCAAGCACTGTGATGGTGGTGTAGGGAAATCTTGGTCTTCAAGCATGAGCTACGTTCAATATCTTCATTTAGGCTTGATGTTTCTTGAGAATCATGTGGAGAGGATGAAATTGCATTCTTTATAAGAGTAGCGCGTCTCATATTAACCCACAGGCGTGTTGTCTCATCATAAGCGATAGATCAGGATACACAAGAACAGTAGTTTGATGTAAGAACATGGTGTGATAGGCAGATGTAGTATGTACCAAAATCAGGAAGGTGTGTCATATTCACATGTATAATGTGTAAGCTAAGGAGATGCAATTTAACAAATTAGGAGCAATACAAGCTAGGCACCATATGCAACATGCAACCAGATATCACACTGCCATGTTAGAGCAAGCACCTTGGGTTGTGGAGTAGGGGAGATGAGACTTGGAACTAGCACTGCCGTACGAGTAGCAGGAGAATCTGCAAAGATCATCTGTTTCGGTTGCTCCAGAGGACCACCATCATTCCGTGCCTTCGTCCTTTCTGATTTTTCCTTGTCAAGTAAACACACAAGAAAAAGGAATGAAATTCGCACTTCCAAATTCGTTGATGCATGATACTGATGAACACAACTTTTATGTATGGCAACCACACTGTAGGAGGATGGAACATGTATGAAAAACGCTAAGAAGAAGGCATTTCAACAAATTGGAAGCAATGCAATCTAGACACCATATGAAAGATCCAACCAAAATCACTCTACCAAGTTAGATGTGTCTCATTACAAGTGGCACTTCAAAAAATTAGAGGCAATACATGTTTGAAATGATATGCAAGATGCAACCAATATTAGACTGTAAACTTGAAGGTGTATCGTCAGAAGTGATTGATGAGGGATACACAAGAAAAGTAGTTTGATGTAAGAACATGGTTTATAGAAAGACGTAGTATGTACCAAAAACAGGAAGGCATGTCATATTCACAGGTATAATGTGTTAACTAAGCAGATGAAATTTACCCTAATTAGAAGCATTACAAGGTAGACACTGTATGCAACATGCAACCACATATCACACTGCCAAGTTAGAGCAAGCACCTGCGATGGTGGTGTGGGGGGAATTGCGGTCATCAACTAGAGAGCTACCTAGACTATCTTCATTTAGCCTTGCTGTTTCTTGAGAATCATGTGGGGAGGATGACACTGCACTCTTTAAACGAGTATGGCGTCTCACAGTAACACACTGGGGTGACTGTCTCATCATAAGTGATTGACGAGGGATACAAAAGAGCATTAGTTCGATGTACGAACATGGTTAATAGACTAATGTAGTATGTATCAAAAAAGGAAGGCATTTCATTATCAAAGGTATAATGTGTAAAGTAAGCAGATGCAATTTAACCAAATTGGAAGCAATACAAGTTAGACACCATATGCAACATGCAACCACATTTGACAGCGCGAAGTTAAAGCAAGCACCTGGGATGGTTGTGTGTGGTAATTGAGATCATCAACTGCAGAGCTATGTTTACTGTCTCCAACTGCTGACGCTGCACCCTTTAGAGCGCTGAAACGCTTAGTGCTTATCTTGAATTACTTGGAGCGACTTCTGTCTTTTCTTTTCCGCATTCATCAACACTGCGTCAGAGTCTGAAATACCCATGCATAGAAAAACAATAGTGTGAGTATGGGTGAAGTGTGTGCACAATTAGTACAGTGTAAAGGTAGCGGATAGCAGGTCGGTGAGAAATAAATGACGGGAGACATATGACAGCTCTATAACATGCATGGCACACTAAATTACTACAGGATTCTATGAAAATAACGATCATTGAAAACAAATAGGTCAGTCCATTTTTCTGCACCGTCCGATGTACAAAGAACGGGCATATCGCCTTCATCTACCTCCACCCGTCATGTTGGCGATCTTCCTCGAACGCCAAACAACCACCAGCCCAGTCCCTGCTTGCACCTCCTCGACCTCGACCTCACCGCTTTTGCCGTGCTTGCACCGCCCCAGCCATCCATTCAAGCCCCGCCGACCTGCAGATCGGGCGCAAGCAGCTCCTGCGCCCCACACCACTATGATAGATACCGATGTGCCGCTTCCCCGGCGAACATGCGGACTAGGTGCTCTGCGCGCCTAAGCGGGTGCTGCTTCTTTTAATTGCCATTCGGCTGACCCTGAATTGAAATCCAGGCGGGCTACTGACCTCTAGCAAAGGTGAAATAGTAAAGGGAGGAAACCTTGTGCATTTAATATCACGAAGAAGATGAAGTAAGAAGCGCTCAACTAGTTTCTTTCGTGGGAAGAATATACGGTGTGACCAGAGACGTAAGGTTTGCACGAATAAGGGAAGAGGAGTACCTCTTTCTGTTGGCAGTGCTATGTCCTCCTTCTGTTTTTCCAACGATCTTCTTGTGGTTCACTGGAAACGAGAAGTTATGGAGGATGGTGGAGACTTGGACGAACCCATGCCCAAGTTGTTGACTGTGGTGCGGTGGCCGTCTGTCGGCGGCGGGGAACCAGATCCGAGGCGGTGAATGATGGCATAGCGGGAACAGCTCCGGTGCGGTGGACGGTTGGGACAATGGAGCGGCAGCAGTAAGGCGCAGGACGGCGTGGTCGGAGTGGTTCTAGTACGGCGCACATCAGCGTCGGCGTCGTGGAGGCAGCTCTGCCTCGGCTTCAGCTGCTAAGTCCTTGAGGGTGTTGCGGTTGCGGTTGCGTTGGACGACGACGTCGGGGTACCGTATCTGGCGTGATGGAGGAGGGCGGCGGTGAATTGGGCGCTATGGGGTGGAGGACGGAGGAGGCTGGGGTTTCGCGGCTGGTGGAGAGGGCGTTTTGGTGCCCATGGAGTATGAATTGGGAAACGGAGGGAGGCGGGGAACTAAGGGGGAACAATGTTTCGGTTTGGGATGCGCTTGTTTGAAATTTGGGGAAAGTTACAAACTTTGCCCCCATCTAAAATTTCATACATATTGCGGGTTGGGGGTAGGACAGTAATCTCAGGTGTCCCAAATGTGGGCGGGATAGATTTCGGCTGAGCGCATGGGTGTTTAGGCACCCACAGTGTATGAATGCTTCTCGAGGCGGTTGAGGCTGGCGTCTTGGTGAAGTTACAAACCTACGGTTTAGACCTTTGGACATCGGGCCGATAGGCTACGAGGGCGAGTCGGAAAGTAATTTCCTACCACCAAATATTAGTCTTGCAGCGGTTTGGGTGACGAGAGGCCTATTGGTAACCGTTCAATATTTGGGAGCGAAGCATTAACGTTTTCGGTTCTCTTGAACTGAACTTTCAGGATTTGTCAAACTTCACAAATCTTTACTCTTGAAAATCCTAAAGCTACGATTATTTTGGAATGGAGGGGGTGCATTTGAATATACATTGTACATGAGTATATATTAAAAAATATGCAACTTACCTCAGTTCATGCATGGTTCCAGATATAATCTCCTTGCAAAAAAAAGTTAGACATGCGTATGAATATATATAGCATGTTCAAACGCACAACAAAGATTGATGCCCCCTTTTACATCTTATTTACAAATGCCATTATCTCGGGTTCAAATAGATGAATGCACTTCCTATGAATTCGAATCTTCGAAACCCCCTTTATGTTGAATTCGACATGTATTCTATTCCGTAGCTAGCAATTTGGAATGTATCCATGCAAGTGGCAAATGTATAAAGTGCTTCACACTAACAACATGGAGTGCACTAATTAATGTTTATATATGAATTGCAAAAGCATCCATTGCATGTATTTCAAACCGTTCTCACTGTATGGATCGATAATATGAAATAAACACATGCACATGCTAGAATTCAATAGAGTATGGGTGTCTGATAGACCGATTTTCGTCCATACGCAATTTGCAAAATTCATGACCTCATCCAAAAATAATAATGCCATTTATATTTTAATTTAATGTGTAGAACTGCCTTTTACACGTAGATGCACTATGCCTCGGCCGTTCTCACAAACGCGCTATATATCTCTCTATCTAACGCATAAGTGCACACACTTTATTTGCATCGGCATTTCTCTTTCACACATACTCACAATCTCCCTTGGGGTGTCGGGGTGTCTCACGCACATGCTCTCTCTGTATCTCTCTCTATTTCTGACTACTATGTACCACTCTTTTCACTAATCTCATTTGAAAAACACTATTTCTCTCACATGCATATATACACACGCACGGTCTCTACTAGCCCTCTATCGCACATATATGTGCCTCGTGTCTCCCTACGCACATTATCTTTAGGCCTGTCTACTTTACATTGCCCCCGACACACCTCTCTCTTAGTAGTTGGCAGATATGATTCCATCATATCATTCATGAGATATCCACATTTGTTAGGCTGGATGGTATCTGAGGCAAAGTTTTACCTTAGTTCGGACCCTTGCAGTTGAGGAAAAAGCCTACTCCTGGTACCGTATATTAGTGATAGGGGTGTGTACAAAGTACACGTGAATACCAGGCATTGTGCGTGTGTGTGTATACTATCGATGAACTAGCCCCCAAGCTTCTATAACATACTTGGGGCCTAGGATTACAAATCATATATAGTCGGCTTATCACCAGTGGGGATAGAGTCCTCCCCGACTCTGGTAGCTAGGTTCGTGTTGTACGCCGAGTCCTCCACATGGGTCTTCGTATAACGCGTCTCGGTCCAACCTATGTGGCGCAGGATGGAACCAACCCATGAGTCCTCATGTTAACCCACCACAACTAGAAATGATGTGCCCACCACACCACACACGCAATCGGCCATTAAAAAAATAAGCATATACAATAGTACAATGTTATACATGAAATTTAATTGCATGATGCATCCAAAAATATTTGTTCTGCATTGTGAATGTTTATATATTCTCCTAAAATATTAGTCACGGGAAAGAGAAATGAAGGGCATATCTCTCCGTGTCTCCACCGGACACCCCCTCTTTCTACACCACTTTCACGTACGCACACAAACTATCTCTCGGCCCTCTAGAAATATGCATGCCCATGACACATTCACGCGTGACGGTCACTATATTTCTAGCTAAAGCAATATACGGTCATTGGACTTCAGAATATGCTCATTACGGTCACCGTATACATTCTCGTGGTGATCATATGATATCTAGCTCATGATACGTCTCCGTATTTTCTTGATGACACTGACGGACTTTGCATTTGATGCGTGCTCCGTATTTTTTTGATGACACTTACGGTCATTGTATTTGAAGCGAAAGCACGATATGGTCACTGGACTTCAGAATAAGCTCATCACGATCACCACATACATTTTTTCGTGCTAACCAACATGTGGTTGGATGGTTATGAGGACAATGGTTTCTCGAGCCCACCAGGGTTAAATTCCGGTGCTCGCATTTATCTGGGTTAATTTCAGTATTTTCGGCGATCTTGCGTTCGATTGGGAGGAGCGTTCCGCTCGAGCGAGGCACCTATGGTGACTTCGTAAAATCTCAAGATCATATGCTGGCTCACTCTCTCAAAGGTGCTCATAGGGGTAGGGTCTGCGTGTATGCGCTTATAGCGGTGAGTGCTTGCGGCGTATATATGAGCCCTTGCATCATGCCGTGTTAAAAAATACATGTCATGATTATCGGTCCTTTGGCTCACCGTACAACTCCGTATTTTGTTGATTACACAATCAATTGACCGATCAAGCGTTCCACGTGGGCGCAACTAGTGTTGCACCATCGGTAGCGTAACCATGGGGCCCACTGTTAGCCCATATATGAAAGAAAGAAATGGTAGTTTGGGTTTGTACTGTGTTAATAAAATACATTTTAGGGTGATCATACGGTCACTGGCTCACC
Organism: Aegilops longissima; assembly: GCA_021605205.1. NCBI lineage: Eukaryota > Viridiplantae > Streptophyta > Magnoliopsida > Poales > Poaceae > Aegilops > Aegilops longissima. Next base: position 599,314,848 of record CM038682.1, on the reverse strand, counting down.
ATAAATCTCCGTAATTTGTTGATGACACGATGAATTGACCAGTCAAACGGTCCACATTCAGAAGCGCACATTACCATAGGGCGGCGCGTATGAAGGACATAAATGGTAATAAATTAGTGGTCGGTGGGTACTCGAAGTCGTGGGACCTCTGGTTGGCCGTCGCTGGTGGTGGGGGGGCGCGTTGATTGGGCGGTGCGGCGGGGATCTCCGGAGAAAAAGCTCGGCGTGGGGGGCCTAGAGGATGGCGGTCTTGGCGGACGGCGGTGGGGAGTGGTTTGGGGCGGTGGGGGCGGGGCGGCGGTTCGACTGTGGTGGTGGCGGCTCGAGGGTGGAGTTTGATGATAAACTGCGGGCCCTTGATTTCGTATCAACGGCTGGAAAATCTAATGACCGGAGATGAAAAAGTCGATCAACTTCGTGATGATACGTGTTTGTCACAATGAGGTCGCGTTTTTGTCATGCATGTACATCCATGACGATTTTATGACGTAATCAAGATAGTCATACATGTCTTTGTCGTGAAGTGTTCCATGACATTACCAAAATTATCATCACGGAGTGTCCACTTCCATGACGATAAATCACGCGTCCGAAGTGCTTTCGTCAAGGGTGACCGTCCGTGGCATCCACCGTAGCGGACGCCGTTAAGCTATCGGGTCGGGTTTTTGATCCGATAACCCGTTAATAGCCCGACCAATGGGGATTTTCCGTGTAAAATCATCATTGGCTGGAGAAACTGCGTTTGGCTCATCGTTGGGACAGATGTCATCCACTCATTGGATAGAAGGCGCCTATGATACGTCAACACGTGGCACGGCCCAACAGAGGCCCATTCTTGTGAAAAGGCCGGCCCGTTTGACTTGGTCAAAAGGTGGCGGGCCAGCCCATGGAAAGCCTGTTAACGGCATGTTCGCATATAGCCCATTTACAGCCCGCTAACCCAAGGCCCGTTACGCCCTATCCGAATTAGGCCCGATGGCGTCATCTGGGCCATCAATATGATTCGGCCCATTTTCACTTACGGCGCATGTATGGCCCATGGCGTCTTCGGCCCATATAAGGCCCTATGTAACTCTTGGCCTATTGACGGCCCGTGGTGAAACTGGCCCGTAATGAACAATGTATCACTTTACACCCATTAACGGCCCGTGGTGAAACTCGCCCGTAATGAACAGTGTATCACATTATACCCATTAACGGCCGTTATTCCGTTGGGCGTTTCAGCCATGTTATCTTCGGCCTTCTCGAGCCCATTTATTCTTGGGCTCATTTCGGCGATTCGTTTACTTACGGCCCGTTCTTGTCATTTTACGCTTGTGGGCCAAATTCAGCTGTGGTTCTGATCGGCCCGTTTGTGGTCCGTTAATCGTTGGGCTGTTTTCATAGCGTCATCAAATATGGCCTATTAACGATGGCCCGTTATGGTCGACCCATGAGCGGACGTTCTGCCATAATTTGGTCTGCTTTACGGCCATAATGCGGTCTGTTTGGCCCATGTTTGTGCTCGATCGATCATCTGACCAGTATAAGGCTCATTGATGATCTGACCCTTGAAGGCCCATTGTTTCTCTGACCGTAGAAGGCCCATTGTTTCTATGGCCCGTAGATGGCCCACTATTTCTCTGACGATAGAAGGCCCGAAGTCACTCTGATAAATATTAGCGCATGGTTATTGTGGCCTAGTTTTAAAAATAGGTTATTGCAGCCACTAGCTAACAGCGGAAAAAGAACTGCAATGACTACAAGCAAACAAATAAACAAGACAACAAGGAAATAAATAAGCAAGCAACTAACGCTAGGCTATCACAGCTATTACACATATTAAATCCACTTGGGCATCAAAGTTAGCCACCGATGCAATATAGGGAACAAAGCGACATATCATATACCTTTGGTTGTCAAAGTTGGCGACCAGCGCAAATAAGCATACACACAAAACAAATCCGAGCTGAAACCACTTGAAGATCTCAAGAAACAATATCACAGGTACCCATAATCTGGCAAGATGCTTAGCAAGCTTATTAACTTTCTCTTGTTTGGCGCTTAAATCCTCCAGTAACTTCTTTGCACCGAAAATATGCATCTGAATTCTGCGGGGACTTCCTCCGTCCTTGACTTCTGTCAGCAGCACATCGATCGATGTCTTTCAACTTGAAGTTGAGACTCAAGAAGACGAACTGATTCAGGCAGCGAGTTGAAGAGCTTGTGCCAATGGTAGTGGCGATAACTTTCGAACACTACATCAAGACAGGACTTTTGGGTTCCCTCACTTTCGTCAAGATAGTTTTATCAGCTTTCTTGGAGACCAACAGGATGTCTCACTATCTTGAACCTTATCTGCATTATTTCCTTTACCATTGGATAACGTGGTACTGTTCTCCAATATTTTGTCCGCATTCTAAAAGAGAAACAAGAAGACACATCACATGTTTACCATGTTGTATATGAAACTCATTTTGGTAAAATAGTTCAGTAGTAAAGTGGACAGGATAACAACATGAAACAAACATATATCTATGTACCATGGTTACTTTATGGTCTATATCATTCTAGTTTTTGTTGCCAAATCAAGATAGAGACACAGTTCAAATAATATTTGTTCATGACAAAGCAGAATAGACAGAATATAAGTGTGGGTAACTATAGAGCAATAACAACACTTGTAATGTGCATGACATGAGAACATAAATGATTATTCAATTGAAACTGAAATCAACATAGAGCAGGTTACAACAGCAAACCAGTTAAAGAAACACGTTTAAAACATACCTGTTGTGCCATTGGAGTTTCAATTCCATCCTTCAAATTTGAAAATAGTTGGTATGAGTAAATACAGTAATGCAAGAGCAAAGGATTATGAACCATAGCTACAAAACCTGACCTGAGAACAAATCTTCTTCTCCATTAAGCGTTGAGTAGGGATTCGGAGTGGTGGTCCTCGTGCTTTGGGCACTGCAGTTCCCTTACTAACTGCTCGTGTTTGGGTGCTCTGTGGTGGAGATGGTGCTGTGTCAACTGGAACTGGGTTACTATCTGCCGGGGTTGGGATTAGAAGGGGTGTAGCTGGTTCTCTGTCCAACTAGGTAGGGGTACAATCTGCGAGAGTCTGGGTTACGTGTGGTGGATCTGGTCCTTGGGCAAGTACAACCGTGGTTCTATCTGCATCAACTAGTAGCACTATCTTTTCTGAAGGCCGTGTTGTTACTCCCTTAGATACTGCCATCACGCTCTCCAATTCAAATGGCTGATAAACAAGAAAAGTAATTGAAAGTATAGACATTGTGTGATAGACAGGTGCAATAGATAGTGGGGAATAAAAGAGGGCATGAAATAATTCATGTTTATGTTGTCTAACCAAACAGGATAGCATGACACAATTTCACATATATGATGGCTAACTAAACAGGATAGCATGACACAATTTCACATTATGATGGCTAACTAAAAAAGAAGGAAAGACATAGTTCAAAATACGAGACGATGTAAACATGATGACATGGCATAACTATATAATGTGTTTATTAAATAGGTTGGCATGCCATAATTCACATACATTCACGGATAGAATGCCATAACTCAAAATATGATGACTGTAAACACTAAACAGGATGAGATGATATAACTATATGATGTCTTTATTAAATGGGTTGCCATGCCATAATTCAGATAGATGATGTGTATGTACTATGTAAACATGATGGCATGATATAATTCAAATATATGATTTATATAGTAAGCAAGTAAGCAGATGGCAATCCATATATGATGTAAAAACTAAGCAATGCAAGACAACATGCATGACATGGGTAATATAACCCTGCCAAGTTTGAGTATAGACCTCAGGGGGGAAATAGGACTGATCATCAGTCTCTGGGTCCTCCTCTGAGGAGCTCTCTGTAACCAACAAGATATCCTTGACGAGTAACATTATCTGCTCTGAATACCTTGTTTTCACTCCAGATACTTCCATCACCGCTTCAAATGGCTGATGCACATGAAGAGTAGTTGAATATACAAACGTTGTCAACAAATGGAACACGTAATACAAAAAAATGATAGCATGATACAATTCACATACATGATGATTGGCTAAACAGCATGGCATTGCATAATTCACATATATAATGCCTTTGCAACAAGATAGCATTGTATAATTCACATATATAATGTCTTGCAACAAGATGGCAATACATAATTCACATATATGGTAATTAGACCTTTGAGCAGGTGGCATTCACACAAAGCATATCTAAACTAATCAAATGACATAGCAATGCGAGACACAATCGCATACGATATGAGCAACATAACCACCCAAGTTAGAGCATACACCTCGGGGATAGGACCGGTCATCAGTCTCTGAATCCTCCTCTGAGGAGCTATCTGTAACCAGCGAGATATGCGCTTCGTCATATAGCATACTCTGCTCTGAAGACCTAGTTTTCACTCCAGAATTTGCCATCACCGTGTCAAATGGCTGATGCACACGAAGAGCAGTTGAATGTACTAACATTGTTGACAAATGTAATATGTAATGAAAAAAAGGATGGCCTGATATAATTTACATATAAGATGACTGTTTAAGCAGGATGGCATTGCAAAATTCACATATATGATGCCTGGCTAAACAAGATGGCGCTGCATAATTCACATAAACGATGAATAAACTAAACAGATGGCATTCGCACAAAGGATGTCTAAACTAACGAGATGACATATTTGATGTATAAAGTAAGCAATGCAAGACACCATATGCATGATATAACCAACATCGGCATGCCAAGTTAGAGCGAAGACCTCGGCGGTAAATAGGAGTTGTCTTCTCATACGAGTCCCCTCGAACAGATATCTTCCTCTCGATTACAATCCGAAATGCGTGGAGGGGGCTGCCTTTGCGCCTAGCATGGGCGGCGTCGCATGAAATTTTATTGCCACGCAAGGCTCGTCTCTTTTGCTCTCATGTTCAGTTCCATTGTTTACAATAAGCGTCATGCATAGGAATAAAACATAGTGAGATTATGTAAGCGGTACATGCAGAAATCCAGAGTGATGGTAGCAACTTGTGGATAGACCCAAAACCAATAATAGCGAGAGATAATGGCTTGTAAAAATACGATAATGGCTTCTTTCTTTGTTTGTTTCCCACCCAACATGAAACTCATAGTAGACACGGAGATTAACGGATAGTAGATACATGCTATTGATAGCGGCCCGGATATGTACCCCACAACCATTTAAAAACTAAAGTTTGACCATTAGTTTGGAGCTGACTCAGAGTCTAATCGGTGAACAGGATGATAAAGTAGTGTCGGTGTCAAAACCGGCGGATCTCGGGTAGGGGGTCCTGAACTGTGCGTCTAGGTGGATGGTAACAGGAGACAAGGGACACGATGTTTTACCCAGGTTCGGGCCCTCTTGATGGAGGTAAAACCCTACGTCCTGCTCGATTGATATTGATATTGTGGATGTTTACAAGAGTGGATCTACCACGAGATCAAGGAGGCTAAACCCTAGAAGCTAGCCTATGGTATGATTGTAAGGGTTGTTGTTTTGTCCTCGGACTAGAGCCATCCGGTTTATATAGACACGGAGAGGGCTAGGGTTATATAAGTCGGTTACAATGGTAGGAGATTTACATATCCGTATCGCCAAGCTTGCCTTCCACGCCAAGGAAAGTCCCATCCGGACACGGGCGAAGTCTTCAATCTTGTATCTTCATAGTCTTGGAGTCCGGTCGATGATGATAGTCCGGTGATGATAGTTCGGTGATGATGGCGATCCGGCTATCCGGACACCCCTAATCGGGACTCCTCGGTAGCCCCTGAACCGGGCTTCAATGACGATAAGTCCGGTAGCGTATATTGCTTGGCATTGCAAAGGCGGGTTCCTCCTCCAAAGGATAGAAGATTGTGAACACCAGGATAGTGTCCGGCTCTGCAAAATAAATTCCACATTCCACCGTAGAGAGAATAATATATACACAAGTTCAATCTGCTGACGTTTTCTGTGACATGACGTCACGCCACTACCAAGCCATTATTTAAATCGTTTTTTACTCTACCACCTCAGCTCATTTAGCGAAGCGGTTTCCTCGGCATGTCTTGTCGAAGCAGAGATCGTGTTCCCCCTTAATCCGGGATTCTCGTCAATACGGACGTGGGTAACCCAACCGCGCCATTGATGGTGACGCTTGGGGGATCAGCGAGTTTTACCAGGCCGGTGGGGGACGCGTAGACTTCGCCCGCCCATATAAGGGCTAAGGATTCACCTTCTCACCTACACCTTCTTCCTCCTTTGCTTATCCATCTCCGTGCACTCGAGCTCTAGCGCCCAAGTTCGCGCATCTCGTCTCAACCTTCTCCGACCATGTCCGGAGCGGGAGGTAAATGGTTGGCCTCCATCGTTAAGGAGGAGCACATCGCAAAACTGCGCGGCGCCGGATACCTCTCCGGCGACATCGCGCACCGGCTTCCCGATGAAGGGCAGCTCATCCCCACCCCCAGGCCCCATGAGAGGGTTGTTTTCCTTCCCACTTCCTCCATGGATGGGCTTTCCACTTCACCCCTTTGTCCGGGGCTCATGTTCTACTACGGCTGGATTTCCATGATCTGGTGCGAACTTCATCCTCAACATCTCGGCGTTTATCGTCGTGTGTGAGACCTTCCTCTGCATCCAGCCCCACTTGACTTGTGGCTCAAGACCTTCAATGTCAAGCGGAGGTAGTGAAGGGCACTCAAGCGGAGTCTTGGAGGCGCCATGTTGGGCAAGATGCCCAATGTCCTTTAGTTGAAGGGGCCTTCGTGGAATCCGTCAAGGGGTGGCAATTGGGGTGGTTCTATATCACCGAGCAGCGTGACCCTACATGGGCGGCCCCCCGAGTTAGATCTGGTATCCCCACGCAGCTCACCTCCTGGAAAGAAAGGGCTTCTTGTGGGGTAGTTCGGAGGAGCCGCGGGACTCCAAGCACGTATCCGGAAGCTGGTGAAGAAGCTCGGGCTGGTTAACGTGGTCCAAGTCATGCTCGTCCGCGGATTCTCCCATGCCAAGCGGGCATTCAATCTGTGGAGTTCGATCCGGAACAACACCAGCGCTGAGCGGGCTCTTGACCTGACGTCTGAAGGCGCTGGAGGTGCTGTTCAAGGCGCGAAGCCCCGCATCCGCGTTGAAGATCGCGGTTTCGCTTCATGCGCCAAGCCAACGAGGTAAGTGATTCTACCCCTTCTGGGACACTTGCTTTTCATAGTTTGACTCTATCACGGGTTTTAATTTCCCTTTTCCTTTGACAGGACTGGATGAGGAAGGCGAGCAGATTATCTGCCCGGCTCCTATGCCGAAAATCCGATGAGCGCCCGTCTAGCGGGGCTGCTGGTTCCGCACCGCACGTGGTGCTTGGAGAAGAAAACCAAGAAGGAGGCCACGGGTGCTCGAAAGATTTCCCGTTTTCGGTGTCCGGCGACTCGGGCGGACTCCTCCCAAAACGAGGAGGAGAAGAGGACTCTCTCGGAGGAGGAGAGAGGAAGAGGAAGGCTTCCCCAGCGGGGGAGGCGAAGGGTCAGAGGGAAGGACTATTCCCGGACAGCTCCGCCAACATCAACGTTGGCGGGGAAGAATAACCTTTAAGGCCAGGCCTCCGGCGAGATCGTAAGTATCCAGATTCTGAATGATTTATAATTTCTTTTCTGCGTCACATAGTGTCATTACGATGCCGCATGCTGCACGTAGTCCGTCCGGTGATGATCTCCCGCTTCATCGGCGGGTCGTTGGCTCCGTCGGATGTAGACTCCATCCCGACCGCCTCCACCCCTCGCGACACCGAGGGCGCGAGGTGGGATCCCAGAAGGACCCATCGGGAGGCTCGGGCGCGCCGCAAGGCGTCCTCCGGACTTTCTTGCCGGACTCCATATCGTAACCCTTGATGGTTCGGAGTCCGACCAGCCCCTTGAATGAAGGGCAAGACCGTGGCGCCGGCGGTTCCGTCCAACCGGCGCCGGGCAATTTGTTGGGCGCTGCGAGCGCTTCCATCGAGGAAGAACACCGCACTATTATGAGTGCGGTGATTGAAAGGTGCAGCTTCGCCAAGGCGGGCTGACCGAAGCCTGCAGAGCCTTCTATCGGGCTTTGAGGTAAGAAGTTAAAAACATGCAATGTAATACCACATAGGCAGTAGCCCGATGCTCGGTTTGGTGTTAGGGAAGAAAAGCGGATGAGGATCTGAAAAAAAAGATATCTGTGAGGTTGCTAAAAATTATGTCAATATGGGTTGCAGGCTGCGCTGCTGACCTCTGCCGCCTTGGCTGCGGAGGTCGGTGCTTTGAAGCAGGAGCTCGGCGGTCGAGCAAGAGCTCGGCCGCGCCAGTAGCAGCTCGGGACAAAGAAGGTGAGTAACACCACTTTGAACTTGTACCTTCTGAGAAAAGGATTTAGGTTGCAACAAAAATAACAAGGATAACATGGGTATTGCGGGGTCCACGAGCGAGGTGGCGACCACGAAGGAGGCCGTGTCATGACGAGCATAATCTGACATGAGCAGGCAGAGCGAGAAAAGCAGGAGGCGCGGTGGCGGTGGTTCAGCAAGAGCTCCGGGCTCTCATGGAAAAGCATGAGAGTTTGGGCATGACTCAAAGACTTCGAGTCCGAGCTTGCCTCGGCTCTCGAAAGTGCCAAACTGCCAAGGCCGATGCCCATAAGTCCCTTGAGAGATTGAGTTGGTGAGGAAGATAGCGGCGGGTAAGGCATTTTTCATGCAAAGTAAGCATGTGAATGTAAATTACGTGTTACTTACCCGAATTCGGAGCTCTCGAGGCGTTTGCAGATCTGCCTCGCGGCGTGTCGATGCGCCGCATTCTACCGAGCCGAGGAGGGAGCTCAGCGGAGAAGGTCTTACGGTCTCGATATCTTTGAGGCCGGCCATCTAGTGCCCCTAGCGACCAGTGAAGCAGCTGGTCGAGCTTCTAAGGTGGCGAGCAGGCCATGAAGGGCCTCATAGTCCGGCCCGTGGCTGGAGAGGCCATGCACAGGAGCTACTTGGCCTCGTCTGACGGCTGGTGGATCGTGCCCACAGGTGGAGGTTATCAAGCGCTCGCTTTGTATTGAAGGTGCTCGTCGGGCCCTTGCCAGCGCAAAGGTGCATTAGGGCAAGCTGGATGTGGAGAAGCTAATCAGCGGCGCGCCACCGGTGGGCAAGGAATATCGTATGCCGAGATGTACTATAAGACTGTCTGAAGGGTGCCCGCAAGATTGCGGATGAGTGCCCGAGGATGTAATTATTGACTAAATTAGCAATGTGTTATCACATGCGCTGAAAACTTTGTTCATATCGCTAAGCAACGCTTGTTAATTTAAAATATTACCTTCATGTGGCCGTTTATTAAATCGAGAGATGGCAAGTCGTCGGCTTCAGCCCCCATGCCACGACTGCTGGGGTGTTCGGGATAAACTTGAGCACTCTTGTTCCCATTTTGGGTCCATCTAGGGGGCGCTCAACACAGCGAACAAGGCAACGGACTTATAGTGCTTGAACACTCTCACTTAGCCATAGAATTCTATAATTTTAAATTTGGTGAAGCCCCTAGTATTCGGAGGACGAATTAGGGCGCTATCCACGCCTTCGTCGGACATTATCCGAACTTCGCTCGAAGGCGTAGGTCTTTAAGGACCGAAAGGACCTCTCGAACAACGACCAGTCTCGCCTTATCATGACAGTCAGTTTTAGCTTTCTCCTTTGAGGCGTTAACCCGGCTCAACCAGGCGCAATCGCGATGGTTCTCCTAGTGCTACCTTAGCGATAGAGCGGGCGTAAGGTGCCAAACATGGGAGCAGGGCAAACCCAACTATTGACCCAAGACATGATTGGAGCCGATTCATATAATGCTATAAGTTGAGGTGCCGCACTTGTGAAAGTGTTCGGACTTTATCACACCATAATCACGGAGAACATAAGCCCTGGTGTATTTGGCCGTACCAAAATGTCTGGGTGCAACATGTAAATAAATGAACATATATATATATAAGGTAATGCAATTATGGGCAAAAAGAGCTGCATTTTATTAGAGAAGATATGCTATGAGTGCGGAATGATACAAATAGTGCGGAAAGCAAGGATTGGACGAATTAAAGGCGTCTCCCTCGAGGGTAGGCAGCGGAATGTTGTATTTAACAAATTTAATGCTCGTGATGGAGACCACACGAGTGTTAAATGCGACCTTTGTCCTTCCACGGCTGTTGCATCATGAGTTGGCAGGTTCGCGCGGACGAGTTCTGTATAAAAAGAGAAAATAAAAGAAAAAGAGCAACACACTTGGGAGCCCTGGTGTGGTCGAACCGCACTCTGGGTCTGTTGTGGTTGTGCCTTTCACCCTATGCCCATGGTATCTCCAAGGCGTAATTATGTCTGGGAGAGTTTGTCTTACAATTTTGCGAGGGCTGGGGTTGAGGCCGCATTACTCTGGCGTGCTCGGGCGTGCCAGGTGGTCTTGGTTGATGTTGCTCGGGCGCGTTTGGCGTGTCCGGTCGTTTAACGGTCGGACTCGAAAATTGCCTTGAAAGGCTGCTCTGTACTTACGCGCGAGAGCCGCTGTATGTTCCTCCATTCGGAGGAGCGTTCCGTGTTTCCATTGACCGTGATGACTCCACGAGGGCTGGCATCTTGAGCTTAAGGTATGCATAATGCGGCACCGTGTTGAATTTTACAAGCGCGTTCGTCCGAAGCGAGCGTGATAGCCGCTGAGCGGGACTATGTCGAAGATTAACTCCTCGCCGGAAATTATCCGGGATCCGAAGACCACTTCGGTGTAATCGAGCCAGTACAACTGGCCTCGACACACTGGTATGGCGCCTTTGAAGGTTGTCTTTGTAGGTTTAATCCTTGAAGGGTCTATGCCCATCTTGCGCCTTGTATCACGATAAAGCGAGTTCAGGCTCTGCCGCCGTCCATCGGGACTCGTGAGTGAAATCCATCGATGATTGGGTCTAAAACCAATGCGGCGAATCCGCCATGGCGGATCTTGGTCGGATGGTCTCTTGATCGAAAGTGATCGGGCAAGAGGACCATGGGTTGAATTTTAGGGCGGCGGCTCCATCGCGTATCGTCCTTAGTGCGCTTCCGCTCCCTCTTGGGAATATCGTTGCGTATATCATGTTTACCGTCCGAACTTGAGGGAATCCCTTTGTCCTCTGTTGTTCGTGCGCCGGTCTCTTCCTCGTCATCGCTGTAGCCCCTTGTCCTTTGTTTTGGCGATTAATTTGCCTGCTGCTTGAATACCCAACAATCTCTGTTGGTGTGGTTAGCTGGCTTTTCGGGGTTCCATGTATTTGTGAGGGCGGTCGAGTATTCGGTCCAAATTGGGCGGGCCCGGAGTGGTTCTTTTGAATGGCTTCTTCCGTTGACGGGCTTGGAGCCTCGGAATCCGGCGTTGACTGCCGTATCCTCATTCTTTGTCGCCGTTAATCGCGGCGTTTGTTTTTGTTTCGACGCAACATGCCATTGCGGTCCTTGGTATCCGGACTGCCGGCGTTTTTTTGAGGTTGTTGCTGCGAGCTAGCCAGCTATCCTCTCCCGCCTGAAGCGGGTCATGAGTGATGTGAGGGCTGCCATGGATTTTGGCTTCTCTGTCCTAGGTGCGGGCCAGCCACTCGTCGCGGATGTTATGTTTGAAGGCAGCGAGGGCCTCTGCATCCGGACGGTCGGCGATTTGATTTTCTTTGTTAAGAACCGTGTCGAATTGCTGGCGATTAAATGCGGCTGCTGGATTATGTGGCTTAGGTCATCTGCGTCCGGTGGTCGCACATATGTGCCACAGAAGTTGTCGAGGAATGCGGCTTCGGGTCCTCCAACATCAATTGACTCTGCGGGCAGGCTGTTAAGCCAATGCCGAGCTGGTCCTTTGAGCTTGAGCGGGAGATATTGGATGGCGTGAAGATCGTCGCCATGGGCCATATGTATATGGAGGAGATAATCCTCAATCCAAACCGCGAAGTCTGTTGTGCCATCGTGAGGATTCGATATTAACGGGTTTAAACCCTTGAGGATTTGATGATCCATTACTTCGTCGGTGAAGCATAGTGGGTGTCTTGGCGCCTCTGTATTGAGCAATATCGCGGCGTAGCTCGAGAGGCGTTATCTGCTGTGTTCGGCCCGGCGGAGTAGTTGTATCCGGCGACGGTATTAAATCGTGGGTCTTAGGGCGCTCGCGTGATCCATAGATAGATCTGGATTGTCTTGCCTTGTCCTCAATATATCTCGCAAGTCGGTAGCGTTCCCCATAGCTTCATGCTTTTTGAGCGATGCGGGTGCAGTTTTGGTGGAGGGCTTGCGCGCCTCTCTCGCTGACCACGAGGTGGTCGGTCTGCCGTATTGTCGCTGGAGATGCAGGTTTGTGCGCTTCCTCCTCTAGTCGGGGAGCAACTTGCGTTTTGGGTAACTTTTGGAGGGGCCTTCATACTCTTGACGCGAGGACCTCGGTCCATCTGTCGTCGATGGGTCTTGATCAGCTTGAAGCTGTTGCTGCTTTTCTTTAGGCTGTTTGCCGTGGCCATTAGCTTGCGTCTGAAAGCGCTCTTGTTCGACGGGATCCTTAGGCACGACGAATTAAGTCGTCGCCGAGGCTTGCCTCGTCTCGGAGGGAGGTAAGTAATTGTCATCCTCGACCTCTTAATCGCCGCCCTCTCTTGAGGGCTTGCTTCGCCTCCTCTTCTGCTGGATCTTCTTTGGAGGAGTTGTCTTGACACTTTACGGGGTGTTATTATCTCCTATGCGGAATCTCCATTCTTGTCGTGGCGGGATTTAGGCGGCGCCCGACGCGTCGGTGCTTGGGCTGTTTCTTTAAGGAATCGGCCCGTTGCTTCTTCGCCGTCCCCATCTTTTGGGGTGTCCACCATGTATATGTCGTATGGCGAGGTGGTCTTCCAAAGGTGTCCGAAGGCCTTTGGTTCTTAGTAGTCTCGGCATCGTCGTCCATACCGTCGATGTCTTGGTCGTGGTCGAATCGTCGGTTAAATCATCGGCGGTGGCTCTGAAGTGGGTGGTGGGTGGGCTCTGAATTTCTTCGTCGTCCGCGTCCCAACCATCCGGCCGTGAGTTCGGCGAGGCTCTCCGGATAGCGAGAGATGCTTTAGTGAATTTATGATATCGCCGAAGGGCGAGTGCTGAAAAGATGTCCGCAGCGGAGAATTCCATGATCGGCGCCCAATCGGATTCGGCCGCGGGCGCGGGAGGTTGAGTCGGCAAAGAGTCCGGCACCTCGAGTCATGAGTTTTATGCGGGACAAGGTAAGTGTTGGCTCCATCGCCGTAGAAGTTGCAGCTCGGCGGTGTCCAGCCATCCGTCCTCGATCCGGCGATCGGCTCCGGACTATGGGTCGGGCGGATTAGTATCTTGACCTCAAAGGTGCTGTCCGCGGCGAGTTAGGTCATGCCCATCGTGACAGCGCAGCACGCTTCGGTTGTGGCTCAGATCCATCGAAGATCAAGTCCCGTGGATATCGGTCGTGAAGTTTAGGCTTCCAAACCTCACTGACGGCCAGGGCGTAGCTTCGATCTGCTCCGGATGGCCAAGGAGTTGGCCCGCGGTCTGGCCGCCCGAATCTGAAGATCTGTCGGGGAGAAAAGTCTCACACAGGACTGCGTCGTTGTCGATTGAAGAGGCCATCATGCCTATCGGTGGCGACAGAGGAACTCTCAATGAAAGCACCAATGTCGGTGTCAAAACCGGCGGATCTCGGGTAGGGGTCCCGAATGTGCCTCTAGGTGGATGGTAACGGAGACAAGGGACACGATGTTTTACCCAGTTGGGCCCTCTTGATGGAGGTAAAACCCTCGTCCTGCTCAATTGATATTGATATTGTGGATGTTTACAAGAGTGGATCTACCACGAGATCAAGGAGGCTAAACCCTAGAAGCTAGCCTATGGTATGATTGTAAGGGTTGTCGTTTTGTC